>CM053026.1:49982028-50323307 GCA_028564925.1 Lithobates sylvaticus | reverse complement strand
ACATTTTTCCGTGTAATGCGGTCCCACACACAGACCAGGCAACGTCCTATTACTTCAGTTCACACAACACTTGAAAAAAAAAGACATGTTGCGTTTTTGTGCAGTGTGTTCTGATACGCTATACCACAAATCGCAGCATGCTTCCATGCAGAGAGCTAAATAGAGTGTAAAGATGGATAAAGAATAAAAAACCAGGGACGCCACCAGACCACCAGGGATGCCCAGCACCAGGTATGCCACCCTAGACCACCAGGGATGCCAGTCAGTGCCCACAATGGATGCCAATCAGAGCCCACAATAGGCATCAATAATTGGAATGCATTATTGTTTGGCACTGATTGACATCCATCAGTACAATATTTTACACTACAATGCCTATCAGTGCCCATCCATGCCGCCTATCAGTGCCCATCCATGCTGCCTATCTATGCCCATCTGTGCCGCCTTTCCATGCCAATCGGTGAAGCCTATTAGTGTCTATTTGTGCCACATATCAGTGCCTATCCGTGTCGCATATCAGTGTCCATCCGTGTCGCTTATCAGTGCCCATCAGTGCCGCCTATCAGTGCCCATCAATGCCACCTCATCAGTGCCACTTCATTGGTGCCACCTCATCAGTGCCCATCAGTGCCGCCTTATCAGTGACCGTCAGTGCAGCCCCATCAGTGCCCATCAGTGAAGGAGAAATCAGTGCCCATCAATGGCACCTCATCAGTGCCACTTCATTGGTGCCACCTTATCGGTGCCCATCAGTGCCGCCTTATCAGTGACCGTCAGTGCAGCCCCATCAGTGAAGGAGAAATCAGTGCCACTTCATTGGTGCCACCTCATCGGTGCCCATCAGTGCCGCCTTATCAGTGACCGTCAGTGCAGCCCCATCAGTGCCCATCAGCGAAGGAGAAAACGTACTTATTTACAAAGTTTTGTAACTGAAACGAAAAAAAAAACATATTTTTTGTTCAAAATTTTGTGGCTGTTTTTATTTGTTTAGCAGAAAATAAAAATCACAGAGGTGATCAAATACCACCAAAAGAAAGCTCTATTTGTGGGAACAAAATTATAAATATTTAGTTTGGGTACAGTGTAGCACGACCGCGCAATTGTCATTCAAAATGCGACAGCGCTGAAAGCTGAAAAATTGGTCTGGGCAGGAAGGTTTTTAAGTGCCCGGCATTGAAGTGGTTAAGTGTACCAGATTCTGTTTTTTTTTTAGAAATTTTTTCACTGGACTTTTATTATGTCTTTTTCTTTGCACTTATTTTTACTGTATTTTTAAGTTTATCTTTCATCACTTTCTAAAGATTTAATTTATATTGTTTATAAGGAACTATTAGTCACGCCTGATCAGGGACTTCATGTGGCAGATTTCCAATCTAATTGGAAGGCACATGCAGACCTGATAAGAAATATATTATAATCTTGCACTTGCACTCTCAATTCTGTAGCGCAAAGTAATCACAGGGATAAAAATATCACTGAAATAGAAGCGCAAATTGATATAAAAATCCCCTCCGGTAAAGAGAATACGGATAATACTCTTTACCCCGCTGCCTACCTGGTATAAGTGACCCAAATAGTGGTTCACTTTTCAGGTGACGAAAGTGAAAAAACACCCTCCCTGCTTGCATATTCACCTGGAAAGGGTGACTCACTGTGGAGGATCACTCTTTGGGTGACGGGCGGCACCACCAAACCAAATTCAATTTCGGACGAAATGTGAATTCGATTTGAATTCGAATCATTTTCAAGTTCGATTTGATTTTCGAATTTCCAAATAGAATAAAAAAAAATAAAGGAATAGAATAGTATAGAAAGGAAAAGAATAGAAAGAATATATAACCATTTCCCAAAATTCGAATAGAATAAATTTGAATAGAATAGAAAAGAAAAAAAAAACCCCAATAAAATAGATTAGAAAGAATATAACCCCCCCTTCCAAAATTCGAATTTCAAATAGAATACTGTATATACTCGAGTATAAGCCGACCCGAATATAAGCCGAGGCACCTAATTTTACCACCAAAAACTGGGAAAAACGTATTGACTCGAGTATAAGCCTAGGGTGAGAAATGCGCAAGCTACTGTAAGTGGAAAAGAGGGTCAACAATGCCCATTTTCAGCCTCACTGTGCCCATTTGCAGCCATAGGACCCCCAAACTTCAAACTTGGTAGTTAAGGGTTCCTAGATGCCCCCTATCTGCAGCCAAAGGGTCCCGAAATGACATTGCTGCAGATGGACACAGTTGACCGAATTTGGGGCCCTGTATCTCGGGGCCACTTGGTGCTAGGAACTCTTTTTCTGCAGAAAAATGCTTGACTCAAGTATAAGCCGAGGGGGGCACTTTCAGCACAAAAAAGTGCTGAAAAACTCGGCTTATACTCGAGTATATACGGTAAATTAGAATTTGAAAAGAATAGACTAAAATTGAAATAAAAAACAATAGAATAGAAAGAACATAACCATCTTCCGAAAGTTGAATGTCAAATAGAATAAATGTGAATTTGAATAGTATAGAAAAGAATAGAATATAATGAAAAGAATAGGATAGAAAATAAAAGAATAGAAAATAATAGAATAGAAAAAACAATAGAATAGAAAGAATATAACCATCTTCCAAAATTTGAATTTCGATTAGAATAAATTAGAATTGGAATAGAATAGAAAAGAATAGACTAAAATAAAAAAATAGAATAGAATAGAAAGAATATAACCATCTTCCAAAATTCGAATTTCGAATAGAATAAATTTGAATTTGAATAGAATAGAAAAGATTAGACTAAAATAGAAAAAAATAGAATAGAACAGATAGAATAGAATATAACCATCTTCCAAAATTTGAATTTCGATTAAAATACATTTGAATTGGAATAGAATAGAAAAGAATAGACTAAAATCGAAAAAAAATAGAATAGAAAGAATATAACCATCTTCTGAAATTCAAATGTTGAATAGAATAGTATAGAAAAGAATAGAATATAATGAAAAGAATAGAATAGAAAATAAAGAATAGAAAATAATAGAATAGAAAAAAACAATAGAATCAAAAGAATATATCCATCTTCCAAAATTTGAATTTCGAATAGAATAAATTATAATTTGAATAGAATAGAAAAGATTAGGCTAAAATAGAAAAAAAAACAATAGAATAGAAAGAATATAACCATTGTCTAAAATTAAATGTTGAATAGAATAGTATAGAAAAGAATAGAATATAATGAACAGAATATAATAGAAAAGAAAACAATAGAAAATAATAGAATAGGAAAAACAATAGAATAGAAAGAATATAACCATCTTCTGAAAGTTGAATGTCAAATATAATAAATGTGAATTTGAATAGTATAGAAAAGAATAAAATATAATGAAAAGAATAGGATAGAAAATAAAAGAATATAAAATAATAGAATAGAAAGAATATAACCATCTTCCAAAATTTGAATTTTGATTAGAATTTGAATAGAATAGAAAAGATTAGACTAAAATAGAAAAAAATTTAATAGAACAGATAATATAGAATATAACCATCTTCCAAAATTCGAATTTCGAATAGAATAAATTAGAATTTGAATAGAATAGAAAAGATTAGACTAAAATAGAATCAAACAGAATAGAATAGAAAGAATATAACCATCTTCCAAAATTCGAATTTCGAATAGAATAAATTAGAATTTGAATAGAATAGAAAAGAATAGACTAAAATAGAAAAAGATAGAATAGATATAATATAACTATCTTTTGAAATTCAAATGTTGAATATAATAGTATAGAAAAGAATATAATATAATGAAAAGAATAGAATAGAAAATAAAAGAATAGAAAATAATAGAATATAGAAAAAACAATAGAATCAAAAGAATATAACCATCTTCCAAAATTTGAATTTCGAATAGAATAAATTATAATTTGAATAGAATAGAAAAGGTTAGACTAAAATAGAAAAAAATAGAATAGAACAGATAGAATAGAATATAACCATCTTCCAAAATTATAATTTTGAATAGAATAAATTATAATTTTAATAGAATAGAAAAGAATAGACTAAAATAGAAAAAAAAAAAAAAAAAAACAATAGAATAGAAAGAATATAACCATCGTCTAAAATTAAATGTTGAATAGAATAGTATAGAAAAGAATAGAATATAATGAAAAGAATAGAATAGAAAAGAAAACAATAGAATAGAAAACAATAGAAAATAATAGAATAGAAAAAAAAACAATAGAATAGAAAGAATATAACCATCTTCCAAAATTCAAATTTAAAATAGAATAAATTTGAATTTGAATAGAATAGAAAAGAATAGATTAGAATAGAAAGAATATAACTAGACATGTGTAGTTCATTTTGTTCCGAATTCAAATTCGGACGAATCTTTGTTTTTAGAAATTCTGATTTGCAATAGTAGAGAATTTAAACCAATCCGAACTAGCAAAAATAAATAAATTAGATTTCGACTAGATTCAATTAGTTTTCAAATCAATTTAGAATAGTCTCACCTATAGGAGAATGAAGGCGGGGGGGGGGGGGGGGGGGGGGTGAAATGTTTATAAAAAAAATAAAAATAATAATAAATAAAAATAAAAATTGGAGGAGGGAAGGATTGCAGTGATGTAAAGAGCTTTGTTTAAAATATTAAAGCTTCTATGAGATTCTAATGGTGGGTTTACATTTATTTTAACATAAAAGTTTTTGCTCTTTAGGTTTGTATTTTGACCATTAGATGGCGCTAGCAGCTCAGAAGAAAACAAACTATGAACTTGAAAAAGACAGAAAAAAAAAAGAATTTCTTCTCTCCGACTCCTAAGGGACGTCTTCCTCCCACAGTTTTGGGATTTCTTTTCCAGACAATGAAGTCCGGTTTAGCTCACTAAGCAAAATGATGGTGTCTGCTCCCAGCCCTGACATCCACAGCAATCAGAGACTTTTTTTGGGGGGGGGGGGGGTGCAAACAAACAGAAAAATTCAGAAAAAAAACCCCATCAATTGCAGCCTCTCTGTACCATCAAATGCAGCCACTGTGCCCATCAATTGCTGCTACTGTGTCATCAAACGCATCGCCGCTGTGCCCATCAAATGCAGCCACTGTGCTCATCAAACACAACCACTGTGCACATCAAATGCAGCCACTGTGCCCATTAATTTCCCCGCCACTGTGCCATCAATTGCTGCCACTGTGCCATCAAACACAGCCACTGTGCCCATCAAACGTAGCCACTGTGCCATCAAACGTAGCCACTGTGCCCATCAAACGCAGCCACTGTGCCCATCAAATGCAGCCACTGTGCCCATTAATTTCCCCGCCACTGTGCCATCAATTGCTGCCACTGTGCCATCAAACACAGCCACTGTGCCCATCAAACGTAGTCACTGTGCCCATCAAACGCAGCCACTGTGCCCATCAAACGCAGCCACTGTGCCCATCAAATGCAGCCACTGTGCTCATCAAACGCAGCCACTGTGCCCATCAAACGCAGCCACTGTGCCCATCAATTGCTGCCACTGTGCCATCAAAACACAGCCACTGTGCCCATCAAACGCAGTCACTGTGCCCATCAAATGCAGCCACTGTGCCCATCAATTGCTGCCACTGTACAATCAAACGCAGCCACTGTGCCATATCAACCGCTCCCACTGTGCCATCAAACGCTCACAAAAATGTGAGGGGTGTACTCACTTTTGTGAGATACTGTGTATATATATATATATATATATATATATATATATATATATATATATATACAGTTTGTATGTGTGTATATATATTAGACATGTGCACAATAGAAAAATTTGTTTATTTTCGTTTCGTTTCTTTTGTTTCCGTTGATTCGTAACGATTCGTAAATTCGTAAGTCGTCGGTGTTCGTATTCGTAACGATTCGTATTTTCGTAAGAGTTATTTTTTCGTTGATTCGTTTTTCCGTTAGTTTAATTTTCGTTTATTCGAAATTCGGACGCATTCGTATTTATTCGTACTTTCGTAACATTGTTTTCGTAGATTCGTAATCGGAGCATAATTCATAATTTTATGTAATGTGTATGCTATTATTACATTTTAAGAGACACGGAAAATTACGAATCGAAAAAAAAAGTTACGAATGTACGACTTTTTTTGTTCAATCCATTCGAAGCACGTTAAGCAGCGCCATTGTAAGGGACACGGAAAATTACGAATCGAAAAAAAAAAAAAAAAAAAGTTACGAATATACAATTTTTTTCGTTCAATCCATTCGAAGCACGTTAACCACTTCAGCCCTGGATCAATTGGCAGCCAAAGGACCAGGCCCCTTTTTGCGATTCGGCACTGCGTCGCTTTAACTGACAATTGCGCGGTCGTGCGACGTGGCTCCCAAACAAAATTGGCGTCCTTTTTTTCCACAAATAGAGCTTTCTTTTGGTGGTATTTGATCGCCCCTGCGGTTTTTATTTTTTGCGCTATAAACAAAAATACAGCGACAATTTTGAAAAAAATGCAATATTTTTTAGTTTTTGCTATAATAACTATCCCAAAAAATATATAAAAAAACATATTTTTTCCTCAGTTTAGGCCGATACGTATTCTTCTACATATTTTTGGTTAAAAAAATCCCAATTAGCGATTATTGATTAGTTTGCGCAAAAGTTATAGCGTTTACAAAATAGGGGATAGTTTTATAGCATTTTTATTAATATTTTTTTTTTATTGTGACTGCGACATTATGGCGGACACATCGGACATTTTTGACACATTTTTGGGACATTTGTCATTTATACAGAAATCAGTGCTATTTAAATAGCACTCATTTCTATGTAAATGACACTGGCAGTGAAGGAGTTAACCACTAGAGGATGGGGAGGAGTCAGTGTGACGTGTTGTGTTTTTTTTTTACATTAGGGGGCGTGGCTGTACGTCTGACGTCATTGATCGGCTTTCCCGATGACAGGGAACAGCCGATCAATGACAGGCAGTGTAGGAAGCGCGGGGAGAGGTTTGTTTACGATCGGGTCCGCTGGTCCCGCGGCCGTGGTCACGGAGCTCCCGACCGGGTCGCAAGCGCGCCGCTGATGGCGCGCGCACGACCCACAGGCAGGCACATGCACGATCACGTACAGGTACGTGATTTTGCCTGCCCGTGCCATTTTGCCGACGTATATCGGCGTTAGGCGGTCGGGAAGCGGTTAAGCAGCGCCATTGTAAGATTACGAATCGAAAAAAAAAAAAAAGTTACGAATGTACGAATTTTTTCGTTCAATCCATTCGAAGCACGTTAAGCAGCGCCATTGTAAGAGACACGGAAAATTACCAATTTAACAAAAAAAAAAAGTTACGAATGTACGAATTTTTTCGTTCATTTTGATTTTCGTTGTTCCTGTTTTCGTTTTTCGGATTTTCTTCTTTCGTAGTTTCGTTGTTTCTGATTTGGTTATTTCGGATTTTCCTTGTTTTTCGTATTCGATCGATTCGAACATTCGTTATTCTTTTTTTAGCGAATCGTTCGTTCATTCGTACGATAACGAATGAACGAATATAACAAATTTTAACGAAAAACGAAAAAAAACGAAACGAATTGCACATGTCTAATATACATGTGCCCCTTCAATTCTATATAGCTGACAATGTATATATTATATATGTTTGCTGTCCCTACTAATTACAACATTCCTGCCCCCCTTTCCTGTAATTTTCTTCAGATCCCCGCCGTGCATTTAAAGCTCCTTTCATTGGCCCACGAGACTTTCCACTTCCAACGCACATCATTTGAATTTTCTTCTGAATTGCAAACCACAATTCCCATGCAGACAAGGTAGCAGTGTGTTCCCCGGCCCCGCCGTACGTAACACAGAACCGATCCAGCGTCTGCTTATTGGAACAGAAGACGTGATGGATTGCAGATGTCAGATCCTTCTCGGGGGCCAAAGGAGAAATGTAACATTGTGTCGTATTTTCCTGGAAATGATATCGGCTCGCCAAGGATACAGACTTTTCTGGCGGGGCAGAGAGCGAGATGAACTGCAATATGCCCTAAGCCATTGCAACCAATCAGGTTTTAATGCAAAATAATAAAAGGTGACTGTTTATTGGTTGATGCTGATTAAACTGGCCATGCACTATACAATCTGATCTCTCTTTTTTTTTTTTTTTTTTCGATAGAGTGGAGAAGGATTAGAACCCCTGTTGGTAATTTGGAGGGAGGGTTATAACCCGTCTGTTTTTTTCTATTGCGGAGATTTCCCTTTACTTCCTGTCCCATAGCCAAACAGGAAGTGGGAGGAAATCCCTCAAAAGTGAGGTTGTCACTGGGACCAGTGTCCCCATTGGAAGATTTCCCCTCTGTTCCTGTTCAGGTTTCAACCCAAAACTTGACACTTTCACTTCTGCTCTCGGTGATAATGAGAACAGGAAAAATAGAGAGGGTGATTCTCCCTATTGCTGTCTGTGCCCCCCGTTAGGGAGATTAACCCTCTCTATTTTTCCTGTTCTCATTATCACCGAGAGCAGAAGTGAAAGTGTCAAGTTTTGGGTTGTCACCTGAACAGGAACAGAGGGGAAATCTTCCAATGGGGTCCCAGTGACAACCTCACTTTTGAGGGATTTCCTCCCACTTTCTGTTTGGCTATGGGACAGGAAGTGAAGGGAAATCTCTGCAATGGGACACGGAGGGGGGGGGGGGGTTTACCTGACAGGGGTTATAACCCTCCCTCCAGTTTACTAGCTTCAAAAGCAGGAGTTTTATGAGTGTTTTTGAAGTTCCACGAATGGTTGTCAAACTTGTGTGCATTCCAGCACCCAGTGCTGTTCACGTGGTTACGTTAGCGGCACGCTGCATCAAAATTGACCCGATGGGGTTGATTTACTAAAGGCAAATAGACTGTGCACTTTGCAGATCGACTCCCTATTGCATGGATGCGAATGAAATGGGTAAAAGGTGAGTTTAGCTCCTGTTCTCCACTTGTAGGAACTATATCTTGGACACTAGATAGGGCTGACGATACAGAAATGAATCTGTTAGGAAAAATATGGGACTATTGCGTGGATGTCTAAGGGGGTGGATAGACCACATTCACGGGAGTCCGTAGAACTTTTTTCAGGGGGGGGGGGCATAATTTTAGGGTCACCCATGCACCACCCCTTTTCGACAATGTCATTATCACATTATCATGGTCAGAGACTGCAGACGTAGTACAGTCCCTAGGATAAGTAATGGATAATGGCCAACAGGCTCTCTTACCAGACCCAGCAAAACTACAGCAGTGATCACTCCGGCTGGACGATCGCTCACTCTGGGTTCCCCGGGGGCAACTCTGGTCAGTAGTGTAGCATGCCTGTACTCTGGTAGTGGCTCAGTCTTTCTCTCTCTGGTGGTGCTGAGCAGCGTGGCTTTCTCTGGTGGCACTGGGCAGTGTGGCTCTCTCTGGTGGCGCTGGGCAGCGTGGCTCTCTTTGGTGGCGCTGGGCAGCGTGGCTCTCTTTGGTGGCGCTGGGCAGCGTGGCTCTCTCTGGTGGCGCTGGGCAGCGTGGCTCTCTCTGTTGGCGCTGGGCAGCGTGGCTCTCTCTGGTGGCGCTGGGCAGCGTGTCTCTCTCTGGTGGCGCTGGGCAGCGTGGCTCTCTCTCTGGCTTCTGTCCACCACACTCCTCGTTCTTTGTCCTGTAGCACTCTCTCCCTCAGCTTTTTTTCAGGCTGCAGTCTCTCAATCTCCCTCTTGATCGAGCTGTAGCCTCCTCCCTGTGGAAAATGGGGCCGCCAATCTTTGGGACTACATGTCCCATGATGCTCTCCTCTCCTAATCTCCTTTCATTGGCCCTCAGTTATGGCCAATAGGGAAGGAACGGAGTGGGCAGGAAGCTGGGCGGGGAACCTGGTGAGAGCCACCGTCTCTTCTCCCTGACAGGAGAAAGGGACGGCGAGCGGGGGAAACCTCTGGCAGCCCGCAGCTCGCCTTTCTCCTGTTACAGGTTCGCTGAGTTCTCTGCTGGACTGAGCAGGGAAAAGAGCTGAAGTCACACTACACTGATGGGGGGGGCTTGACAGCACCTTGATGGTGTCACCCAACTGGCAGGTGGCACCTAGCCCGCACCCCGATAGTGAGGCAACTGTGCTGAATTTAAGATCCGATCCCTGATTCCAGAGGGGGCACTTGACCCCCCTTGCCCCTACCTGCGGACGCCCATGACCACATTGTAATTCCACAAGCAGGAAATTTGGGTTATGAAGATACCGGAGCAAAACCTTTTTTTATTTATGTCTGTGTTGCTGTCTGAGATTTTTTTTCTCTTCCTGTCTGGAGACACTGTTGTCACCATGACAGGAAGTGAGGGTAAATCTCTGGAACAATTCCCTGGATAGCAGGAAAAACCCGAATGAAGTTCTAATTCTTCCCCACGCAAAGTTTTCGGGTGGACGTGCACTTTAAGCAGCTATTCCTAATAGCTTTCAAAATTTGGTGCTTTTTCAACCTGGCCTGACCTGAACCCATGTTTTATCTCCAAACACAAGCATTGGCAGAGAGGCCTTGATAACGCAGGTTCACGCCCTCGGGAGCGAAAATAAAATGTTCATTGGAACAATTCAAGTCTCCTGACCCGTATAACTCACCAAATAAAAGATTGCTTTATAGTCTGGGAACCTTTAATCTCTTGGATGATGCTGGTATTGATTGTGGGATTGTGTTTGTCCTTTTTGTGATACGTTGTATTTATTACAGTTTTGGGCTATTTGGATTGTATATTAACAAGAGTTGTTTTTTTTGGGCCAATAAAAGCATTTAAAGGACATGCCCCGACCCCCCCTCAGTGCAGCACACCTGGTCCAATACTTACCAGTGATCTTCACTGTATACCACACCCAGATCCGCACAGAATTTCTTCTGAAATGACCTTTACCGGGTCCTCTTCATCCTGCACTGTGGCACGTATGTGCAAGATGCAGAGGACTCAAGGAAGACTTCTTCCTGTACTGTGCCCCCATTCCTTATTATGGGGAACTGTACTAGTGGGGTCTCCTTTGGTCCTGAGGAGTACAGCTATCCCTGTAGGAATGTAGGGACCACATGGCACATGGGCAAGATGAAAAAGATTCAAGCAAGACTTCATCCTACACTGTGGCCCCATTCCTATTTACGAGGAGCTGCCATGGGCACCTTTGGTCCTGTGCAGTACAGCTCTCCCCATAGAAATGAAGGGGCTATGGTATGTGTGAGCAAGATGAAGAGGACTCAAGGAAAACTTCATCCTGCACTGTGGCCCCATTCCTTTTTTATGGGGAGACAACTCACCATTCATACAGGGATAGTTGTACTCATGGCAGCCTCCTCTGGTCCTGAGGAATACAGCTATCCCCATAGGAATGAAGGGGTCACGGTACAACATGAAGAGGACTTGAGGAAGACTTTATCCTGCACTGTGGCCACATTCCTTTTTTGAGGAGCTGCCATGGGCACCTTTGGTCCTGTGCAGTACAGCTCTCCCCATACAAATGAAGGGGCTGTAGTATGTATGGAGAGGGCTCAAGGAAGGCATCAACCTGCACTGTGGCCCTATTCCTGATTATGGGGAGCCACACTCATGGCAGCCTCTTTTGGTCCTGAAGGAGTACAGCTCTCCCCATAGGAATGAAGGGTCCACAATATGTATGGGCAAGATGAAGAGGACTCAAGGAAGACTTCATCCTGCACTATGGGGAGCCGTACTCATGGCAGCCTCCTCTGGTCCTGAGGAATACAGCTCTCCCCATAGGAATGAAGGGGCCACGGTACAATATGAAGAGGACTTGAGGAAGACTTCATCCTGCACTGTGGCCCCATTCCTTTTTATGAGGAGCTGCCATGGGCACCTTTGGTCCTGTGCAGTACAGCTCTCCCCATAGAAATGAAGGGTCCATGGTATGTATGAGCAAGATGAAGTGGGCTCAAGGAAGACTTCATCCTGCACTGTGGCCCCATTCCTTTTTTATGGGGAGATGGCTCCCCATTCATACAGGGATAGCTGTACTCATGGCAACCTCCTCTGGTCCTGAGGAATACAGCTCTCCACATAGGAATGAAGGGACTGCAGGACATATGGGCAACATGAAGAGGACTTTAGCAAGACTTCATCCTGCACTGTGGCCCTATTCCTGATTATGGGGAGCCACACTCATGGCAGCCTCCTTTGGTCCTGAGGAGTTCAGCTCTACTCATATGAATGAAGGGACCACAATATGTATGGGCAAGATGAAGAGGACTCAAGGAAGACTTCATCCTGCACTATGGGGAGCCGTACTCATGGCAGCCTCCTCTGGTCCTGAGGAATACAGCTCTCCCCATAGGAATGAAGAGGCCACAGTACAACATGAAGAAGACTTGAGGAAGACTTCATTCTGCACTGTGGCCACATTCCTTTTTATGAGGAGCTGCCATGGGCACCTTTGGTCCTGTGCAGTACAGCTCTCCCCATAGAAATGAAGGGGCTATGGTATGTATGAGCAAGATGAAGAGGGCTCAAGGAAGACTTCCTCCTGCACTGTGGCCCCATTCCTTTTTATGAGGAGCTGCCATGGGCACCTTTGGTCCTGTATAGTAAAGCTCTCCCCATAAAAATGAAGGGGCCGTGGTATGTATGAGCAAGATGTCTCATCAGCGCCCATCAGTGCCGGCTCATTAGTGTACAACAGTGAAGGAGAAAAATTACTTATTTGCAAAATTTTATAACCGTGTTACCTATCAGTGCCCATCAGTGCTACTGCATATCAGTGCCCACGAGTGCTGCCTATTAGTGCCCATCAGTGTCGCCTATCAGTGCCCATTAGTGCTTCCTCATCAGTACCCATCAGTGCCACCTGTCAGTGCAGCCTCATTAGTGCATATCAGTGAAGGGGAAAAAAATTATTATCTGCAAAATTTTATAACAGTGTTGCCTATTAGTGCCCATCAGTGCCACCTCATCAGTGCTGTCTCATCAGTGCCCATCAGTGCAGCCTCAATAGCACACATCAGTGAAGGACAAAAATTACTTATTTGCAAAATGTTTTAACAGTGCCACCTATCAGTGCACATCAGTGCTGCCTATCAGTGCGCATCAGTGCCCATCAATGCAGCCTCATCAGTGCCCATCAATGCAGCCTCATCAGCGCACATTAGTGAAGGAGAAAAATTGCTTATTTGCAGAAAATGTATTACAGAAATTTTCAATTTTTTTTTTTTTTAGAAAAAATAAAACCCCAGTGGTGATTTAATTCCACCAATGGAAACCTCTATCGGTCTCAAAAAAATATAAAAATGTCATATGGGTACAGTGTTGAATGACCGCGCCATTCAAAGTGTGACAGCGCTGACAGTTGAAAATTGGCCTTGGCAGGAAAGGAGGTAAAAATGCCCTGTAGGCAAGTGGTTAACCTTTGAAAAACAAAAAACAAAAAAAAACCTGGAAGCTGATTGGTTACTATGCAGAGCTGCAACAGGCAGATTTAGTAAATCAACCCCTACGGGTGCTTATAGGTGTTTAGAGGCAGAAAAAAAACACCACTTAAGTTGCATTCAGGAGAGGAGCTTTTGAGTATAAACAATGCGTTCGCACATCAATATATACTAAAAGCCACAATAAATGAACATTCTGGCCAATAGAATGCATTATTGCCAGACACATAAATGCGCTTAAGCTGGCCATACACCATACGATTTTCTTATTCAATTTTCTTTAGATTTACCGTCAACCATGTAGTGCAAGGGCCTGCGTGATTGCATACACATTGAAAGTGTTTAGGTCTGTCCTCATATTATATGGTTTTGGTAAATCTAAAGAAAAGTTGTACAAGAAAATTGTATAATAGACATGTGCAATTCGTTTTGTTTTTTTTCTTTTTCTTTCATAATTTTCGTTCATTCGTTATCGTACGAATGAACGAACGATTCGGTAAAAATGTTAACGAATAACGGATCGTTCGAATCGAACGAATCCGAAAACAACGAAAATCCGAAAAAAACTAAATTAGAAACAACGAATCTACGAATGAAGAAAATCCGAAAAACAAAAACAGGAACAACGAAAATCAAAATGAACGAAAAAATTCGTACATTCGTAACTTTTTTTTTTGTTGAATTGGTAATTTTCCGTGTCTCTTACAATGGCGCTGCTTAACGCACTTCGAATGGATTGAACGAAAAAAATTCGTACATTCGTAACTTTTTTTTTTTTCGTAATTTTCCGTGTCTCTTACATTGGCGCTGCTTAACGCGCCCATTCGAATGGATTGAACGAAAACATTTGTACATTTGTAACTTTTTTTTTTTTCGATTCGTAATTTTCCGTGTCTCTTACAATGGCGCTGCTTAACGTGCTTCGAATGGATTGAGCGAAAAAATTCGTACATTCGTAACTTTTTTTTTTTTTTTTTTTGATTCGTAATTTTCCGTGTCTCTTACAATGGCGCTGCTTAACGTGCTTCGAATGGATTGAACGAAAAAATTCGTACATTCGTAACTTTTTTTTTCGATTCGGAATTTTCCGTGTCTCTTAAAATGTAATAATAGCATACACATTACATAAAATTATGAATTATGCTCCGATTACGAATCTACGAATGTTACGAATGTACGAATAAATACGAATGCGTCCGAATTTCGAATAAACGAATAAACGAAAATTAAAACTAACGAAAAAAAAAACGAATCAACGAAAAAATAACTAATTACAAACAAATCGTTACGAATACGAACACCGACGACTTACGAATTTAAGAATCTTTACGAATACGAACACCGACGACTTACGAATTTAAGAATCGTTACGAATACGAACACCGACGACGTACGAATTTACGAATCGTTACGAATCAACGGAAACGAAAAAAACGAAACGAAAATAAACAAATTTTTTTGTTGTGCACATGTCTATTGTATAATGTATGGCCAGCCTAAAATGTGCATGAAAGCACATGGAAAAGCACAGCTTTTATTGCATTTTTTCTGGTGCTTTTCTCTTGTAAGGGGAAAAGGCGTCTAAAAGAATACAGTGTGCATGTGACGTAGGATGCAAAATGCGTCTTGCGTTGCGTTACATTTTAATGCAATGCATTAAAAGCTTTTTGCTTGTGCGTTTTCTAATACGTTGGCGCGCTGTGCGTACGCTGCGTCTGAGCGGGGACGGTGCGTAGATCAGCGTTGGAGTCATATAATAAAGGAATGCATCGCTCTCTCTTGGTTGCAGTGACTCATCACCGGTGCATTCTTATGGTGTCATGCTATTGCGGTCACACAAAGAGGAAGCGCAGACATTCAGGACTCCGGAGTAACCGGTTCACCACCAAAGAAAGTCATACAGAGCAAATGAGGAGAAAGTTCTCCCTCCTCTGAAAGTGGCCTGATGCAGAGTGGGCGGGGAGTAGACATATCCCAGCCCCGCCCCCTTTCTCTGGGGTTACTATCGGACATTTGACCTGCATGGAGTGCATGGATCACCCTTCCCGGATTATCCCCCCCACCTTTTGTTCAGGACAATCGCAGGATTTATTGTAAACATGAAATGAAGTCTTTATATCCATGAGAACGATTTTTGCTCATAAACATTCTTCTCTGTTGGTCCCCCACGCTGCGGTTTTAACTCATCAAACGTTTTCTTGAAATCTATGTTCACCTTTACCCGTCTAAGCGTGGCCATATACACGTGACAATCTGTGGCGATGCACGCTTTGTTTTTATTTATATTTGATTATTTATTTATATTTATATTTGATTTTGATTTAGATTTTGAGCTGCACAGTGGCTAAGTGGTTGGCACTTCTGTCTAGCAGCACTAGGCTCATTGGTTCGGATCCCAACCACTACACTACCTGCCTGGAGTTTGTATGTTCTCCCTGTGCCTAAGTGGGCAATCGCGGCAAAATCACACAGCGTTTTTCCCTAATTCTGGAATCGCGGCCAATCCCCTGTCATGATCATCCCCACTCCCTGTCATTATTATACCCCCTGTCATGATCATCCCCACTCCCTGTCATTATTATCCCCCTGTCATGATCATCCCCACTCCCTGTCATTATTATCCCCGCTGTCATGATCATTCCCACTCTCTGTCATGATCATCCCCACCCCCTGTCATGATCATTCCCACCCCCTGTCATGATCATCCCCACTCCCTGTCATGATCATCCCCGTCCCCTGTCATGATCATTCCCACCCCCTGTCATGATCATCCCTGCTCCCGTCATGATCATCCCCGCCCCTGTCATGGTCATCCCCACTCCCTGTCATTATTATCCCCCCTGTCATGATCATCCCCACTCCCTGTCATTATTATCCCCCCTGTCATGATCATCCCCACTCCCTGTCATTATTAACCCCCCTGTCATGATCATTCCCACTCTCTGTCATGATCATCCCCACCCCCTGTTATGATCATCCCCACACCCTGTCATGATCATCTCCGCCCCCTGTCATGATCATCCCCGCCCCCTGTCATGATCATCCCCACCCCCTGTCATGATCATCCCGCTCCCGTCATGATCATCCCCGCCCCCTGTCATGATCATCCCCACAACCTGTCATGATCATCCCCACCCCGTCATGATCATCCCCACTTCCTGTCATGATCACAGCCTTCTGGATCTGACAGTAGGTGGGGGTACCTGTTGTAACCATCATGTTCAGGGCACCTGATAAGGCAGAAGGGTCCTGTTATACTGGGCCCTGGACCCATCAGCTAAACAGGGAGGCCCAGGAGGTGGGAACAAAAGAGGGACCCCTTTTACATTTTTGGGGTGTAGGCAGATACATTTAGTGTGGCTGTTCCACTGAAGCCCTGATCATGATTGGCAGGAAGAGGAATATTGTCTCTGCGCCCCATGCATAGGTCATTATCACTACCAATGATTGGAGCAATGAAACCCCCAAGACAGGCAAGAGGATTACTATACACTCTGCTGTATATCATACAACACACATTAATGGGAGAAGAGCCCTCAGAGGAACCCTCCAGACTCTACCGGACCAGGAACTGCCATTGTTTCTTCAGTCACTCATCAGATGGGGGAAACCTGGGAGAGAGACGGGAGAAAGAAGAGAGAGAGGGAGGGAGGGGGAAAGAGGGAAGAAGACAGAGAGGGAGGAAGAAGAGAGGGAGGGAGGAAGAAGAGAGGGAGAAAGAAGAGAGAGAGGGGGGGGGGAGGAAAGAAGAGAGGGAGGGAGGGGGAAAGAGGGAAGAAGAGAGAGGGAGAAAGAAGAGGGAGAGGGAGGGGAAAAAGGAAAGAAGAGAGAGAGAGAGAGAGAGAGAGGGGAAGAAGAGAGGGAGAAAGAAGAGAGGAAGGAAGTATGAAGAGAGAGGAAGGGGAAACGAGGGAGGAAGGAAGAAGAGAGGGATGGAGAAAGAAAGAGAGAGAAAGGATGAAGAGAGGGAGGGGAAAATATGGAGGAAGGAAGAAGAGAATGAGGAAGGAAGAGAGGATGGAGGAAGGAAGAAGAGAGGGAGAGAAAAAGACGGCGATAGAAGAGAGCGAAGTAGGAGAAAGAGAGAGGAAGGGGGAAAGAGGGAGGAAGGAAGAAGAGAGGGAGGAAGGGGGGAGGAGAGGGAGGAAGAAGAGAGGGAGGGGGGAAGAAGAGAGAAAGGGGGACAAGGGAGGAAGGAAGAAGAGAGAAAGGGGGAAAGAGGGAGGAAGAAAGAAGAGAGGAAGGGGGAAAGAGGGAGGAAGAAAGAAGAGGGAAAGAGGGCAGAAGGAAGAAGAGAGGAAGGAAGGGGAGAGGAGGGAGGAAGGAAGAAGAGAGGGGGGAGGAAGAAGACAGAAAGTAAGGGGGAAAGAGTGAGGAAGAAAAAAGAGAGGAAGGAAGGGGGGAAGAGGGAGGATGGAAGGAGAGAGGGAGGGATCAAGAAGAGAGAGAGGAATGGGGAAAGAGGGAAGGAGGAAGAAGAGAGCATAAGAGGGAAACAGTGAGGAGAATGAAGAGAGGAAGGAAGAGGAAAACATGGTGGAAGGAAGAAGAGAGAAAGGAAGGATGAAAGAAGGAAGAAGAGATGGGGGGGGAGTTGATGGAGAGGAGGGGGGAAGGAAAAAGAGAGGGGGGCAGGGAAGGAGCTGATGGGAGAGGAAGGGGGAGATAGGGGGGGGGGGAGAAGAGAGAGAGAGGGAGGGAGGTAGGGAGGAAGATGATGGAGAGGAAGGGGGAATGAGGAGAAGAAAGAAGAGGGAGGGAGAAATAAAAAAGGGAGAGGGAAAGAAGAAAGGGAAGTAGAAAGGAGAGAGGGAGGGAGAAAGAAGAGAGGGAGGAAAAAAAAAAAGAAAGAGACAAAAGGATAGATGGAGAAAAGAAGGTAGGGAAGGAGGGATGAAGATAGGAAAGATGGAGTAGAGCCTTAACTAACTCCTTTATCCTCTTTAGGGTTAGGACCTGCTACTATTTCCTTCATTTGTCAGATGAGTAAACACTAATAAAACAACTGAAAAGAAGGAAGAAAAGATGGAATAAGAAGGGAAGGGGGGAGGAAGGAAAAGAAAAAAGGGAAAGAGAAACCGAGAAATTAAAGATGGAGTAAGGAAGGAAGGATGAAGAAATAAAGAAAGAAAGAGAAAGGAAGGAAGGACAGAAGGATGGCGGAAGGGAAGAAAGAAAGAGGAAGGAAGGACAGAAGGATGAAGGAAGGGAAATAGAAAGGAAGGAAGGAAGGACGGAAGGATGACAGAAGGGAAGAAAGAAAGAAAAAGGAAGGAAGGAAGGACCAAAGGTTAGGGAAGAAAGAAAGAAAGAAAGAGGAAGGAAGGACAGAAGGTTGGGGTTAGGGAAGAAAGAAAGAAAAAAAGAAAGAAAGGAAGGAAGGACAGAAGGATGGAGGAAGGGAAGAAGAAAGGAAGGAAGGAAGGAAGAAAGAGGAAGGAAGGACAGAAGGTTGAGGTTAGGGAAGAAAGAAAGAAAGAAAGAAAGAAAGAAAAAAAAGAAAAAGAAAGAAAGAAAGAAAAAAAGAAAAAAAGAGGAAGGAAGAACAGAAGGTTGGGGTTAGGGAAGGAAGAAAGAGGAAGAAAGGAAGGACAGAAGGATGGAGGAAGGGAAGAAAGACAGAAAGGAAGGAAGGACAGAAGGATGAAGGAAGGGAAGAAATATAGAAAGAAAGGAAAAAAGAACAGAAGGCTGGAGGGAGGGAAGAAAGATAGAAAGAAAGGAAGGAAGGACAGAAGGATGGAGGAAGGGAAGAAAGAAAGAAAAGAAGGAAGGACAAAACGATGGAGGAAGGGAAGAAAGAAAGAAAGAAAGAAAGACTTCAAATGACCCCCTTATCCTTCAAAGGACCTACTACTATTGTCTTCATTTGTCAGTAAACACTAATAAACAATACAGAAATAGGGAGACAGGAAAGAAACAAAGTATAGAGGAAAGGAAGGAGGAAGAAAGGAAGAAAGGAATGAAGAGAGAATGTAAAGATGAAGTAAGAAGGGAAGAGGGGGAAGAAGAGAGGAAGGAAGGGAAGAAGGAATGGAGAAGTAAAGATAAAATAAGAAAGGGAAGGGAGGAGGAAGAGAGAACAGAATGAAGAAAGGAGTAGCACTCTGTGGAATAATAAGATACAAATGTCCCCCTGTTCCCCCTCCCTGTCTTGTCCCCCTGCACCCCCCATCTTGTCCCTCTGCCCCCCCCCCCCTTCTTGTCCTCCTGCCCCCCCTCTGTCTTGTCCTCCTGCCCCCCGTCTTGTCCCCCTGCTCCCCCCCTGTCTTGTCCCCCTGCTCCCCCCCTGTCTTGTCCCCCTGCTCCCCCCCTGTCTTGTCCCCCTGCTCCCCCCCTGTCTTGTCCCCCTGCTCCCCCCTGTCTTGTCCCTCTGCTCCCCCCCCGTCTTGTCCCCCTGCTCCTGGGGTCAGCCTGTCAGCTGTAGACTTGTAGTGACATCTCTATGATGTCTGACCATCTACAGACAGACCACATCTCTGGTGCCCCCCGCAGTGCTGTCACCATACATCTCCCTGGTCCCAGGAATAACCCTGCTGTCCGGTCACATCACAGCGGGTACACGGGTGACGTCTGGCTGTCATTGGAGGGATTCTTGGCTCTGTACACATCATGCTGTGACATAGACTGGGCTCTGCGGTGACAAAGCCGGCGTTGTGTTCTCCTAGCAGACAGTGTCGGTGACAAAGACGCCTTCCCAGGAAATCTTCCATAGTTGTCACATAACTTCCATGTGTCCAACTACTGTCCTCCATCTCTAAGTGACAGATATTCAGTACTTGTCATTATCACTACGGAAGAATTTACACTGGAAATCACTTGCAATCGAACATGTGCTGAGTAGTCAGCAGTGGAAAATGAACAGTTACAACTCTTTCTGTATTAATCTCCAGCTGCCATGAGCTGACCCTAGTGCCTGAAACATGTAACACATCAGAGCCTGGCATCCACTCTCATTTTGATTTCCGGTTTGAAGTAGATTGCGGGACATAAAATTGTACTGAATATTGGGGTGCCAGTAAGAATGCAGAAGAATGCAAACGCACCCATTACCGCAGTGCAGCCTATTTTCTGCAGGGGGCGCACGCTTGCTGCTCCAGCTGTGAATATACACATCTTCGGAGTGCCAGGCACTCGATGGTCTCCAGCACCGATCGTCGGTAAAGAACACAGAATGGCGATCTGCCTATGTAAACAAGGTTTATCTCCGTTGGGACACGGGGGAAGGGATGGATTCTGTGTTCCTGCAAAGCAGAGAATAAAATCCATCTCTTCCCCTAGTAAAAGCAGCACACATAGTACACAAAAACACTGGCTAGGCACACATTTAACCCTTTGATCGCCCCTGATGTTAACCCCTATCCCTGCCAGTGTCATTATTACAGTGACAGTGCATATTTTTAGCACTGATCATTATATTCGTGTCACTGGTTCCCACGAAGTGTCACTTAATGTCCAATTGACCGCCGCAATATGGCAGTCCTGCTATAAGTCGCTGATCGCCGCCATTTCTAGTAGAAAAATAAATAAATAAAAATTCAGTATATATCCCATAGTTTGTAGATGCTATAATGTTCACCTAAACCAATCAATATACATTTATTTGGATTTTTTTTTTTTACCAAAAATATGTAATCTCGTGTCATGTAATATATATTTTTAACAATGCATTTGCTTTTATTTTTGTCCATATGACAAGAGAGAGGAGAATTTTAAATGTATTATTTATTTTTTAATTATTTTCTATTATTATTATTATTTTATTTACTTTATTGTTATTTAATTATTTATTTAATTATTATTTTTATTATTATTATTATTATTATTATTGTTATTATTATTTTTAATAATGGGTAAAAGCCTTGTGAGCTGCCACACTAAGCCTAAATGAACCTAAAATAAACACAGGTGATATAACTATAAATTATAATTTGAAAGTCACGGAGCCCCGAGCACTTTATTTTCATATATATGGACTGTTGCTGTTTAGTTTAACCGCTTCAGCCCTGGAAGATTTTACCCCCTTCCTGACCACAGCTTTTTTTGCGATTCGGCACTGCGTCGCTTTAACTGCCAATTGCCCACTCGTCCAACGTTGTACCCAAACAAAATTGACGTCCTTTTTTCCCCACAAATAGAGCTTTCTTTTGGCGGTATTTGATCACCTCTGCGGTTTTTATTTTTTTGCGCTGTAAACAAAAAAAGAGCAACAATTTTGACAAGAAAACACAATATTTTGGACTTTTTGCTATAATAAATATCCCATTAAAAAAAAAAAAAAAAAAAAAAAATTCTCACTTTAGGCCAACACGTATTCTTCTACATAATTTCGGTAAAAAAAATTGCAATAAGCGTATATTGATTGGTTTGCGCAAAAGTTATCGCGTCTACAAAATAGGGGATAGATTTATAGCATTTTTATTATTATTATTTTTTTTTACTAGTAATGGCGGCGATCTGTGATTTTTATCGTGACTGCGACATTATGGCGGACACATCGGACAATTTTGACACATTTTTGGGACCATTGTCATTAATACAGCGATCAGTGCAATAAAAATGCACTGATTACTGTAAAAATGTCACTGGCAGGGAAGGGGTTAACACTAGGGGGCGATCAAGGGGTTAATTGTGTTCCCTGTGTGTGTTCTAACTGAAGGGGGGAGGGGACTGACTAGGGGAGATGACAGATCGCTGTTCATACTTTGTATGGACAGACGATCTGTCACTTCTCCCCTCAGAGCTCCCGGTTCTCGCCATGTTACGAGCGATCGCGGGAGCCCGGCGGTCATCGAGGCACTCGCATCGGCTCCAGGGGCAAGACAGCAACATGACGT
Source organism: Lithobates sylvaticus (assembly GCA_028564925.1). NCBI lineage: Eukaryota > Metazoa > Chordata > Amphibia > Anura > Ranidae > Lithobates > Lithobates sylvaticus. The sequence continues at coordinate 50,301,104 of CM053026.1, read as the reverse complement.
AACATGACAGCGATTCGCCTGCCCATGCCACTTTATTTATAGTGTTTATATCTAGTTATGCTTTAGACATTTATGTTATATATAGTGTTTACTGGATTCATATATTTATATAGTATTGTTTCTATATTTATCAGCGCTGCACAGTGTGTTATAGAGATTGATATTATTATTTTTAGCTTTATTATTTAAATATTCGTTTATATATTACTTTTATTATATTTCTTTTATTGGTTGTAGTGAGTGCTTTTCATATGTTTTCTTTGCATTATAATACTTTACATTTCTTAAATAAAAGAATGCAAAAAATAAAATAAAAAAAAGAAGTATGTAGCAGAATACATATTGAGCTAAATTGATGAAGAAATTGAATTTTTTCATTGGATATGTTTTATAGCAGTTTATTCAAAATGGTCAGTCTTTTTTATTTTATTGCGCAAAAAAAAACAACAAAAAAAAACAAACAAAAAAAAAAAAAACGCAGTGGTGATCATAAGAGAGGAAAATTTGAAAAGTATTAGATATTTATTTATTTTAAAATTAGTTTTTATTATTATTAGTTTATTTGCTTATTATTACTGTATATCATGTATTTTATTATTATTATTTTTATAAAAGAATGCAAAAAAACAAAATATGTAGCAGAATACATATTGAGCTAAATTGATAAAGAAATAGAATTACATTTTTTTATTGGATATGTTTTAAAGCAGTTTATTCAAAATTGTTAGTCTTTTTTTTTTTTTTTTTTTATTGTGCAAAAAAATAAAAAAAAAACGCAGTGGTGATCATAAGAGAGGAACATTTTAAATGTATTAGTTATTTATTTCTTTTAAAATTATTTTCTTTTATTATTATTATTTTATTTACTTTATTATTACTGTATGTAATTATATAGCAGAATACATATTGAGCTAAATTGATAAAGACATATAATTTTTTTACATTTTTTTTATTGGATATGTTTTATAGCAGTTTATTCAAAATTGTCAGTCTTTTTTTTTTATTGTGCAAACCCCCCCCCCAAAAAAAAAACTGCAGTGGTGATCATAAGAGAGGAGATTTTTAAATGTATTAGATATTTATTTATTTTAAAATGATTTTCTATTATTATTATTTTATTTACTTTGATATTATTACTGTATATAATTATTTAAATATCCGTTTATATATTACTCTTATTATATTTATTTTATTGGTTGTAGCGAGTGCTTTTCATATGTTTTCTTTGCGTTATAATACTTTAAATTTCTTAAATAAAAGAATGCAAAAAGTGCCCTGCGTTGTGGCATTGCACGTGTTTTTCCTTATTGAAGTCTGGTTGTAGCAACCCGTGTGAACGGCTGGCATAACGAAGAAAAGTGCGGCTCCCATAACCTCTCGGCTCCTCCCCCCTCCTGCTGGGAGTCCATCTGGGAAAAGTCTGTACCGAAATATCACAGCTAAAATAAATGCACTGTGTGCACAAGTGTGTCCGTCTCCCTCCTTCTGTATCAGTGTTGGGTGACATCTCAGAGTGCTGACATAGGGAGGATGGCTTGTCAGCTGGAGGATAACCGAAGCGAGCCAAGGAGCGAGGTATAGACACCGGATCCCCGGCACAGCTGATGTCACCCTCCGGCAGCTCTACCGGGAGTGTAACCGGCAGCTGTGCGTCTACGTTCTATAATAACAGCTGTGCAAGACAACTCCGACGCTGGTTACAGAAACGAGGGGCGTATTTACAAAGAAAATTCTCAAACCATTTGCCTTTGTGAAGCTGCATGGATTTTAGAAGAATAGCATGAATCAGGAAAATGCCTCAATATGACCACTAGATGTAGCTGAAGATCATAGAAAATAAGTATGTTTGTTCTGTGCGCATGCTGACAAAATCAAATGTTCTTAAGCTATTTACCGACGTACCAAAAATGACGCATGCTCCGAAGCAAGTACGAGACGGCAGCTATTGGCTACTGGCTATTGCACTTCCTTTTTCTAGTCCCGTCGTACGTGTTGTACGTCACCGCGTTCTAGACGTTTGGACTTTGGTGTTATCGTGTGTAGGCAAGACCGATTGAACGGTATTCCGTCGGAGAAACCTTCAGAGTTTATTCCGGCGGCAAAACCGCTCGTGTGTACGCGGCATAACACTGCACATCACCCTGAACACACCCACTGTGAAACATGGTGGTGGCAGCATCATGTTGTGGGGATGCTTTTCTTCAGCAGGGACAGGGAAGCTGGTCAGAGTTGGTCAATAACACAGCGGCATAAAACAAGTTCGACAGCACTATAAAAGGGAAGTTTAATGCTTCTGAGCATGCATCGAATTGTTTCCGAGAATGCGTCGGAATTTTGCGTGTCGGAATTGCATACACACGATCGGAAAATCCGATAGAAAGGTTTTCCGTCGGAAAAATTGAGAACAGGTTCTCAATCCAAAGTCTGTCGGAAATTCCGACAGAAAAAGACCGATGGGCATACACACGATGAAAAGCTCCCATCGGACTGTTTCCATCGGAAATTCCGACCGTGTGTACGCCGCATTAGAGTCTGCAAAAGACGAGACTGGGGAGGAGGTTCACCTACCAGCAGGACAATAGAAAAAATTGTTTAGTTTAGTTTCTGTTCGTTTCCGTTGATTCGTAAGGATTCGTAATTTCGTAAGTCGTGGGTGTTCGTATTCGGACTCGTTCGTATTTTCGTAAGAGTTTTTTTTCGTTGATTCGTATTTCCGTTCTATTTCGTATTCGGACGCATTCGTATTTTCGGAAGAGCTATATTTTCGTTGATTTGAAATGATTCGTATTTCCGTTAATCTAATTTTCGTTGATTCGAAATTCGTATTTTCGTAGATTTAATTACATTCGTACTTTCGTAACATTGTTTTCGTAGATTCGTAATCGGAGCATAATTCATAATTTTATGTAATGTGTATGCTATTTACATGTTTAAGAAACAAAGAATTTCTCTCTCACAAGTCAGAACTTAACTCAAAAATCCACCAAAACACAGAGCCTCCGACCCAACCACACCCTATCTGGACTCTGGATGGAATATTTCAGAATCAGAACTAATATTCGTTCTTTCGAATTCTCGATCAGCAGAATTTTTGTTATTTCGTATTTTCGTTGTTTTGATTTCCTTTTTCCGAATATTCGTAATTTCGATTTTTCGTTCATTTTGATATTCGTTATTTTTGAATCTTTGTTCTGTATTTTCGTTGGTTCTGTTTTTGTTTTTCGGATTTTCATTCTTTCGTAGTTTCGTTGTTTCTAATTTAATTATTTCGTATTTTCGTTGTTTTTCATATTCGTTCTTTTCGATAGTTCGTTTAGATCAAAGCATATTCATGTGTTGGAATGGTCCATTCAAAGTCCAGACCTAAATCCAATTGAGAATCTGTGGCAAGACTGGAAATATGTAGACATGGGATCCGTCAAAAAATACGTTTCGTTTCGTTCCGTTTTATTTCGTATCCAAAAAAATTCGTAATTCGGGTTTCGTATACGGAATTTAATTCGGATTCGTACGAAATACGGATTTCGTACGAATCGTAAGAATCGTTAATTTGGTTAACGAATAGCGACACTCTACGAATAATATCCGAAAACGTATTAAGGTTGCATAACAACAGTCTATTGTGTGTGTGTGTACTGTGTAGACAATAGCTCTGCCTATGCCTAACGTTATTCTAATGGATTTGTAAATTCGTTACTTTTTTTGGTTTGTTGATTGGTCATTTTACATGTCTCTCTTTCTCTTACAATGGCGCTGTCTAACGTGCTTCGAATGTATTCGTACATTCGTAACTTTTTTTTTGGTTTGTTGATTCGTAATTTTCCGTGTCTCTTAAAATGGCGCTGCTTATTCTTAACGTGCTTCGAATGGATTCTTAAATTCGTTACTTTTTATTGTTTGTTGATTTGTCATTTTACGTGTCTCTCTCACAATGGCCCTGTCTAACGTGCCTCGAATGGATTCGTACATTCTTAACTTTTTTTGTTTTTGTTTGTTCAGTCGTCATTTTTCGTGTCTCTACAATGGTGCTGCCTAACGTGCTTCGAATGGATTCTTAAATTCGTTACTTTTCTTTGTTTGTTGATCTGTCATTTTACGTGTCTCTCTCTCACAATTGCGCTGTGACTGTCTAACGTCCTTCGAATGGATTCGTAACTTTTTTTATTTGTTTGTTGATTCGTCATTTTACGTGTCTCTCTGACTCTCTCACAATGGCGCTGTCTAACGTGCTTCGAATGGATTCTCAAATTCGTTATTTTTTTTGGTTTGTTGATTTGTCATTTTACGCGTCTCTCTCTCACAATAGCGATGTCTAACGTGCTTCGAATGGATTCGTAACTTTTTTTTTTTTTGGTTTACTGATTCGTCATTTTACGTGTCTCTCACTCTCTCACAATGGCGCTGGCTAACGCGCTTCGAATGGATTCGTACATTCGTAACTTTTTTCTTTTTGGTCGTTGATTCGTAAATTTACATGTCTGACACAGTGGCGCTGCGGCGCTGCATGCGTCGAATGGATTCGTACTTTTCTAATACATCGCTGTTATTCGTAACTATTCGAAATCTCGTTTATTCTTTACTTTCGTTTTTGACATGTGCCTATAGTCTCCGCCCCTGGATGTAGTTTTGAGAGGCCGGCCCCTGGATGTAATTTAGAGAGACCGTGTGACTCCGTGTGACTGTAGTGTAGTGAGGGAGGAACAGAGAGAGAGCAGAGCAGAGACTGAGAGCAGAGAGAGTGGTATTGTTGGAGTTGTGGTTGTTGTTTTTGTGTGGACTGAATTTGTGATTTGTGTGGAATTAGAATGTCTGGGAGTGAGAATGTATGTGTGAGTGAGAGTGTTGGTTTGAAAGTTGTTGTTGTGAGTGAGAGTGGAGAGGACTCAGGGGATCGGATGAGTGGAGGGGAGCGCCGGATGAGTGGAGGGGATCGGATGAGTGGAGGGGATCGGATGAGTGGAGGGGAGCGCCGGATGAGTGGAGGGGATCGGATGAGTGGAGGGGAGCGCCGGATGAGTGGAGGGGATCGGATGAGTGGAGGGGAGAAGAGTGGAGGAGAGAGGAGTGGAGGGTCAGGGGGTGGAGGGGAGCACAGGAGTGGAGGGGACTGGAGTGGGGGTGAGAGGAGGATCAGTGGGGGGTTGAGGAGAGAGGAGGGAAGAGTAGAGAAGAGGAAGCATAGTAGAGAGGACAGGGAGAGGAAGCGTAGTAGGGGGGACAGGGAGAGGAAGCGCGGAGGGGACAGGGAGAGGAAGCGCGGAGGGGACAGGGAGAGGAAGCGCGGAGGGGAGAGGAGGCGTGAAGAGGAGATGAAGAGTGGAAGGGAGCATGGCCATGGAAGTGGAGTGGAGCGGGAGCGGGAGCATGGCCAAAAAAAGAGGCGTATGCCCCCCCCCATATCAGAAGATGAAATGTCTGACACCGGCGACCACCAGCGAACCAAACGCAAGCAGCAGCAGAAGACGATGACGTCATCAACAAGGGGGCCAGTCTTTACCCCCCAGGAAAACGCTGCTCTGGTGGCTGCTGTTAGGAGGGACAAGGCCACATTGTTCAGCCTCAACGTCCCTACTGCCCAGAAGACAGCAGCCTGGGATCGAGTCCGGGACTCTGTGAATGCCCTGTCCAAGGTTCGCAGGACCACCGCTGGTGTCAGGCACAGGTAATAATTATTCAAATTTTATATCACTCTTAGAACACACCCCATATTTGTGAAAAACACACACAGTAGGCTTTGAGTAATAAACTGATTTGAACGTAACACAAATATATTTAATATATTTATTTGACACAGACAGACACAGAAAAGTAACATGTAAAATAAAAATAATATTAACGTGTGTATATTTACTAAATATACTATTTTCATTTGCAGATTTTATGATTGTCGGGCCTCTGTCCATAAAAAAATTGAGAGGCAGGCCACTGGAGGAGGCAAGACTGTCTTATTTAGACAGTGGGAGGCAGAGCTTAAGGATGGCCTCCTACTTCACGAAGATGCCCCGCCCCCTGGAGTGAGCACTGCCAGTGCCAGATCCGCCGCCAAGCACCAGAGACTGAGAGCTGGTGAGTAAAATAAAATCTATCATTATATATTGCAGTTATATGGTTGTTGTTTGCAGCTCACTATATTTTTTATGACTGCGGCATGTGAGACTTACGTTTTGCTTTACATTCATGTTTTCCAGATCGATCAATGTCATCATCCGTGGAGGAGGGAACAGGAACAGCTGCTTCTGCTTCATGCCCCCCTCAATATTCTGGCAGTGGTGAGTACCTACTACCTACCTAACCAACACAAAGCAAACATAATAACAAACATCTATTTATTGTATTTAACCACTTCAGCCCCCGATGATTTTCCCCCCTTCCTTACCAGAGCACTTTTTGCGATTCGGCACTGCGTCGCTTTAAGTGACAATTGCGCGGTCGTGCGACGTGGCTCCCAAACAAAATTGGCGTATTTTTTTGAACAGAAATAGGGTGGTATTTGGTGGTATTTATTTGATCACCTTTGCGGTTTTTATTTTTTGTGCTATAAACAAAAAAAAGAGCAACAATTTTTAAAAAAAAATCAATATTTTTTACTTTGTCATAAAAATTATCCCCCAAAAATATAAAAATAAATATTTTTTTTCCTCAGTTTAGGCCGATACGTAAAATTACGTATTCTTCTACATATTTTTGGTCAAAAAAATTACGTTAAGTGTATATTAATAATTGGTTCGCGTGATCACGGACATATGTACGCAAATGATCATGTACAGATGACTGTGTGCAGGTGATCACGGACATATGTGTGCAGATAATCATTGACACATGTTATTTTACCGGGACATATGTGAGGGACATGTGTTTTTATTATTTTGGGACATGTGTTTTTATTAGGGGACATGTGTGTTTTGGGGACATGTGTGGGGACATGTGTGTTTACACTGTGGGGACACTACACTGGTGATCAGTGAGTAAAAAGCTGTAAAAACAGCTAATACTCACTGATCACCAGCCGGCTGGAGTGATCCGCTCTCCTCTCCTCACCAACGACTTCCGTGTGAGGAGAGGAGAGCCGATTGCCTAGCAAACGGCTGTTTGTTTACATCACATGACGGCTGTGATTCGACACGGCCGTCATGTGATCAGGAGGGCCAATCACCGACCCCTCCTGCCGATCCGAGATGCGCCGTGTCCGGGTGACACGGCCGCATCGGGATCGCGCCACTGCGCTGGCACGCGCGCGATCCCTCTACTTCAGAAGGACGTTCCAGAACGTCAGATCAGAAGTAGACGGCTCCCACCCGGCCGTCTATGTACAGTGGCCGGGTGGGAAGTAGTTAAGTACCGTAGTTTATCGCGATTCCAAGAGCGTTTGCAATTTTAAACCATAACATGTTCGATATCTATCTATTTTACTTGGAGTAACATCGACTATCGCAATATCCCCAAAAATTGGGCTAAATACATTTACTGTAAAAAAAAATGTTTTTAATTCAGTTAATTTCTCACCTAAAATTGCTTTTGAAAGGCCGCTGTGCAAATACACACACAGTGCACATATATATATATATATATAATGTTTGTGGTTCTCAGTAATTTTCTAGAAAAAAGTTTTGATTTTAAATTGTAAACAATAACTGTCATAAATAGGCTTGGTCCAGAAGTGGTTACCATAACTCTTTATTCTATCTTAACAGAAAGCCTGAGCTGCCATATCCCAGACCCTCCAGCATCAGCTCCTTCTGCCAGGAAGCAACGCCCCATTTCTCCTCGACGTAAGTACTAGAATACGCAAGCTGCCAATATAAAGAAAAAAGGACACAAGGCACCATCATCCACACTAAGTTCACAAACACATAAAAAAAGCTACAACCATCCATTTTTAAGTTCATACACACAGCACACACCCCAAACTAGGGGTCTACCGATTAATGGTGGCCCCTTTTTTTGTAATTATCGTTGACAAACTTACCAATATAGTGCTTCAAGGTGTTGTACTCGGGTGATGCTTGCAGCGGCAGACATCACCCGTCCGGTGCTGTTTTTTAACAACCAATGTGGCTAAGCACTAGCAGCCGCTTGTCTGTTATTACAAACAGCTGGAGGGGAAGTCCTCCCCAGAAGTGCAGTCGCTGTAAATCTGAGGAGAAACTCTGAATTGAGGGGAAGCTCTGCTGATTTTATCTTCCAATCGTGTACAAACAAACATTCTGTTTTTTTTCCCTTGCATGACTGTCCCCCTCAGATCTACAGCGACTGCACTTCCAAGTGCACTTGTAGTGGAAAGTGTATTTTCCTTTAGTAAATAGACCCCACTGTTAGTATTGTAACCTATAATTGTTTATTCTATTACTACAATATTTGGAAATGCATCTGATCTTAGTATCTGAACGCCACTACAATCAGACAGCCACCAGTAACAGTAAGTTAGTAACTAGGGTGGAACTTAGAAGAGTAGTGAAAATAAATTCTTTGCTATATATTATAAAGAGAAAAACAAACCTATTTTTATTGAAAGCGTTTGTTTAAAAAAAAAAAAGAAAACTGTTCCCTTAAAAACTTAAGGAAGGACCACCCGCCGCAGTTATATGTCGGCTGTTTGAAGAGGACCACCATTGTTATGGCAGCAGATAGCTGCCATAACCCCGGTATCTTCTTCAGCGGGCGGTCCTCTTTCAGATAAAATTGGTTACTGCGGCGGACTTGCCGCAAGTTCACTTTTATCAGGGGCCAAAGAGGCGGTGGAGACGATCAGGTCCACTTCTGCCCTCCAATCTTAAAGGGTTTTTTTTTTTTGGGTGGGGGAGAAGAATATGACATTTCTTTTTATATTAATTTTTTATTGTATTTTTGTGTAGATAATATATGAGATCTGAGGTCTTTTTGACCCCAGATTTCACATTAAAGAGGACCTGTCATTGTTTTTTTCTATTACAAAGGATGTTTACAATACATTCCTTGTAATAGGAATATATGTATATGTTACACAAATAGTATTTATTTTTTAAAGGACAATGTCAAAATAAAAAGGAATAAAATATGTTTTTATTATAATCTCTAGAAATCAATTTCTTTGAATGCTAGCATCAACATTGGCTATCTCGTCTATTTCAGATCAACAAGAAGACCTGTCAGACGGGATTTCGCTCCGGGATGAGACCGAGCTGACCCCTTTGGCCCAGAAGCAGACTCTAGGGCCACAGGAAGCTGCCCCCCCTGTACGTCCTCCACTGCCTCACCCTCCAGAGGAGCAGCCAGTGCCGCAGTTGCCACCACCAACACCGAGTCAGACAACTGTCCTGCTGACAGAGATGCGGAGGCTGGCCAAAGCCAACAAAAAAATGCAGAGGGAGAATCGTAGGTTGAACCGGACCCTCCACCGTGCCATCAGAAACCACACTGATGATATGGAAAGGATGTGGGTCCGGTTCAACCTACAACAGAACCAGGCAATGGAGCATTGCAAATTATGTTTGCTGGAAGCAATTTCCAGACACAATGCTCCATTGCCTGGTACTAGCTCTACCACCACCATGAGCAGCCGAGAAGCCTCTCCATCATGATGAAACCAGCATCCACTGCGTGCTCCAGGACCATAGCTATTTTGTTTGTTTGTTCAAATCTAATATATTATTTTATACTTTTATTTTGTGTGTAAAAATAAAGTTGTTTTGAAGTAATAAAACCAGCAGTCTTTAGTGCTTGATTTTGTTGAGGGAGGTGTTTATGTTTACAGCACACTAGACACATAGACACACTGTGATAAGCCACATTGACACAGAAATAAAAAGTTCCCTCCTCCGCCTGCTCCGCAACTCAAAAGGAGTGTTGCAAAGCGAGCTATACATTCTGTCCCCCACCCCATCCCATTCCCCATCCAAGGTAGCCAGGCAGACATATAGGACAGAATAAGGTGACAGACACTACTGTACAACTGAACATAGAAATGTTTATTAGGTCTCTCTAAAGCATAAAGCAACTCCAACAATAAATTATTAATAACTTAACTTAATAACAGTAGTTAGTTCCCTTCTGCAATGGCAGAAAACAAAAACACTCCCCTTCCCCCACCCAAACATATTGGGGCACATCAGGGCATATTGGGGCACATCAGGGCATACTGGGGCACATGGCATATTATTGGGGCACATTGGGGAACATCAGGCCACAGCGTTTACCAGCTTGTGGATTAGTATAATTACATTTGGCACATCGAACAACAATTGAATGGGTATAAATATTTTTTGGGCATTTAAGAAACTTTGATTGTGGGGAGGGACAGGGTCCAACTAAAGAGTCTAAGACCAAGAGGCCATCTCTGCTGCAGAGTGCAGACAGTCAGTCAGTGAGTTCAAGGAATGTCCAGAGTAAGGGAGGGGTACCCCAGCTTTGGCAAATTTATTTTCAAAAATGCTAACTGCTCCATTAGCTGGGGGGACAACTGTGATCTTTGGGGTGACAGGATGTTTCCCGTCACAGAAAACACCCGCTCACTCTGGACACTTGTTGGAGGGCAGGACAGTAGCTCCTTGGCAATATCTGCGAGGGCAGGCCACTCCTCGCTCTTCTCCTGCCAAAAAGACATAGGATCTGTGGTGGGGTGCACTGGTGGGGATGACAAATATGTCATGACAACCTCCTTTGATGAAATGCGTTTCCTGGGGCGCACTATGCTGCTGGAGGTTCCCATTAGGGTGTCAAATGCCTCAGTCAAGACGGAAGAAGATGCTCCGCGACCGCTGGCAGGAGCTCTGCTGCTCACTTCAGAATCAGTAGATGCTGTTGCATGGGAGAGGGGGTTTTCAATATCTTCTTCCTCCTCTTCCTCCTCTCCCAGCTCTTGCGGCCTTACCATCTGCCTTTCCCTCTGACGCACCCTGTCAATCAGTCTGTCCCGCCATGTTGTGAGAGCACTGCACTGCACAGCCATTTTGCCCTTGCAACGAGGGTCACACATGGCAGCCAGCATCAGTTCTGGGCAAGAGGCGGTCAAATCCTGCGTGCGCCTGCCCAATTCCAAGAGAAATGTCTTGAGCAGAGCCAACACATCAGGTTGAGGGACACCACCAGGCAAAGGTTCCTGAGCTGACATGAACCGCTCCAATTTAGTCTGAAGATGGTTAAAAAGCGGCAGCACATTAGCAATGCTGGCATCCTCGCGGCTCAGATGTTCTGTCACAGAGAGGAATGGTTTGAGGACTGCCACAATCTGCCCAATTATGGCCCAGTCCTCCCTGCCTAAAGGTCTCTCTATGCCGATATTATGTTCACAGGCCATGGCATGGAGAGCCTTCTGCTGCTCAAGGATGCGTTCCAGCATTGCTAGGGTTGAATTCCACCTAGTCCCCACATCCTGTTTTAGGCAGTGTTCTGGAAGGCCTGCCTTCCTCTGTTCCAACCTGAGGAGGTGGCTGTCCCTCACACTTCGATGGAAGTGGCCAGCCATCTTCCGGCAAGAGTCCACCACTTTGGACAGCCTTCCATCGCCGCCAGAATTAGCCTCCACCAATCGGAAGCTTTCGGTTACCACCTGGTGGAGAAGGTGGGCTGAGCAGCGCACACCCACAAATCTGCCATCCCTTACAGCCTTCACCATGTTGCTGCCTCCGTCTGTCACAATATAGCCAATCCTGTAGCTGTTGCTGTCAGTGTCTGCCTGAAACCACTGCAACAACATTTTCTGCAGGGCTTGCAGGATATTTTGCGCTGTATGCTTCTCATCAAGCACCTCAGCGTGCAGCAGAAAAGAACGGTGCCCCTCTTTGACAAGTGCTGATGACGAGGATCCAGATGACACCTTGCCCTGCCACCAATGTGCCGTCAGGGACAGGAAGGCGTGTCGGGCACTAGATGCACTCCACAGGTCAGTGGTCAGGTGCACTGCCTGTCCACCTGCCTTTCTAATCTCGTCCTTCAGCACCCCAACACAAGACCTGTATAAGGCTGGCACCACAGTTTGGCTAAAGGTCTTTCGTGATGGCACACGGTACTGTGGTGCAACAGCCTGCATCAACTGCCTGAAGGGCTCACCTTCTACCATATTGAATGGTGCTCCTCCAACTGCAATAAGCTGGCCGATCAGGCGTGTAATCTTCCTAACCTGTGCCTGAGACATTCCTTTTGCACTGTGAAAGCCACCAAAATCTTCCAGGGTGGCCTGGTGGCTGGTATGGGTTGGATGTGGGGTGGTGGTGCTGGTACTTATGGTGGTGGCTGTGGTGGTGCCACTATTGGTATTGGTTCCTCTTTTGGTGTTTGGAGGGGACACAATTTTCTCCCCTAACAGCACAGCCTGGTGGTGCACACGCATGTGCTGGTTCATCCCGCTGTTGCTGAGATGCCCTATGTCTCGGCCCCGGCTGATGTCCTTGCCACAATGCTTGCATTTGGCCTTCTGACCAACGCCAATTTTGGTGAAATGCAGCCAAACGCTGGAACGGCAGCCAGCACCAATGACACTGCCCGCAGTGCCTGGTGATGGACTCACATCCACTGCAGTGGTTGGACTGTCTTTCTGAGGTTCAGCAGGAGGAGCAGGATGAAGAAGAGAATGAGATCGGAACATCACGGGTATTTTGGGTGCTGTTGCTGTGGTTGCATTGGCCGATGATGCTGGAGGCTTTGAAATAACGGCAGGGGACTTAGAAGGGGAGAAAAGTAGTGGGGAGTCAGGGGAGATATATTCTCCTGGGCTGTCGCTGGGGCCAACATGGGTAGATGCCGATGGTTGGTAATCAAAGTTCTCCATGTGAAAACTTGTTTCCATCTCTTTCTCTTCTTCTACATTGCCAGGGGAAGACTGATGATCTTTACAATGTGTTGTAAGCTGACTCTCCTCAGGCTCCTGCTTGCTTATCTCGAAGCTCCCTGGAGTGCTGATAGTGATAACATCATCATGATGAGCTTGTTCAGCCTGGGCCTTCTCACATGTTTCATGCAGCATGCTGTCCAAGATCTCCATCTTTGGCTGCACAAAGGTGTGTGCACTGGGAAGTTTCCCTTTGGTCTGCCCTCGTCCTCTTCCATAAAAGGTACGAGTGGGCATGCTAGTGCTACCAGCAGCAGTGCTTGTACAAGGTAAGTCCTCCTGGAACAGCTGGCGACGTGATGTCTGCGGTTTGGCAGGCTCTTTCACTCCTCCTGGTCGCCTCAACTTCATGGGAGGTGAGCTGAGCTCAGGGGCCGCAGAGACAGAACGTCCCACCTGCTGCTGTTCTACTTGACGCCGGCTCGAAGCTCTCCCTCTCCCAGCAGCAGCACTCTTTCTGCCTCGATCTCCTTGTTTGCTGCTCATTTTGCCTTCCAAGTCAAAAAAAGACAAAAAAAAAAGATGAGCAGACTAAAACAAAAATCTGGAGCAAAAGAAGAAATCCAATAGCAAAATAAGCTATCAAGGATAATACTCTTGCAGACTCGAACAGATATCAGGGCAAATGAATATCAAAAATCCAAGGATCGCAACGATATTTGAGCAGATGCACTGGCACAAATAGTTGACTGTATGATCAGCTCCACAAAGAGAAGTCATATGATCAGGGCGTGCCCTCTGCCCTGCCCTGTAGGCCTCAGCATCACAAGAAAACCTCTGATGTGATTGGTCAACCAACAGTCACATGTTTCTGTAGTAAAGAAATTTGGACCAACAAAGAATTCGTTAGTATTCGTACACTGTCGATATTCGTTATACTGAATATCGAATCCATTCAAATCATTCGTTATATCCGCTATAATAATTTATTTTGTATTAGTTGAAATTAGATATTATTTGGTAGTTGGAGCCGAAATTCTAATCATTCGTTATATCCGCTATAATAATTTCTTTCGTATTAGTTGAAAATTAGAAATTCGATATATTTGGTAGTTGAATTCGAATAGTTTGGAGCCGAATTTCGAATCACTCGTTATATCCGCTATAATAATTTCTTTAGTATTAGTTGAAATTGAAATTCGATATATTTGGTAGTTGAATTCGAATAGTTTGGAGCCGAATTTCGAATCACTCGTTATATCCGCTATAATAATTTCTTTAGTATTAGTTGAAATTGAAATTTGATATATTTGGTAGTTGAATTCGATTAGTTTGGAGCCGAATTTCGAATCACTCGTTATATCCGCTATAATAATTTCTTTAGTATTAGTTGAAATTGAAATTCGATATATTTGGTAGTTGAATTCGAATAGTTTGGAGCCGAATTTCGAATCACTCGTTATATCCGCTATAATAATTTCTTTAGTATTAGTTGAAATTGAAATTCGATATATTTGGTAGTTGCCGGATTCGAATAAATTTAGAATAATTTGGATCCGAAATTCGTAAACGGAATTTCGTATTCCGTACAGAATTCGTATCCAAAAAAATTCGTAATTCGGTTCCGTACGAATGTACGAATTTTAGAAAAATTCGTACGAATTTACGATTCGTACGAAACTAACCGCACATGTCTGCCACTTTGTGTTGGTCTAAACAATAAAATCCGAATAAAATACATTTATGTTTTTGGTTGTAACACGACAAAATGTGGAAAATTTCAAGGGGTATGAATACTTTTTCAAGGCACTGTAAATAATGGAATCCATGCAGAAGCAATATGTTGTCATTGAGATCTAGACAAAAGAAGGGGAGCAGGCTGAGCGACATCCACAGAAGGCTACAGAATGTTTATAGAGATGACCCCATTGACAAGAGCGATGTCTTGTTATTGGTGACTCTTGTCAATGGGGTCATCTCTATAAACATTCTGTAGCCTTCTGTAGATGTCGGTCAGCCTGCACTCCTCATTCATCAAGTACTTAATGATGGCACATTGTTTCTGTTAGGAATTAATTATTTACCTACAATGACAAATGAGTAGAATGCCGCTTACACACGATCGGACTTCCCCGCGGACATTGCGATCGTGTGTGGGCTCCAGCGAATTTTTCTACCCAAAAGTCCGCCGGACCTAGATTTAAAACATGTTTTAAATCTTCCTGCCGAACCCAGTTCCAGGCGGGAAGTCCGCCCGTCTGTATGCAGGCCCGACGGACTTTAGAAATGAACGGACTTGCCCACACACGGAGTGAAGTCCGTTTATTTTGAACGTGACTCGAGGTACGACGGGACTAGAGAAGGAAGTCAATCTCGCCGCTTTGATCGGCAAGATTGACACCTTGCGAGCCCCGTCGCCTGGTATGGATTTTGAGGGTAACCCCCTACGCCGAAAAAACAGCTTGGGGGTCCCCCCAAAGTCCATACCAGACCCTTTTCGAGCACGCAGCCCGGCCAGTCAGGAAAGGGGGTGGGGCCGAGCGAGCACCCCCCCTCCTGAGCCGTACCAGGCCGCATGCCCTCAACATTTGGGCCCCCCCACCGCAAAGCACAGTGTCCCCATGTTGATGAGGACAAGGGCCTCTTCCCGACAACCCTGGCCGTTGGTTGTCGGGGGGCTTATTAGAATCCGGGAGCCCCCTTTAATAAGGGGGCCCCCAGATCCTGGCCCCCCCACCCTATGTGAATGAGTATGGGGTACAATATGGAGTCAATAAAAAAAACACACTAGACAGGTTTTTAAAGTAGTTTATTAGGCAGCTCCGGGGGTCTTCTTCCGACTTTGAGGGTCTCTCCGTGCTTTCCGGCCTCTTCTCCCGCTCTCCAGTTGTTCTGCCGGGCTCCCTCGCTATCTTCTCCCAGCTCTTTTACTAGCACTGGCACGGGCTTCTGGTTCGTCGTTGCCGCTGCCGTCGCTGCCCTCTTCTTCTTCTTCCTTCTTCTCTTCTTCTGATTTAGACACGACACTCTCTCCCGCTGTAATGGCTTGTGCGAAGTGCGCAATGACTTATATAGGCATGGGGCGTGGTCACCGGGCGATGTCACACGGTGACCCCGCCCCTTATGATGTCAAGTCCCGGGCATGCTGGGACTGTGACGCCATAAGGGGCGGGGTCGTCGGGTGACATCACCCAGTGACCCCCACCCCTTATGCCTATATAAGTCGTCGCGCACGTCGCACAAGCCATTACAGCGGGAGAGAGTGTTGTGTCAACATCGGTAGAGAAGAAGGAAGAAGACGAAGACGGCGGCAGCGATGGCGACGACAAACCAGAAGCCCAGGCCAACGCTAGTAAAAGAGCTGGGAGAAGATGGCGGAGGAGCCCGGCAGAACAACCGTTTTTTTTTTTTTTTTACTTTTTCTTCCCTAGGTAAATGGGTAGCGGTACGATGTACCCCATACTCATTCACATAGGGTGGGGGCCGGGATCTGGGGGCACCCTTATTAAAGGGGGCTCCCGGATTCCGATAAGCCCCCCGCCTGCAGACCCCGACAACCAACGACCAGGGTTGTCGGGAAGAGGCCCTTGTCCTCATCAACATGGGGACAAGGTGCTTTGGGGTGTAGGGGCCGCACGGCGCCCCCTCCTCCAAAGCACCCACCCCCCCATGTTGAGGGCATGCGGCCTGGCGCTGGCTCGTCCCCATCCCCTTTCCTGACCGGCCAAGCTGCATGCTCGGATAAGGGTCTGGTATGGACTTTAGGGGGGACCCCCACGCCGTTTTTTTGGCGTAGGGGGTTACCCTCAAAATCCATATCAGGCCTTGCAAGGTTTCAATCTCGCCGATCAAAGCGGCGAGATTGACTTCCTTCTCTAGTCCCATCGTACCTGGAGTCACGTTCAAAATGAACTGACTTTACTCCGTGTGTGGGCAAGTCTGTTCATTTGGAAAGTCCGTCGGACCTCCCCTGAAAGTCCGGAAAGTCCGATCATGTGTACGCGGCAGAAGAGTTACTGAAGATCAGGAATCCCCAGCTATTGCAGAACTACACGTCCCACGATGCATTGTAAAACTGACATTCACAGTCATGACTGGGCATGATGGGAATTGCAGTTTCTGTACAACTGGAGGGCCGTAGTTTGAAGACCCCTGATATAGAGGAAGAGCTATTCTACCAACATGTGAAATTTGAATGAACTATTGAAGTTAATAAAAAAGGTTATGCCCATTTTTGCATTCCTTTCAGTATAGCCCTCATATTTATTTTCTAAGATCATTAACTCCATCTAGTGGCCAGAATGCTGTATTTTCTGGATTCTTGTTATTCCTGCGAATGAAGAACATCAGATCACTGGCTGTAATACTGTACCTTCAGGGCCGGACTGGCCCATAGGTATACCGGGATATTTCTCGGTAGGCCGCCTGTCCTGGGGGCACTTTGCGGCTGCAGTGCTCCCCTCTCTCTCCTGCTCCTGTGATCTCGGAGCTGGCTGGGTCTGTGTTCGGCGGCTGCACTCCATGCTATAACATGGTCCCGCCCCCCTAGACCGGCGGGTGTGATAGTAGATAGAATAAGTGTTCCACCTATCACACAAGCCGGTCTAGGGGGCAGGACCGTGTTACAGCGCGGCCGCCGAACACAGACACAGCCAGCTCCGAGATCACATGGGGAGATGCCTGCGAGTATAGCCGTCCCTGTGTGCCTGGATAGAGGGATCAGCAGGGGGGCGGCATATAGAGGAAATGAGCTTTCTATATTCCTCCATGCAGCCGCTGAATGCTTGGAGGAGGGAGAGGAGGAGAATCAAGCATTCAGCGGCTGCATGGAGGAATATAGAAAGCTCATTTCCTCTATATGCCGCCCCCTGCTGATCCCTCTATCCAACTTCTTTTACTGCCCCCCCCCCGGTTCTCCTTGTGCTCCCCCCAGTGCTCTCCTCCCCCACCACACTCCCAGCCCCCCCCCCCACAGTTCTCTCAACCCCTGTTCTTTCTGCCCCCTGCTCTCCACATCCTTCCCTAGCCCCCACCCCAGTGCTCTCCAGCCCCCACAGTGCTCTCCAGCCCCCCGTGCTCCCCACCCCCCATAGTGATCTCCAGCCCCCTCTGCTCCCCACCCCCCACAGTGCTCTCCAGCCCCCCGTGCTCCCCACCCCCCACAGTACTGTCCAGCCCCCCGTGCTCCCCACCCCTGTTCTTTCTGCCCCCAGTGCTCTCCAGCTCTCCCCATCAGTCTCTCCAGCTCCCACTCCAGTGCTCTCCACCCCCCACAGTGCTCTCCAGCCCCCCCCCTGTGCTCCCCATCCCCCACAGTGCTGTCCTCCCCACCCCTGTTCTTTCTGCCCCCGGTGCTCTCCAGCTCTTGCCATCAGTCTCCAGCCCCCACCCCAGTGCTCTCCACCCCCCACAGTGCTCTCCAGCCCCCGTGCTCTAGACCCCTGTTCTTTTTGGCTCCCCCTCCAGTGCTCCCTCAAGCTCCCCCCAGCACTCACCACTCCCCCCTGCATTTTGCCCCCACCCATGTGCTCTCCAACCCCACCAGTGCTCTCCAGTCCCCCGTGCTTCCCACCCCTGTACTTTCTGGCCCCCACCGGTGCTCTCAAGATCCCCCCCCATTGCTCTCCACTCCCCCCTGCTCTTTGTACCCCCCCCCCCCTCCATTGCTCTCCACTCCTCCCCTGCTCTTTGTACCCCCCCCCCAGTGCTCTCCAGCCCGCTTTGCTTGCTTGATTGCTCTGCTGCTTCTCTTTTTGCTTCTGCTCTTCTTGCTTCTCTGCTCTTGCTTTTTTTCTTTCTGCTTCTTTCCTGCTCTCTGCTTGTGATCCTGCTCTCTCTTGCTTTCTCTGCTATTTTACTCCTGCTCCTGCTTGCTCGCTTTGCTTTGCTACCTTTTTTTCTTGCTTGCTCTTCTCTCTTCTGCTTGCTTCTGTCTGCTTTGCTTGCTTCTGCTCTCTTCTTTGCTTCTCTGCTTCTTCTCTGCTTGCTTTTTCTGCTTTGGCATTTCTCTTCTGCTCTCCTGCTCGCTTTCAGCTCTGCTTGCTCTCTCTGGCTCTCACTGCTTGCACTTCTCCTGCTGCAGCTTTTGCTGGTCTCTCCACTGCTTTTCCTGCACTCTTTCTTCCATCAGCTCTGCTACTTCTCTCTCTTTGCTTCTCTGTCTCTGCTCACTCTGCACGCTCTGCTTGCTTTTATCTCTCGCTCTCTCTGGCTTCTGCATTTAGTGTCTTGCTTCTCTGCTTCTCTGCTGCTTTTTTACTGCTTTGCTTTTCACTCTTCTGCTCCTGCTATGCTCTTTCTTTCTTTCTCTGCCTGTTATGCATGCTTTTGCTTTTGCTCGTTGCTTATGCTCTTTGCTTTCGACTCGTACCTCTCACTGCTTCTGCTTGCTTGCTATTTCTTTATCTGCTATTGCTTTCTGCTTTTGCTCTTTAGTCTTATGCACTCTTTCTTCCTGCATTTCTCTCTGCTTGCTCTCTGCACTCTGCTCTAGTTGCTCTTTCTCTTGCTTGCTCTTTTCTGCTTGCTTACTCATCTGCTTTTCTCTCTGCTTTTCTCTCTGCTTGCTTCTCTGCTTAGCTTTTCGTCTGCTTGCATTCACTCCTGCTTTTTTCTGCCTGCTCTTTTTATTATCTCTGCTTTCTTTTCTCTCTGCGATGCTCTCTGCTGCTTTCTGGCTGCTGCTTCTCTTGCTTGCTCTCTGCTTCTGCTCTTTTTTGCTGCTTTTATTCTCCTCTGCTTTTTTCTCTTCTGCTCTGTCTGTCTCTGCTTCTTCTCTGCTTGCTCTCTGGCTTGCTTCTCTCTCTGGCTTTACTCTTCTTTCATTCTGACTCTCTGCATTGCTAGCTCTTCTGCTTATGCTTGGCTTTTTGCTACTTCTGCTTCTTGCTTGCTTTCGGCTTCTTTTTTCTGCTTCTGCTCCAGCTCTACTGCTCTCTGCTATCTCTGCTCTCTGCTTCTCTTCTGCTTTCTTCTGCTGGCTTTTCTCTTTCTGCTCTCTTGATTTCCTTTTTATTTTCTTGCTCTTCTGCTTTTTCTGCTCCTTCTTAGCTCTCTCTGCTATTCTTTTTGCTCTTTTACTCCCTGCTCTTCTGGCTTGCCTTTTGCTCTCTCTGCTTGCTCTTTTTGCTTTAGCTTCTTTGCTTCTCTGCTCTGCTCTGCTTTTTTTTTGCTCTGCTTTCTCTCTCTGCTTTTACTGCTCTGCTCTGCTCTAGCATCTTTTCTGCTTGGCTCTTTCTCTCTGCTGCTCTTGCTTCTGCTCTTCTTTTCCACTGCTCTGCTTTCTGCTTACTCTCTGCTCTTTGCTCTCTGCTTCTCTGCTCCTTCTCTTTCTCTCTGCTACTCTCTCTCTTACTCTCTGCTCTGTGCTTTTCTCTTGCTCTTCTCTGCTTGCAGCTCTATTCTTTTTGCTCTGCTGCTTCTGCTTCTGCTTGCTGCTTCTGCTGCTTCTTCAGCTGCTCTACTGCACTTTCTGCTCTATCAGCTCTTCTGCTCTGCTCTTTCTGCTTTTTCTCTGCTTGCTCTGCTTCTACTCTGCTTTTCTTTGCTTGCTCTCTCATCATGCCTTCTGCATTTTCTCTGGCTTTTCTCTCTTTGCTCTCTTTCTCTCTGCTCTTCTCACTGCTCTGCTTCTTTTTTCTGCTTTTCTCAGCTCAGGCTCTCCTTCTGCCTCTGCTTTTCTCTGCTTTTCAGCTGCTCTCTCTATGCTCTGCTCTGCTTTTTTAGTCTCTGAGATCCCTTGCTTTCTCTGCTTGCTGCCTGCTTTCTTCTCTGCTCGTGCTTTGCTGCTTTTTTCTTTTCTTCCCTGCTTATCAGCTCTGCTGCTGCTCGCTGCTTCTGTCCTGCTTGCTCTGCTCTCTCCTCTCTGCTACTCTACTGCTTTTTCTGCTCTTTTCAGCCTTTCTGTTAGCGTACTCTTTACCTCTGCTCTCTCTTTTTTCTGCTTGCTTTGCTCCATGCTTCTCTGCTCTTTTTCTTCGGGGGCTGCTCTGCTCTCTCTTTTCTCTGCTGCTCTCTGCTTTGCTCTCGCTCTTTCCTCTGCTCTCTCCATCTATTCTTTTTCTGCTCTGCTGTACTCACTTCTGCTTTTCTCTGCATTACTGCTATTTCTTTTTCTCTCTCTCTTTTCTTGTCTTTCTCTGCTTTTCTGCTGGCTTATGCTTTTCTTTTTTCTTTTCTTCTCATTTACTCACTTCTCAGCATCTCTATCTCTCATGCTTT
The DNA here is from genome assembly GCA_028564925.1 of Lithobates sylvaticus. Classification (NCBI taxonomy): domain Eukaryota; kingdom Metazoa; phylum Chordata; class Amphibia; order Anura; family Ranidae; genus Lithobates; species Lithobates sylvaticus. The sequence continues at coordinate 50,280,142 of CM053026.1, read as the reverse complement.
GCTCTTGTTTTTCTTCTCCCCCCAGTGCTCTCAAGCTCCCCCCCAGTGCTCTTTGCCACCCCACTACAGTGCTCTCAAGCTCCCCCCAGTGCTCTTTGCCACCCCACACTCTTACCCCCCAGTGCTCTCAGCCTCCGGTGCTCTCCATCCCTGTTCTTCCCCCCCCCCCCCCAGTGCTCTGCATTCCCCACCCCTGTGATCACTACTCCCCCCTGCTCTTTGCCCCACACGTGCTCTCCAACCCCGCTAGTACTCTCTGCTCCCCCTTCTCTCCAGCTCCCACCCAGTGCTCTCCACTTCCCCAGGCCCAGAGGACAGGCTGACTGGGGCCGGACAATGAGGACGCTGAAAGTGCAGGTGGCAAGGGACCACTCCATCTCACAGCAAACAGATCCTCTGGAAGGAGCACTGTCCCCATCCAAAACGAGAACAGCCCCTGCCTGTTGCTGGCCATCATGGATATCCTGCTGGCATGCAAGGTACTGTACCGAGCATCAACAACACACCTTCCCACAGACAGGGACTGCAGACTGGGACATGGGGCACAGGAGAAGCTGCAATGATGGGCACAGTCAGGCTGCATTCATGGGCACAGTGAGACTGTTTTCACGGCACAGTAAAGCTGCATTTGATGGGCACAGTGAGGCTGCATTGATGGGCACAGTGAGGCTGCAATGATGGGCACAGTGAGGCTGCAATGATGGACACAGTGAGGCCGCAATGATGGACACAGTGAGGTCGCAATGGTGGGCACAGTGAGGCTGCGTTTGATGGGCACTGGTGAGGCTCCATTGAGCTCTTGTATCATGTCTGCAGTCTCTGACCATCTCTTGTATCATGTCTGCAGTCTCTGAGGGAGTCTGGAGAGGAGTCAAGAGTGGGAGCGCCGCCAGGATGGGGGTCATGGGAGAAGTCAGAAGTGTGTGGACTGTAGAGAGGAGACTATAGGATAAAACCAGAGCCACCAAGCTGGAGCCGACTGACTGAGCCCTGCACGGTGCACCTGAGAGGAGGTCAGTGACATCGCTGCCAGGCCAGTCTGAGGGGGGGGGTCACTGATGTAAGGGGGGAGTGAATACGATAATGTAAGGGGGCACTGATATAAAGGGTTTCCCCCTTATATCAGTAGCCCACCCCCCTTACCTTAGTGTATTCTTTCTGCGGAAGGTGGTCCCCCCCCCACGTTCTGAGTTCCTGGGGTCCCCCTTGATGATTGACCACTTTTAACTGGAATTTGCTTATATATATAAAGCCCTATGTGATTTCATATCTGTCTTATCTGTATATAATACACTCTTCAAATGTGCTTTAAAATGTATGGTTTTCCCTCTCATGAACCAGAAAATAATGGCGTAATGCTGTTGCGCTGGTATAATAATGCTGTGGGGCTGGTAGGAATTTTTTTCCAGGGCTGAATTTTATTTCCAGTCCGGCCCTGTGTACCTTCCTGACTCTTGTTATTCCTGTGAATGAAGGACAACAGATCCGGAGAGAAAATAGCCTAGGGACATTTGAATTTGCCAGCATGCACACAAAACAAATGTACATGCAGTTCCACAGGACATATAGCACTGCAATTTTTTTTTTTATAAATACCCTCCTTAACCACTACTGGGGTAGCTTTTACAATTTTTCATACACATGTTTTCTGCTCAAAAATACTTTTATATATTTTCTGAAAGCAGAGGCCCTGGAGAATAAAATGGTGACAGTTGCTTATTTTTTATGTTGTACAATGTTTGTGCAGCTACTTATTAAACACATTTCTTTTAGGATAAAATAAAAAAAATACAGTAAAATGGATTTTAGCTCTTTAGAGAAAACGCACAGCTAGGGAACCACCTTGGGCGCAAGTGGCACGGGGGGACGGGGGGACGGGGGGACGGGACCTGGGCGCACCTTCAGAGCCCCATAAGAGTAATCACTTTAACCTAAAAGTCCATCGTCAGCTATCAAAATCCACATGGTGCAGTAGTAGCCGGGAGCTTTCTTTAATCCTTTAGATACCAGGATATTTATAAACGTAGCTTGGCAGACGGCGGGTTACGATGTATCTAAACCCAAGAACAAAAATGGAATATGTTGCAGTTTACAAGAGCTTAGATGTTGTGGCTGCATTCGTTTTCTGGTGATCCGACTAGTAACACATTCCAAGGGTGACAACGCATACTCAGCATACTGTGTCTATGGAGAAGAGTTGTCACCCCAGGATAGAAAGTGCAAGGACCACAGAACACAGTGTGTAGGGACTACAGAACCTCCCCTTCTCCTCATACAGCATCTATGGAGGCGCCGCGCTGTCCCCCCAAAATAGAAAGCGCGTAAGGACCTTTACTACAAAACACCTCCGTTCTCCTTATCTTATTACTCATCATAATGCATCTATGGAGGAGCCGCTTTGTCCCCCTAGAATAGAAAGTGTGTAAGGACTTATACTACAGAACACCTTCCCTTCTCCTTATCTTATTACACATCATACTGCATCTATGGAGGAGCAGTGTTGTCCCCCTCGAATAGAAAGTAGGTAAGGACTTATACTACAGAACACCTCCCCTTATCTTATTACTCATCATACTGCATCTATTGAGGAACAGCTTTGTTTCCCTAGAATATAAAGTATGTGAGGACTTATGCTACAGAACACCTCCCCTTCTCCTTATCTTATTACACATCATACTGCATCTATGAAGGAGCAGTGTTGTCCCCCTAGAATAGAAAGTATGTAAGGACCTTTACTACAGAACACCTCCACTTCTCATCACACAGCATCTATGGAGCAGCAGTGTTGTCCCCCTAGAATAGAAAGTATGTAAGGACCTTTACTACAGAACACCTCCCCTTCTCCTTATCTTATTACTCATCATACTGCATCTATAGAAAAGCAGCGTTGTCACCCTGGAATAGAAAGCGCGTAAGGATCTTTACTACAGAACACCTCCCCTTCTCCTTATCTTATTACTCATCATACTGCATCTATGGAAAAGCAGCGTTGTCACCCTGGAATAAAAAGCGCGTAAGGATCTTTACTACAGAACACCTCCCCTTCTCATCACACAGCATCTATGGAGGAGCAGTGCTGCCACCCTAGGATATAAAGCATGTAAGGACCTTTACTACAGAACACCTCCCCTTCTTCCTATGTTATTACTCATCATACTGCATCTATGGAGGAGCGGCATTGTCACCCTAGAATAGAAAGTGTGCAAGTGTAACAGAACACCTCCCCCTTCCCCCTCATCTCCCTCTGTAACATGGAAGGGAGGTGTTCTATAGTACTGCAATCAACACAAGCAGAGAGTACAGGAAGTTATCAGCTCACTCGATTTCTGGCAGGATCAACAGGTAATGTTTAAGTTTAAGCACCTTAAACCAGCTCCAATCACATGCAAACTGCACACATTACAACCCGATTAAGAAAATTGCACAAAGCTCCCCACACACACCTTACAATTTGATTGGACAATCTCCTTTCACTCTGCCAACATCTATACAGTGCAAGGTCCTGCCTGATTGGATAGATTAGGTAGCTCCTCAATATACATAGTTTTGGTAAACCAAATGTTGATTGCATTTTCAGATTGTAATGTGTATGGTGGCCCCCCTAGGATGTATAAACAGTGTTGATGATCCGTTGCTTTGATCTGGATCGACTTTACGATTGAAAGTTGATCGTTAGCGGTTGGAGAAGAAGCCCAAATTCCGGTGTTGGGATTTTTCGGCGCGTGGAAGATCGATGACGACATAAGAGGTGAGTATACAAACAAGGAATTCTGTTTACATAAGGGAGGGGGGGGGGTATTACGGAGAGGGTTGGGGGAGGGGCATCGATCTCAGCGCTGGGAGCCGACTCACTGAAAATGAAGATGCCGGGTTCAAATCGCCTGAACATCGTCTTGTGTATGGACAGATTTCCTCGGAAACTTTCAGACACTGATAACGACCAGACGGATCCGGCCAGGGGCGGACTGACCATTTGGCCACTGCCCAAGGGCCCTGGGCCACTAGGGGGCCCCATCAGGGTTGGCAGCCTCAGTAAAACCAGGGACAGTATGTAAAAATCTGTGTTTTCTTTTTACATCTGTCTCTGAAATGTCCCTTACCGACATCCTTTTGGTCTAAAAATCCAGAGATTATAGCTGCCCCACCTCTCCAGTACCTTCTCAGCCAATAGAAACATGTTTGTGTATACTGTGTGATTGTATACTGTGTGTATACTGTGTGATTGTATACTGTGTGTGTGTATACTGTGTGGCCCCATAACCTGATTGCCTGGGGGCCCCATAATCTCCTATTGCCCGGGGGCCCCGTGAGTTTTCAGTCCACCCCTGGATCCGGCCAACCTGCCTCCAATGGTTCTTATTGCAACCGAGAAACCATCAGAACTGTCAGTGGTCACCTCGATCGGTCCGGCCATTTTCACAATACCAAAACCACCTGCTGGCAATTTGATCGATCAATCCAACTTTGGACTACATTTTTTTTATTGTTTTTTTTATTTATTTTTTATTAGTGAAATCACAAAGCGATTAGAGAAAGAAAATGGTGGTTTACTGAGGCCAGGAGACGTGGTGACAATGGACAGTATGTGGCTTCTGGAGGTCCCACAAGGCGAGGTTCACACCTGTGCGTTTTGCAGTGCGTTTCCAGATTTGCAGAAACACACTACAGTCCATGTAACAGGATTTCCTAGGGGGTCACGATTACATCTGTACGTTTACAACCAGTGTGCTTTTTGGACAGGTTCGGGGACTTTTTTTTTGCACGCAGCAGATTGCGTTATTGGTTCCATAGACTTCAATGGAAATGCATGAAAAACGCATGTACATGCGCATGTACATGCGTTTTTGGTGCTTTTCCTGCATGACAACAGACACCCCCCCCTAGCAACATTAAAACATCCCAAAAACACAAATCGCATCAAAAACACAATAAAAAACGCATCAAAGATGCGCTAGATCTGTCTTGGAGTTTATTCAGCTATACTACCCATAGATGGGATCAATATTTATTGGGGGGAAAAGTATATAGAGAGAGAAAGAAGAGAAGAGAAGAGAGAGAAAGAAGAGAAGAGAGTGAGAAGAGAATATATATATTTCATAATATAACTGGGTACCAACATTTATAGGTAAAGTTGATTCGGGGAAAATCAGGAATGATTTTTCCCCTGCTGTAACAGATTGGAGAATGCTCTGCTGACGTTTTTTCGCCTTCCTCTGGATCAACAGTGGGTATTGAATTGGGTATATGGGATTGTGTGATATTATTATTTATTTATTTATTTGTGGTTGAACTGGATGGACTTGTGTCTTTTTTCAACTTGACTAACTATGTAACTATGTAAGAGAGAGAAAGAAGAGAAGCGAGTGCCACTTTGCCCACACTTTATCATACTTACTAGGAGAAGAGAGAGAGAAAGAAAGAACAGAAGAGAGAGAGAAAGAAGAGAAGCGAGTAAGAAGAGAATAGAGAGAGAGAGAGAGAAAAGAGAAGAGAGAGGGAAAGAAGAGAAGCAAAGAAAGAGAGAGAGAAAGAAGAGAGAGAGAGAAAGAAGAGAAGCGAGTGAGAAGAGAAGAGAGAGAGAAAAAAAGAGAGAGAGAAGAGAGAGAGAAAGAAGAGAAGAGGGAGAGAGAAAGAAGAGAGAGAGAGAGAGAGAGAGAGAGAGAGAGAGAGAGAGAGAGAGAGAGAGAGAGAGAGAGAAAGAAGAGAAGCAAGTGAGAAGAAAAGAGAGAGAGAGAAAAGAGAAGAGAAAATAGAGAGAGAAGGGAAGAGAGACGGAAGAGGAGAGAGAAAGAAAAAGAGAGAGAGAGAGCAAAAGAAGAGAAGTGAGTGAGAAGAGAGAGAAAGAAGAGACGAGAAAAAGAAAGACGAGAGAGAGAAAGAAGAGAGAGAGAGAAAGAAAAAAGAGAGAGCGAAAGAAGAGAAGTGAGTGAGAAGAGAGAGAGAGAGAAAAAAGAAAGAAGAGAGAGAGAAAGAAGAGAAAAGAGAGAGAGAGAAAAAAAAAGAGAAAGGAGTGAGAAGAGAGAGAAGAGAAGAGAGAGAAAGAAAGGAGTGAGAAGAGAGAGAGAGAGAGAGAGAGAGAGAAAAAAGAGAAGAGAGAAAGAAGAGAAGCGAGTGAGAAGAGAAGAGAGAGAGAAAAAAGAGAAGAGAGAAGAGAAAAAGACGCAAGTGAGAAGAGAGGAAGAGAAAGAAGAGAGAGAGAAAGAAGAGAAGCAAGTGAGAAGAGAAGAGAGCAAGAAAGAAGAGAGAGAGAGAGAAAGAAGAGAGAGAAAGAAGAGAAGCGAGAGAGAGAGAGAGAAAGAACGGAAGCAAGTGAGAAGAGAAGAGAAGAGAGAGAGAGAGAGACAGTAGAGAAGAGAGAGAGAAAGAAGAGGAGTGAGAAGAGAGAAAGAAGAGAAGAGAGAGAGAAAGAAGAGAAGAGAAAAAGAAAGAAGAGAGAGATAGAAAGAAAAGAAGCGAGTGAGAAGAGAGAGAGCAAGAAGAGAAGAGAAAAAGAAAGAAGAGAGAGAGAAGAGAAGAGAAAGAGAAAGAAGAGAATGGAGTGAGAAGAGAATAGAAAAGAAGAGAGAGAGAGAAAGAAGAGAGAGAGAGAAAGAAGAGAAAAAGAAAGAAAGAAAGAAAGAAAGAAAGAAAGAAAGAAGAGAAGCAAATGAGAAGAGAGAAAAAAAAAAAGAGAAGCGAGAGAGGAGAGAGAGAGAAGAGAGAGAGAAGAGAAAAAGAGAGAGAGAGAGAGAAAGAAGAGATGCGAGTGAGAAGAGAGGGAGAGAAAGAAGAGAAGAGAGAAAGAAGAGAAGCAAGTGAGAAAGGAGAGAGAGAGAGAGAGAGAAAGAAGAGAAGAGAGAAAGAAGAGAGGGGAGTGAGAAGAGAGAAAGAGAAGAAGAGAGAGAAGAGAATAGAGAGAGAAAGAATAGGAGAGAAAGAAGAGAGTGGGAAGAGAGAGAAGGAAGCAAGAAAAGAAGAGAATTCCTCTTCAGGGGTTCAGTCTTGGTAGCCATAGATGGGGTAAGGAGAAAAAAGTGGAGAGAGTGAGAAGAGAGGAAGAAAAGAAGACAAAAGAGAGTGAGAAGAGAAAAGAGAAAGAAAAGGAGAGAGAAATGAAGATAAGATAGAGAGAAAGAGGAGAAAAGAAAGAGGAGAGAAGAGAAAAGGAGAGATTGAGAGACAGAAAGAGAGGAGAAAATAATAAAAGAGAATATAGAGAGGAGAGAAGAGAAGAGAGAAAGAAGAAAAGAGAAGAGTGGAGAGGTGAGAGAAAAAAAGAAGATAAAAGAGGGGAGGAGAAATACATTGATGGTAGAGAAAGAGAGAGAGAAAGAAGAGAAGGGAGTGAGAAGAGAGAGAGAAAGAAGAGAAGATAGAGAAAGGAGAGAGAGAGAACGAAGAGAAGGGAGTGAGAAGAGAAGAGATAGAGAGAAGAGAGAGAAAGAAGATATGCAAGTGAGAAGAGAGAGAGAGAGAGAGAGAGAGAGAGAGAAAAGAGTAGAGAGAGAAGAGAAAAAGAGAGAGAGAAAGAAGAGACATGAGAGAGAGAAAGAAGAGAAAGAGAAGCGAGTGAGAAGAGAGAGAGAAAGAAGAGAGGGATTGAGAAAGAGAGAGAGAGAGAGAGAGAGAGAGAGAGAGAGAGAGAGAGAGAAGAGAAGCAAGTGAGAAGAGAGAGAAGAGAGATAGAGAGAGACAGAGAGACAGAGAGAGAGTTATAGAAAGAAGAGAAGAGAGAGAGAGGAAGAAGAGAAGAGAGAGAGGAAGAAGAGAAGAGAAAGAAGACAGTGAGGAGATAGAGATAGAGAGAGAGAAAGAAGCCAGAAAAGAAGAGAATTTCTCTTCAGGGGTTCAGTCTTGGTAGCCATCGATGGGGTAAGGAGAAAAAAGAGGAGAGAAGAGAGTGAGAAGAGAGAAAGAAAAGAAGACAAAAGAGAGTGAGAAGAGAAAGGAGAGAGAAAATGAAGATAAGATAGAGAGAAAGAGGAGAGAATAAAGGAGAGAAGAGAAGAGAAAATGAGAGATTGAGAGAGAGAGAAGAGATGAGAAAATAATAGAAGAGAATATAGATGAGAGAAGAGAAGAGAGAAAGAAGAGAAGAGAGGAGAGGAGAGGTGAGAGAAAGAAAGAAGATAAAAGAGGAGAAATCCATTGATGGTACAGGGTGGACCCGATGGAGGGATGACTTCTTGTCCCCCTTGTGAATTGCTTGGTATGGTTAGGAAAAAAACACCATCGATTGATCCCGCACAATCGTTTTCTACCCATCACAACTGTCACTCATTGCTCAATGATTCCGATTTGATTGTTATGTTCGGTATTATTGCCCATTGGATGTGATTGTATGGTGTGTGTATCCTCCTCTCGCAGTATTCCGCTGTGTCTGGCCCGCATGGTCCTGTGACAGCACATGGTAGGTGTGCCTCCTCTCTTCCATTCACATCGTTTGGGCGTGTGAGAGGCGTGACCAATCAGCAGGCGAGATGGGGTCGTGAGATCTGCCGATGGTCATGTGACCCGAGCCGGAGTATTACCAGCCGCTTCTCCTTCCCCGCATTCATTCAAAGCCGGGCAGCCGCCGCTCCGCCTCTTTCCAGGGATACCGACACTGATACATTGTACCACAGATCTCCTTCACTACACACACTCCGATACAAAGTTACACCCACACAGGGAGATCCATTACTGAATAGAGCCGACAATGAGGATCTGGGTCGGGGTTCTGTGTCTGGTGCTGACTGTACTGTCTACAGAGACTTCTCTGCTGGCTGAGGAGGGACTGCTGAAAGGTGAGTGGAGGGAAGTGTATGGAGGTGTTCTCACCTGGTGGGAAGTCCATGGAGGTGTCCTCACCTAGAGGGAAGAGTATGGAGGTGTCCTCTCCTGGTGGGAAGTCCATGGAGGTGTCCTCACCTAGAGGGAAGAGTATGGAGGTGTTCTCACCTAGAGGGTAGAGTATGGAGGTGTCCTCTCCTGGTGGGAAGTCCATGGAGGTGTCCTCACCTAGAGGGGAGAGTATGGAGGTGTCCTGATCTAGAGGGAAGTCCATGGAGGTGTTCTCACCTAGAGGGAAGAGTGTGGAGGTGTCCTCACCTGGTGGGAAGTCCATGGAGGTGTCCTGATCTAGAGGGAAGTCCATGGAGGTGTCCTGATCTAGAGGGAAGTCCATGGAGGTGTCCTGATCTAGAGGGAAGTCCATGGAGGTGTCCTGATCTAGAGGGAAGTCCATGGAGGTGTCCTGATCTAGAGGGAAGTCCATGGAGGTGTCCTGATCTAGAGGGAAGTCCATGGAGGTGTCCTCACCTGGTGAGAAGTCCATGGAGGTGTCCCCACCTGGTGGGAAGTCCATGGAGGTGTCCTCACCTGGTGGGAAGTCCATGGAGGTGTCCTCACCTGGTGGGAAGTCCATGGAGGTGTCCTCACCTGGTGGGAAGTCCATGGAGGTGTCCTCACCTGGTGGGAAGTCCATGGAGGTGTCCTCACCTGGTGGGAAGTCCATGGAGGTGTCCTCACCTGGTGGGAAGTCCATGGAGGTGTCCTCACCTGGTGGGAAGTCCATGGAGGTGTCCTGATCTAGAGGGAAGTCAAGGTGTCCTCACCTGGTGGGAAGAGTGGGAAGACTCGGCTGCTGGGGAATGAATGGAGGACACATGGACTATATGGTCCATAGAAGACAATCGGGCTGTATAAGGGAATAAATGCTGGCCGTGCTGGACTTCTATAGAAGTCCATAATAATAATAATATTATTTATTATTATTATTATTATTATTATTATTATTATAGAAGTCCCATATAAGAAGGATATTGGATTGGTCCAGTAACTAGTATCCTGTACCTGTAGAGTCCAGTGCCTGAGCTGAGCTACACCATGGCTTCTGTAGGTGCCATAAATCAATAATATGTCCTATGAATACATCTGTCCTCTTCTAGATGATTGCCTGCTTTGAAGACCTTCTCCTATAGATTGGTATTTGTCTAGTAACTCGTTAGTAGCTTACTGCCCATAAGTAGTGTCCATTGCCTGAGCTCAGCTACACTATGGCTTCTGGAGGTGCCATAAATCCATTTTATACATCTATCTTTCCTATTATAATTGCTTGATTTTGTTGAACTTATGGTATAGCTTTTATACATTTTTGTGTAGTAACTCATTCTTAGCTTTCCCCTGAGTTGCTTGCAGCCCCTAGAAAGGGTCCATTGCCTGAGCTGAGCTACGCTGTGGCTTCTGGAGGTGCCATAATATAGATCTATCCTCTTCTAGTTGATTGCTAGCTTTACTGAACTTTTTGTATTTATTTTGATTCGTTTTTGTGTAGTAACTCATTAGTAGCGTGTCTCTGAGTTGGCTACTGCCCATTGCCTAAGCTGGGCTACATTGTGGCTTATGGAGGTGCCATAAATGACATACATATAATATACTCTGTCTTGGTGCTGATCTTATTCTATTATGTTTGCCATAGGCTGGGAGTTTTTCACCTATTTGGTAATGCAATGTTGGCTAAAAGAGCTGTATACCCAGCATGCAGAAAGTCCCCCCCCCCCCTCAAAATAAACAAAGAAGCAACCAATCAGATGAATGCAACCTTTAACCAAAATAAATAAATAAAAATAAAATAAAAGAATAACCAAGTAGAAACTCCCACAAACAGTTCCTATAGAGAAAGTGACATTAATTAGAATGTATAATGACAGTCTGTCTTTATTCATTTGTCTTTTCTCCATTGAAAGCTAGAAGGACACAAACAAGCTAAAAATATATATATATATTTTTTATAATATTGTTTTCTTTTCTATAAATTGTTTTGAGTACATGATGGTCACAACACATTTTAATGCATAATAATATTATAATTTATTATTATTATTATTATTATTATTATTCTTACATTTTTTATTTTACATAATAAGTAAAATTAAAAAAAATTGTAATAATATAATGGCAAGAAAAAAACATATTATATATATTTTTTTCCTTAGGTAAAAGGAATAATAAGTAAAAATATTTATTATTATTATTATTATTATTATTATTATTAGGAAAAATAACAAAATAAACAATAACAAAAAAAAAATATAATAATAATTATATCATTATATAATAATAATATTATATATTTTTTTACTTGTTATTTTTCCTATTAATAATAATAATAATAATAATATTATTTATTATTATTGTAATAGTAAAAACAAGTAAAAAAATATATAATATTATTATATAATAATATTATTAGATATAATTATTATTATTTTTTTTAGTAATAGTAAAAATAACAAGTAAAAAAAAAATATAATAATATTATTTATTATTATTATTATTATTATTATAATATAATAATATTATTATTATATATAGATATATAGACATATAATAATATTATATATATATATATATATATATATATATATATATATATATATATAATATATATAATGTGTGTAGGACAAGCATACATTTTACCAAGCTAGTCCACCCCCCCTCCACTTTATCTTTAAATACCAGCGTCTATTCGTTGAAAGCATTTTTGTTACAGGTGCAACCAGAACAGATTAGGCGCAGTCGTTCCATTGTTGCAGTTTTCCTGGCAGATGTCTCATTATGCAAAATGCTACTTTACTTGGAATGAACATATTGCAAGCTCTATTCCCCGGCGTAATCTCACAGTGGCTCAGATGTCTCAAAGAGCTCTGCGTTATTTAATAATCTCGCAGCCCCCCCCAATGGTAAAAAGTGTCCTAATTGGGCTCCTTGCATGCAGATAGTGGCATCTCTCCAATGGACACCATTGTATGTGGGAATCTTTTTTTTATATTCATAATTTTTATTTATTTATACATCAACAAAAATTTTTTTTTTTATAATTTTATATAATTTTTTTTTTTGTTTACTTTTTTCACACACTTCACACACTTTAACTCCCATTTCCTCTTCTAACACTCTGTATGAAATAGTCTTAATTGACTTTTCAGAGACTTGCTTCAAATGCAAACACCACAATCGTGTCTCTGTTTCATTAGGCTGTTTTAATAACTGGTTTCGTCAAGCTGAATTGTTGTGAGAGAAAATAGACCATTGGGGTTCTCACGGGTTGCGTTCAGTAATTACTGGTTCTTTTGTTTCCGCCTGCAGTGAACTTGATCATGCGGGTGTGTCATAAGCATGCTGCAACTTTGCATTTGACTTGGACTTCAAATGATGCTTCAAAGATACTTGGCACGTGTTGTAGTACCTATATTGACCTCAAGATGGCAGTGTGGTAGTTTTTAGATGATGATCCCTATTGGATTTGTGTGCTCTCTGCTGCAAATTGTTTAGTTCTGGGCTTGTCTGCATAGATTAATTTCATGGTCACTCTACCACAAAAAAAAAAAAAGAAGAAATGTATGCTACGTTGGGAGAGCAGTGTAAGCTGACTTTTGTTTTTTTAAATGTCATGGTCGCCCTGCCACGGTTAAACAATTGCATGCTACCCATAATACCATGCAGGCTCTTTATCAGTTATTCCCAACATGTATCAATCTTGCCAGCTGTCATGGGAAAGCTTAGTGTGTGCAATGTTCCGTGTTTTTAAATATTACGTTGTGAGATCGTAAGACATACTCCATGCATCCTTGGCAACAAGACGGCAATCTTCAAAAGTGTGTGAAGACCTTTTTTTTTTTTTTTGGATTATAAATGTTGCAAAATATTTTATTATTGATATTTTTATTTTACTTTTTTTTTTTTTTTTTTGTCATAGTGCCGTGCAAAATGTTGGCATATATAAATCCTGTAGAATAACTGACATTTCTGTGTTTGTTGCTTGCAGATGACACAATTGCCAACTTACTGAAAGGGGATAATGAGGATTTGGCGGCCAAAAAACCCCATGTCCAGTTTAATGCCCACTTCTCTAATAATCCTGACGAAGGTTGCTACCTGGATCCAGGGAATGACGAGTGCCTGCAGAACTGCAATTACAACACCTCTGCCAAGACCTTCATTGTTATCCATGGGTGGACTGTGAGTATCTACTTTCTGTGAACAGAATGTTCCTTTTAAATTGGTGGTCAGTGGGGAGAATGTTCCTTTAAATTGGTGGTCAGTGGGAAGATTGTTCCTTTAAATTGGTGGTCAGTGGGAAGATTGTTCCTTTAAATTGGTGGTCAGTGGGAAGATTGTTCCTTTTTAAATTGGTGGTCAGTGGGAAGATTGTTCCTTTGAATTGGTGGTCAGTGGGAAGAATGTTCCTTTAAATTGGTGGTCAGTGGGAAGAATGTTCCTTAAATTGGTGGTCAGTGGGAAGAATGTTCCTTTAAATTGGTGGTCAGTGGGGAGCATGTTCCTTTAAATTGGTGGTCAGTGGGGAGCATGGTCCTTAAATTGGTGGCCAGTGGGGAGCATGGTCCTTAAATTGGTGGCCAGTGGGGAGCATGGTCCTTAAATTGGTGGCCAGTGGGGAGCATGGTCCTTAAATTGGTGGCCAGTGGGGAGCATGGTCCTTAAATTGGTGGTCAGTCGGGAGCATGGTCCTTAAATTGGTGGTCAGTGGGGAGCATGGTCCTTAAATTGGTGGTCAGTGGGGAGCATGGTCCTTAAATTGGTGGTCAGTGGGGAGCATGGTCCTTAAATTGATGGTCAGTCGGGAGCATGGTCCCCATGCAGTAGTGCAAAAAAAAAATCATTGGTGTCTGTGGTTGCTTCTCTGAGAGAGAGTTCCTTGAGCTTCTTGCTCAAGGAACCCCTTGCAACCTTTGGAAAAACCCTAAGGTTTCTCAGAATCCTGGTTGAGAGACTGGTTTAGACCTTCACATAGGCAGCGATTTAGAGGTCTCATCATTGGATGAGGTTGACAATGCACCCAAACTCATTTACATGGATATCCTTGCAGACCCTCTTGTTTGGGTCTGTCTATATTTTAGGCCTTTCAACATTTTATTAAACTGTCCCTCTTGTGCAATATGTGATTTTGAAGCTGCTTGAGGATGTGGAGAAAGTTAATTGGTTTGAAAAGGTTTGGTGACTATGAAAGTAAATTGTCAGTACATAAGAAGACTTTTTTTTCAGTTGGGGTCAATCACAGGGATGAAATGAGAGCCACAGAGCAAGTTGGGATATATCACAGGTGCAATGCAAAGAAGTCCTTCCAAGTTGTTTGAACTGTATTTATTACAGTGCCTAAATACTGATTAGTAAGCAAGTTTCTTAAGAAGTCTCAACTATCCACTGATGTGCATCGTGTGTAGTCTCTTCTTGTTCAGTTGGTGTTTCATTATCGTAAGACAGCCATTCTCAACCAGGGTTTCGGTGGAACCCTGGGGTTCCTCCAGAGGTTGCTAGGGGTTCCTTGAGCTGTGGCTGATGAACCACCTTTTTGATGGTGCCTACAGAGTTCAAGGTTCAACATCACTTAGCAAAGCCAGCAGCATGACACCAAATATCTTTGTTGCTGTCTTTTTAAGGGGGGCAATCTGAGCACCACTTTAAGGGGGGCATTGTTCCTATTGACCCCTGATAAATTGGTTTTAGTAAGGGTTCCTCGAGACCTGAAAATTATTTTGGGGTTCCTCTAGGGTTAAAAGGTTGGGAAATCCTGTCGTAGGATGCAGAGACTTGTGCCACCTTTCGCTAAATCCCCATGCTTTTTTTTCTTCTTCAGATGAGTGGGCTCTTCGAGAGCTGGTTGCTCAAGCTGGTTACAGCTCTTCAGGAGAGAGAACCATACTCCAACATCATTGTGGTGGACTGGATGTTCCTTGCCCATCAGTTGTACCCCGATGCTGTTAATAACACAAAGTTTGTTGGAAGCGAGACTGCCAGACTGATGGACTGGTTACAGGTAACTTTCCTTTTTGGTGTAGAAGTCCCTTAACTTTGGGAAACCAAATGTCCCATTATGGCCCTGTCAGGTGTTGTTTTTTTTTTTTTTTTTTTGCAATCCCATTGGGAAATTTTCCTTAAATTCCTGCAAAAGCAGGTTAAATTAAATCTCCAAATGGAAGAGTTATTGCCCCGCTTAGACCATTGTACCTGGAACAAGATTTCATTTTACCTCTGGAGTATAAATGTGTCGTATGAGAGGGGGGAAAAAGGAAAATGGGGTCCCCCTGTCCCCTGCTTTCCCTGGACTGTTCTCTTGACAGTTTTGTTGGAGTAAAATTCTGGACTTGGTCTAAAGATTGAGTCGCTTCACACCCTCCTTTCACCATTCAACTAAGTTGCCTTGTGCAGCTGGTTCCATTTGTCCCTTGGAAAAGGTCACCATGATGCCCTCAAGGCTCCTGCTCTCCTGGTTATTTTTAACCTTACCGTATATACTTGAGTATAGGCCGACCCAAATATAAGCCGAGGCACCTAATTTTACCACAAAAAAATGGGAAAACGTATTGACTCGAGTGTAAGCCTAGGGTGAGAAATGCGCAGCTACTGTATGTGGAAAAGAGGATCAACAATGCCCATTTGCAGCCTCACTGTGCCCATTTTCAGCCTCACTGTGCCCATTTGCATGCCTCACTGTGCCCATTTGCAGCCATAGGTCCCCTGAACTTCAAACTTGGTAGTTAATGGTTCCTATAAAATTTGGGGTCTCTGGACCCAAAGGGTCCTGAAATGACATTTCTGCAGATGGACACAGTTGACCGAATTTGGGGCCCTGTATCTCGGGGCCACTTGGTGCTAGGAACCCCATATTTGGATATGTTGTAGTGTTGGTTCCACTGGGTTTGCATACTAAATTGGGGTTCCTAGCACCAAGTGGCCCCGAGATACGGGGCCCCAAACTCGGGTCGGAAAATGTAATTCTCTGCAGCAGAAAAGTGCTTGACTCGAGTATAAGCCGAGGAGGGGCACTTTCAGCACAAAAAATGTGCTGAAGTACTCGAGTATATATATATATATATTATATATATATATATATATATATATATATATATATATATATATATAAATTTTTTTTTTTTTTTTTTTTTTTTTTTTTCCTGCTTTAAGCAGAAGTAACAAAATGAGGAGTGCTGGACAAAAGAGACCCTTCAGCTGTTTTTGCAGTAGGCCCAACATGCTCTGTAATGTAGTCAATAGTTTAAGTGTATTTGTTAAATATTCTCTCTCTATCTTTATAGGAGAAAGCTAATTTGTCCCTCCAAAATGTCCATCTCATTGGGTACAGTCTTGGGGCGCATGTTGCTGGGTTTTCTGGTAACTACGTGAATGGAACAATTGGACGTATTACAGGTACGTGGTGATCCATGTCAAGCTTCTTCATACCTTTTACATGAACATAGTCCTCTCTGCAGGTAACAGTAATGCTTGTATTATTAGACTAGCAGACCGAAAATTCAAGTTCAGATAATAAGCACATGCCAATGATACAGGGGTCCCTACAAAACTTTTAACATTTTCTAAATTGGAAGATCCTCTGTGTTTTGAGTTTGGTCTACTTGCATAGTTCCCAACGTTCCCTGGTTTGGAACAAAGTCCCTCTGTCCCTCTTTCCTTCTTTGTCCCTCATTTTGGTCTGATCTATATAGTTTTATAAAAAATTCACTTTTTTTTTTTTTATTTTCCAAAAAGTGTTTGCCAATTCTAAACTTCCATCCAAAATCTAAATTGCTGCATTTGTAAATTCTTAAAAGCCAGTGCTCACATACCCTCTTATCTCAGCTGCATGAGAGCTGTGGGGAAGGAGAAACAGCAGGACACTGCTCTTCCCAGTGCAGGGGGATGTCAGGACAAGTCTGATCATTTGGAGGATAGCAGGTTGAGTTCCCAGCACAGCTAGAAAACTGACCATGATGTGCTCTCATGCCTAATATGGTCAGTTTTTACTTGGAAAGCAGAGGGACTTGCAGGAATTTCAGATAAAGGAAGCAATATAAAGAGAACCGGATACTTTTTCGTACAAGGCACAGCAGCCACATATCAGGAATATGAAATGTAGGGTTTACATATTCTTTAGGTTTTATATGTCTGTACTTGCAAGCTAAAAAAAAAGGCAGCTTGTATTAATACCATACAAGCCAGATGCTGAGCATGTTTAGAAAATGTGCTACCGTCAGGAACAGAGCCAATGTATATCCTTTACGTTGTTTTCCCCCTGACTGTTTATCTTTTAATCCTTATTGTAAATTTAAGCTTAATGGCCGCCTTAAACAGATTTAACTGTACTCCCAAAGAATGAAGTCTTTTGTGGGGAACTAAATTGATCAGATTATTTTCAAGTTGTGCTATTATAGTATTAGTTGTCAGACAATTTAAATATTTTTCTGCATAAAAATCCTATTGAAGGGTTTCACTGTCTAGCTGCGGGATCCTAAAGCCAAACTCCAGGAAACTGGTGCCCCCATCATTGCTGGTCAGTGGATGGAATGGTGCCCAAGGGCCGGATAAAGATGAGCAAAGGGCCACAGCTTGGAGGCCACTGCCCTAGACCTAATCAAGCAAATCTCAAGCTTCCTGGAATTTGGGTTTTCAAACAAGCTAACTCTTGAAACTGCAGCAAGTTCTCCCTAGGAACCCCTCCCATAGTGCAAATAACAACACTCCTATACGTGTGTTTTTCCGATTTGGCTTGCTCAGCTGATTGATGTGACTAAACTTGGCTACGAACAATCCAAAGCATATGCGTTTTTTATCTGCCCTACTGAAGAGCCAGCAGGGGTAAGCCTAGCTAGAAGCATGAAATAAGCCCTTGATTGCTTTGAGTTAAAGACAAACATCTAGGACCAGTGTGACTTCCAACCTCAACAGTGATCTAAGCAACTTTAAGGTTACATACAGCTGTGTTAGAACAGCTGGAAATACAGGAAGCCAGTCTGCAATGGATTGTTTAAGGATGTAGATAAATACTAGCATCTCTAGTTTATGTACCTTGTATACATAGGTGTGCGCAGCCTATTGCATTAGGGTGTGCACCTCAAAGCTCCAACACGTATGTGTTTGTGACATATTAACCCGCCTCTTCCCTGCTCTTCATCCTGAAACAATGGGGGGGAGGGGAGCACACAGGGGCACCTGGGAAGCAGAAAGAAGGTGAACTGGGACAAGAGGGGTGGCATATATTGGTACCGATTCCCCCTGTACTTTCCTCCTGTAGCAGCTGAATGTCGGCGAGAGGGAGAGGAGGAGAAGCCTACTTTCAGCTGCTGCAGAAGAAAATACAGACCAGTTCCACTAATTTCCACCCCCCCCCCCCCACAGCCTATTCTGTCCAGGTACTGGGGGTTGGCAAGTAAGAATCGTGGTTTACCTGTCACCTGCCCACAATTGACGGGTTGTCAACTCCAGAATTAGGGTGTGCCCACACTACTTTCGCATGCCTATGCTTGTGATGTTTACTTAAAAGGTCAAATGAATCACCAATTATCTAATTTTCTTTCCCAGGTTTGGACCCAGCAGGACCAATGTTTGAAGGGGCTGAGGCCCACAAACGTCTTTCCCCTGATGATGCAGATTTTGTAGATGTTCTTCACACGTATACAAGAGAAGCATTGGGTGTCAGCATTGGCATCCAGATGCCAATTGGCCATATCGATATCTACCCCAATGGTGGAGACTTTCAGCCAGGCTGTGGCTTATCCGATGTACTTGGGGCAATCGCTTATGGCAGTAAGTTTAAGACTTATTAGCTAATTCTGTATGGAGTTCTGTAAATACATCATTAAATACATTTTTCTTTTCAATGCATGCAAGCACCTGCACTTGACCTAGAATCAGTTTCTTTTAGTCATTGTACAGTGGAGCTCAGATTGGAAGGAGTATGCTAATAGCAGGAGAAAGCAACAAATATAAACTCTCCACTGTGCTGCTTCTCCTTTACTATCCAGTCACAGGCTGGTGGCTGGTCCATGACCATCTAAGACAGGGATCCTCAAACTACGGCCCTCCAGCTGTTGCAGAACTACACATCCCATGAGGCATTGCAAAACTCTGACATTCACAGACATGACTGGGCATGATGGGAATTGTAGTTCCTGAACAACTGGAGGGCCGTAGTTTGAAGACTCCTGACCTAAGAGGTAGTGGGTTATACCAAGCTGGTCATCGTCCAGTCCAGGAGGCTGAAGATATCTAGTGGCAGAAAAGTGCTTTTACAATAGTTTGAGACCCTAACCCAGAATAAAAATGGAAATCTGAATCTGTGTGCTTGTTTTGCGGTAGTGGTTCAAGCATTATTGAAGCTGCTGAAACATGACTGCCAGAGAGCTAGTATTTTAAAGATCCATGGTAGCCTTTATACTCAAAATGATTGCCATGGTGCTGTTTGGGAGGCTTAACTCTGCTTTGGGCTCCATCCACACAATGACAATCCCTGTTTCTACACTAAGGATGAGCTCCGGCGTGTTCGCATGCTACACGTGCAGAGCCCGCCAGGAAGTCGGAGCAGCGCTGCGCTAATCACAGGCAGTGAGACATTGCCCGATCTCTGCAGCCGTGCATTGGGGCAATGTCTCACTGCCTGTGATTAGCGCAGCACTGCACTGACTTCCTGGCGGGCTCTGCATGTGAAGCATGTGAACACGCCGGAGCTCATCCTTATTCTACACCAGAGTCTATCTTTAACCTATCAGCTTGCCATTAATAAGGACAATGAAAATCCAGAGTTTTGCCTTTTTGGGTTGAAATTTTAATATGTATTTTGGTGTGCTCCAGGTATTGGGGAAGCGGTGAAGTGTGAGCATGAGAGGTCAGTCCATCTGTTCGTAGACTCCCTCATCAATAAAGACCAGGAGAGCTTTGCGTTCCAGTGTACAGACTCCAATCGCTTCAAGAAGGGAATCTGCCTGAGCTGCCGCAAGAACCGCTGCAACGCCATCGGCTACAACGCTAGGAAGAGCACCAGCAAGAGGAACAGCAAGATGTACCTGAAAACAAGGGCTCAGATGCCTTACAAAGGTATGTCGCTGAAAGCAGTGACCTGATTCTCCAAAAGCCTAAAATGGTCACCCTCCAAGAAGGGTCTTTGCACCCAGTCCCCGAGACTTGTATTGTTGGCCAAAGTAAAGGACATACTTTTTTGGATTGATGCAATGTAGTGACATTGCACTTCATATTAAAGTCTAGGGAGGCAACCACTTGGGGTTGGAATTGGCAGCAGGACAGACAGAAATACTTTGATTCGTCAAAGTGGGGTTGGGTCTGGATGGTGTATGGATGAAATTTAAAAAGTGCTGACCGTGAGGGAAAGCTCTCTCTTTTACCATTTTGAGCCCAGCTGACGAGACAATATCATTGTCTAATATAATTACCTTACGTAACGTATCTTTGATGTTTTGTATTTTATATGCTCTGTAATGTTTTCCTTTAGTGTTTTTTATTTTATTTTATTTTATTTTTTCTTATGTTGGCATGTCCTATTTTCTTTGGAAATAAATAAGACATTGTTTTACTAAGCAGTGTGACTGGGGAGGAACCAGAAGAACAGTCTCCCATACATTTAACATGTGGACCCCCCCCCCCCCAAAAAAAAAAACACACATCTTCCACTTGCCTTCTGTTGTGAAACCTGAGCCATATGAACACCTTACGCTTGGGGTTTATCTTTATGATTCTTGTTTCATCTTCCCTTTTTATAATGGCTGAAGGTGAACTTGTGTGGCCAAGGGAAGTAGCTGTAATCCAAGACAGGAAAATGTAAAGGGGCTTTACTCAGGGATGCAAGGAACTGTGGGGTCTGGAAGCACATGGTTTGAGACCTTGCAACAGAGAATTAAAGTGGTGCATTAAAAATGGATTTTCAATTGGGAAATTAATTTTGGCTTGTCCATGTCTAATCCAGCTTTGTGTTAGACCTCTACTTAACGGAACCATCTGATCTTGACTATTTATCTAACATCGTATCTCTTTGTTTTGCAGTTTTCCATTACCAATTGAAGATGCACATATTTGACTACAAGCACCAAGACTCCTCTACAGAACCCACTTTCACTGTCAAACTTTCTGGAACAGTAAATGACTCTACCTCTCTGTCTTTGACTGTGTAAGTGTTGTGCCTACCTGATCATAAGACTTGACGTAAACCCGCCTGTTAGAAAATGTATTTTTAGAGGCTCTTTGCATACAAACTATTGGCATTTATTCTATTCTGAACATTTCTTATACTTGGGGACAAAATATGTTCTACCAGATTTATATAATTTTGCCCATGATCTGGGTGTCCAGCCTCTTTGTATACATTATGTGCACCACTGGTAGAGGCCCCAGCTAACTGAGCACTTTGCACATTGGCCTAACAAGGGTTTCTCTTATGCCTCGTACACACGTACGGACTTTTGCCGGCGGACCTAAGTCCAGCGGACAATCCGCTGGACTTTCCGGCTAGGTCCGCTGGACTTTCCGAGGGTGTGGACTTGCCCACACACGCACGGACTTGTCCAGCGGATAATCCGCCGGCCAAAAGTCCGCGGGACTTTTGAAAATGAACGGACTTGCCCACACACGGAGCAGTCCGTTCATTTCGAACGTAACTTCAGGTTACGTAGCTAGCGTAGGCAGTAAATGCCGCCGCGCTAGCTCCGCAAGCTGGCATGGATTTAAAGGGAATCCCCACGCCGAAAAAACGGCGTGGGGGTTCCCCCCAAATCCATGTCAGACCCTCATCCGAGCACGCAGCCTGGCAGGCCAGGAAAGGGGTGGGGACGAACGAGCGCCCCCCCCCCTCCTGAGCCGTACCAGGCCGCGTGCCCTCAACATGGGGGGTGCCCTGGGGAAAGGGGGGCCGTGCGCCCCCCCCCACCCCAAAGCACCTTGTCCCCATGTTGATGAGGACAAGGGCCTCTTCCCGACAACCCTGGCCGTTGGTTGTCGGGGTCTGCGGGCGGGGGCTTATCGGAATCTGGGAACCCCCTTTAATAAGGGGGCCCCCAGATACCGGCCCCCCACCCTATGTGAATGAGTATGGGGTACGATGTACCCCTACCCATTCACCTAAGGTGTAAAATGTAAAGTAAAAAAAAACACCCACACTTTTGAAAAAATAGTTTATTGCACTGCTCCGGGGGTCTTCTTCCGTCTTGGGGGTCTTCTCGCCGGACTCCCCCGCCATTTACCAAGCTCTTTTACCGAGCGAGGGGAGTCCGGCTACCTTCTTCGTCGTCGCCGCCGTCTGGGGGTCTCGATCCGCCTTCGGGGGTCTTCTTCCGTCTTGGGGGTCTTCTCGCCGGACTCCTCCCCTCTCTTCTGCTCTTTTACCTAGCTCTTTCACGAGGGGAGGTGTCCGGCTACCTTCTTCGTCGTCGCCGCCGTCGTCTGGGGTCTCGATCCGCCTTCGGGGGTCTTCCGGGGGTCTCTTCTGTTCTTGCGGCGGTCGTCGTCTTCCACGCCGCCGGCGCCTTCTTCTTCTTCTTGTCCTCCTTCTTGTCCTTCTTGTTCTTCTTCTTCTTCCGATGTTGACCCGACGCTCTCTCTGCCCGGAATGCCTGTGCCGCTCTGAGCTCGGACTTATATAGGGACATGGGCGACAGGGTCACATGTTCATGTCACATGGTGACCCCGCCCCCTTGCGATGTCACAGTCCCAGCATCCTCCGGGACTGTGACAACACAAGGGGGCGGGGTCACCATGTGACATGTGCATGTGACCCTGTCGCCCATGTCCCTATATAAGTCCGAGCTCAGAGCGGCACAGGCATTCCGGGCAGAGAGAGCGTCGGGTCAACATCGGAAGAAGAAGAAGAAGGAGGACAAGAAGAAGAAGAAGGCGCCGGCGGCGCGGAAGACGACGACCGCCGCAAGAACAGAAGAGACCCCCGGAAGACCCCCGAAGGCGGATCGAGACCCCCAGACGGCGGCGACGACGAAGAAGGTAGCCGGACACCTCCCCTCGTGAAAGAGCTAGGTAAAAGAGCAGAAGAGAGGGGAGGAGTCCGGCGAGAAGACCCCCAAGACGGAAGAAGACCCCCGAAGGCGGATCGAGACCCCCAGACGGCGGCGACGACGAAGAAGGTAGCCGGACTCCCCTCGCTCGGTAAAAGAGCTTGGTAAATGGCGGGGGAGTCCGGCGAGAAGACCCCCAAGACGGAAGAAGACCCCCGGAGCAGTGCAATAAACTATTTTTTCAAAAGTGTGGGTGTTTTTTTTTTTACTTTACATTTTACACCTTAGGTGAATGGGTAGGGGTACATCGTACCCCATACTCATTCACATAGGGTGGGGGGCCGGTATCTGGGGGCCCCCTTATTAAAGGGGGTTCCCAGATTCCGATAAGCCCCCGCCCGCAGACCCCGACAACCAACGGCCAGGGTTGTCGGGAAGAGGCCCTTGTCCTCATCAACATGGGGACAAGGTGCTTTGGGGTGGGGGGCCGCACGGCCCCCCTTTCCCCAGGGCACCCCCCATGTTGAGGGCACGCGGCCTGGTACGGCTCAGGAGGGGGGGCGCTCGTTCGTCCCCACCCCTTTCCTGGCCTGCCAGGCTGCGTGCTCGGATGAGGGTCTGACATGGATTTGGGGGGAACCCTCACGCCGTTTTTTTCGGCGTGGGGATTCCCTTTAAATCCATGCCAGGTCACGGAGCTAGCGCGGCGGCAGTAACTGCCTACGCTAGCTACGTAACCTGAAGTCACGTGCTAAATGAACGGACTTGCCGATGAGCGGCAAGTCCGTTCATTTCAAAAGTCCCGCGGACTTGCCCACTAACGGCGGGATTGTCCGCTGGACTTCCAAGTCCAGCGGATAATTTGAAAACAAAACCTGAAACTTTAGTCCGCCGTACTTTGGCGCCAAAAAGTCCGCCGGCGCCCACACACGAGGGGATTATCCGCTGGACTTCAGTCCAGAGGATAATCCCGCGGGATTGTCCCTTCGTGTGTACGCGGCCTTATGGTGACTTTTTTTTATTTTATTTACAGGGCAGTCATTAATACTATGCATTTAACTGTCCTTCCTGACTAACATGCCTTTAAAACTCTTTTTGGAGCACACCAGTACTCCTGCTAGTTGGCTCAACACTGTACTTTCCTATTGGCCAAAAAGGTCACGTGTTACAGTGATGGACCAATGAGAATGTGGGAGGTGGCAGGTCCGCTCTGAAACAGTTTAAACTTTTCATACTTTGTGCCCTGTGTTTCATGACACCTAAGGTGCTAGAGAAAGCCTTCAAAGGTTTATCCCTAAGGTAACCTGTAACTAGCAGATGTCTAAAGTTGACGTTTCTTTGACAATGAATACTTTCACGTTTAGGCCTGAGAAGATTGGCTACAACTTCACAAACACATTCTTGGTTTACACTGAAGAAAACATTGGTGACCTGATGTCTATGAAGCTAACCTGGGAAGGAACCAAGCAGTCCTGGTATTCCTTCTGGAGCTCTCTGCAGAGTTACTGGTCAGCGTCCAACAACAATGATCAGGAGCTGCATGTCCGCCGCATCCGTGTGAAGTCTGGCGAAACACAGCAGAAGTAAGTTTAGGCCTATTTTTATCAGTGCTAAACGTTTTACTTTTAATTTGTTGTTTGTTGTACATTTTTAGCCACTAAAGTCCATTCCATTATTCATTCTCTTGCAAAATAATGGGCTTTTAGAACCAAAGCTATTTTGTAAATGCAAGCCAATTGTTTATAATCTTATTCCCTTTATCAAAACCTCACCATTCACCAAATATATGTAAATGTTCTAAATTTTATGTTTTTAGGTTCACTTTTTGTCTAAAAGATCTTCATGCAAGTCGCATAGCTCCTGGTGGTGAGCTGGTCTTTATGAAATGTAAAGATGGCTGGGAAGTGAAGCCACGAAAACGGTAAGAAATGAACCCAGCTATTCGTTTATGTGGTTTGGAAGAATGGTTTCTGGAAATGTTTGACAAGTACAATACTGAGGGGCCACATAGATAACCTGCGGCTACTTTGGTAAAAGCAACATCACTTACTTTAAAAAAAAAAAAAAAAAAATTAATTGTGTGCTGATTTTTAAACATTCTTTGATATAGCTGTCAATCTGAAGGTTTGAAGATGACGTTACTCTTCAAACTCCACTGAATTCCTGATTTAGGAATGTTTACTAGTCACTTTTTTCTGCAGTTTGGAGTATAGACTGATTTTAGTTCTCCCAAACTTGATGTTTTGAATGATAATGTTTTAAATAGATGAATTGCTACCTTCCAAGACATTGGTCTCCAAACTGTAGCCTGTGGCCCTTTGCTTGCCCTTATCCGGCCCTTGGGGCACTATTGCTCCCACTGACGCCGACGGTGGGGCACTATTGCTTCCACTGGCCACACTCCGGCCCCCCTAAAGTCTGAGGGACAGTAAACCTGGCCATTTGTTTAGAAAGACTGGAGACCCCTGTTCTAGGACATTGGTAGGAACCATATCTGTTGATTGATTTATATGCTTTCACAGCAATTGCAGACAAACAGGGGAGTCTTGCTTCTCCTCCTACACGATCTTCAGATTCTGGGCTGAATTGCCAACAGGGCTCTTGTAAACTGTTGGAGTGTTCAGACCTTCCGGTTTTAAAGTTCCCAACTGTGGCTTTACACCTAGTCCTGCTAGAGCTGCCAAGACATATACAAAGTGTTTTTTTCTATACTGAAAAAAAGTTGCGATCTTTGTTAATTAGTCGCAGAACCTACACCAGTTTCTATTTCCCTCTGAAATACCGGTGACACAGATGAACCTGAAATGGGTCTATCTGCTCCGTTAACATTGTGTACACCACTCAACCAGTGTTCTGGGGCAGAAAGCTTAGCTAATATCCTGGGGAAAAAACATTTTTAAAAATTCAGTACAGCATTACTCCCTTTATTTTATGGAAATGTAGAGAGGGTGATGTGTCGTCCTTCAGAGAACTGGGCAGAGCTGACCACTTGGATTGGGATTCCAGTGCAGTAGAGGCACTGTTGTCAAATCAAACATGAAGTTAGGAGCCGTGTTGAACTGTGGGGCTTGAGTATCGGATGTTGGCTTGGAAATAGTATCTAACAATAGTAACCACATTTCAACTTAATTTTTTAGGTATGGGTTAGAAAATGAAAAGGAGAATCTCTTTGGTTATCAGTGGGCAAGAGAAACACACTTACACTGAAGGGTCCAAGGCAAACTTTCTAAACAAAGAGCCAGTTTACTGTCCTTCAGACTTTAGGGGGCCAGACTGTGGCCACCGGGTATAGAAATGTTTTTCTGGCATCAGTGGGAGTAAACGGTATTGCATCTTTGACATCAGGGGGGAGGAATAGCGCCCCATTGTTGGTGTCAGTGGGCAGAATAGTGTCTTGTTTTAGTCAGATGAATAGTGCCCCAAGGGCTGAATAAAGGAGCAAAGGGCCACATCTGGCCCCCGGGCTGCATTTTGGAGAACTGAAGTAGTAGATTGTCACATTCAGCTGGAGCTGCTGTATACCATGACCTGGATAAATGGGAACCTTTACTGCTTACAGCTAGTTCTGCACCACATCTGTGTGGCCTAGTCTGCCCTAATTTGTGCTAAAATTTCTGTTTGTATGTGCTATAAGCCATACTTCTAACCATGGCTTTTGTATCTCTAGGGTGAGTTTATGATTCCATACACCCCTACCGTGATCGTCGCACTCAACAATGGATGATTGTTACAACTGGACCCCAAACTGGAAAAAAAGTTCTAAAGCACTGAAGATTATGCTGCTCATTTTATTTATCAAGAAAAGGTCTAAAAGACTATTCCACAATGTATCACCAGTTTGGCTGTGGGGTAGCCTTCAAGAGGATTCCTACAGCAACTTTGATGGCCCTTTTTTCTTGTCATCTAAAGGGCTTTAATTATGTTGTACTAAATATCCTATCATGAAGACTTTCAAGAAAGAGGTTTACAGTTTCTTCCAACCCATTGGTTACCTAATGTATTGAATGGTGGAGATGCGAAACTTATTGAGGGATGTCTTAACTGCTGCTGTTTTGAAAACTCAAAATGTTCACTGGGGCCCTAAGTAATCCCTTTGCCACTGCTCCTTAGGTCACACAACCCTCCTAATTGTTTTGTATGTCAGATTTATATATTTTTATATGGTGTAAAAGTCTGTGCATCAGGTGCAATTGCACTTTATTATGAAATGTTGTATGATCCGTATTTTTGTGAAGATCCAGCATCAGTATTTCATCAGAAGGGGGCAAGCAGCAGTAAAAGCCAGCCACGTGGTAGTTCTGTCCCTACGATGTCCATTTTGGTTTCAAGTTTATCTTTATGTAAACTAGGGCAGAGGAACTAAGGGCGTTCAACCTTATTCAATGAAGAGCTTATTCTTTAGTGGTATTTCATGTATGCTATAAAGTAAGGTGGTCCCGTGGACAAAAACTAAATGAACCATGTTGTAGGCACCCATGGCAGTGCTAGGTTTTGTTCCAATCCCTGAAACTGTTACTCTTGCTGGGCATCTCAGCCTGTCCAAGGAAGTGGTATAATGGGTCCACTGGCAGGATCAAATGGTAATAAAGCGGTGACGGGGACTTGGGGGGGGGAAACCAAAAAAACAACTGCATCCTGTATGCAATTTTTGCCCACTTGAAGCTTCCAATCAGAATCTAGGTAGCTGGACTGATTTGAGAACTGGTACTTTAGAACAAGAGCTTTTTATTGCATAAGGTTGATTAATGAACAGTGGAACCCAAATTTGTAAACTTTCGTATGCAGTCTGTAGCCTACAGTAGGCAATCATTCTCTATTTTTCTCCTCATGAATGAACCTACAAATTGTTGTAGACCATGGTTCCTTAACTCGTAAATAAGGTAATTTATCCTAACCTGGCTTTCTTGTATATACCAGCCGTATTCCAGCGTCTGTTTTGCTAGTTTAGGATACAAAAGGACAATTTTGACAGTCAGTAGTGGACAATGTTTTTATACATGAGTACCAAGGTGCTAGAAACTCCTAATTTTGTATATAATAGAGGCCTAATTCTAAAAACTAGGCCCTCCATTGGCTTTAGTGTCTGAAAGAATCATGTTGCCCATAACAAGGCATCAAATTCGCAGTCGTTTTCTAGCTTGCACTAGAAAATTGGGTGCTGTTGACATCAGCATAAGGTCTTGTTACTGTATGAGCAAAAAAACTGTTGCCTCTAGCGACCACATCTCTGAATTGGGGGAACCTGGCTGTTATGGCCATCAGACTGACAGTTATTGGACTCCTTAAAGCAGAACTAAACCTTCCTGTCCTTCACAGCCAAGAAAGAGGCCATCTTGGCCTCTGTTTGATCTGCCATTGCCATGGTGCTGCACTTGTGATCAGATTTGACACCAGCCATTAGGTAGGTTGACCGCATAAGCAACTGGGATAGTTTGCATTCACAGCATGCCTTAAATGCCATCAATTTGCCTTAAATTTGTGAAACCGTTAAATCTGTGTTTAGTTCTGCTTAAAGAATAAAGGCCTATAGTTTTTCACACAGTGGGCTGACCGTTGCTATGGGTTACCACTGTACAGTGCTGCTCTGCAGTTTACATAAGGCGTTTTTTATATAGATATGGGTGATTGGGTTTAAATTGTGTGTTTGTTTTCAATTTGGTCAATGTCTTGTGGGGTGTTTATGATGGACGAAAGCACTTGTGAGGGGACTTTGAAATTTAGAGTTATGGAATAAAAGCTAGATCTGCATCCATACCAGCCTACCAAATTTTTGATTTTCCGTTCAAGAGATGGATATTGGTTGGCCAAATGCACTTCTTTTTATTCTATTACTTGGTCATGTTGCCATCAGTCTGAACAAATTACCTAATTTACTTAATTGTATTTTGCTAGTTGCATGTGGGTTGCTTGTACATGGAAATTGTGCCTTCACGAGAAAGCATCATGTCCTTCAAAGTGGCTTCCATGAAGATCATATTTTGTTCAATTGATTGAGCCGTTGGCCCAAGTAGGTGCTGAAAACGAATTTGTGAGTTTGGAGATTAGGTTTTATGAGTGAATCTTGTGGATGACCTTGTGTGAATGCTACTCATGACCACATCGGTCTGGTAAAGATTTGCCCCTCACAATAGTCAGGCAAAGAGACTGCATTGTAGGTTCTCCTATAACTTTTGCCAGCAGTACAGCTGATCTGAACACCTACGTGGAAATCTTCTTGTTGGAAATGGGACTTATTGTAGCTGAATATGCTGGTAGAATGTGTGACGTATGTGCAATTTTTGTTTCTCCTCATTGCATGTTCATGGAATGCTATTGGTGCCATCATTGGCAGATCTCGGCATACCATGAGTTTTGCCTGGTTGTGGTTGATGCTGGCATGAGTTGAAAATAATTCAGTAAATGTCTCCTCCTTTTAATCTGCCCTTGGAAAGTCTTTAACGTCTTAAGATACCCTACAAATTCTAGTAATTCTCACATCCTAATGATGCTGTTAATCAGTGTATGATTTGATGATCCCAACAGGATGCACAATATCTCCTGGGGGGCTTCTGGATTGAGGTTGAATGTCCTGAGATTGATGTTGGCCAAACACAAGTGGGCCCTGTTGTCTTAATGTAAATATTGGCGCTGTGTATATAAGTGTACATATAGACCCTTCCAATGACTCTTATAATGAAGTATAAATTCTTTTTGCACCCAGTTTTTACACAGCCATTCCAGCTTGCTATAGTCTCAAGAAAGTTGATGTGGTGCCATCTGAATTTTCGACCATGTGAATATAATTTATAATGTTTGTACCATATTATGTGGTGTGTATATATGAAGTTCCCATGCTGTTTATTATTTATTCTAAAACCGTGTTTGTAAAAAATGGCTTATTTTTTATTGAAATTATTTAATAAACTAAGTTTAGATAGAATTCTGGCTTGATGTCCACTTTTTATTGCTGTTTCATTTGTTTATTTTTTAAAACTGATGCATTAAAGTTTATATAAACCCTAGCCATTAACTTTTATTTGCTCCACCCCCCCCCCCCCCCCCCCTTTGGTCTATTAAATATACTATTGACAATTTTATAGCATACAGGTACTGCCGCACACTGGGGTTGATTTTAGGCCCCTTTCACACTTATACGACTTGTCCCATTATTTGGGACTGCAAAGTAGCATGACAAGTTGTCCCCCATGATTTCCAATGACAGCCATTCATATTAGTACGACTTCAAAGTAGTCCCTGCACTACTTTGGTCCGATTTTGATGCCACTTACACAGGCATTCCTTGAAATCGTGCGACTTTGAAGTCGCACAAGTGTGAAAGGGGCCTTACTAAAACTGGAGAGTGAAAAATCTGGTGTAGCTCTGAATACAAGCCAATCAGCTTCCAGGTTTATTTGT
The DNA here is from genome assembly GCA_028564925.1 of Lithobates sylvaticus. NCBI lineage: Eukaryota > Metazoa > Chordata > Amphibia > Anura > Ranidae > Lithobates > Lithobates sylvaticus. The sequence continues at coordinate 50,249,981 of CM053026.1, read as the reverse complement.
CAACGCTTCATTGAACAAGGTGAAGTTAGAAGCTGATTGGCTACCATGCAGAGCTGCACCAGATTTTGCACACTCCAGTTTTTTAGTAAATCAACCTCACTGGGTTCAACATCTAGTGCAAGGCAAGCGAAAGACCGGTTCCGCTTAAATCCCGACCCATTGGTTACGCCCCTCTGACATTTTTCTCCTACACTGGAATTGTAAAGGTAGAGGCTTGGAGCGGTGCCAATCTGTTATGGTAATTGAAAGAGGTTTGTATTTTTTGCTCCATTGTTGCCAAAAGTACCCATTCATCTTGCCAGAAATCTGTTGAGCTGTGCTTGCGGCTAGCACTGCACTATTATCAATTTACAGGGCTTTTTTACCCCAGAGAATGGGTGCAGAAACTCTCATTTTCACAGTCACCCCTTGTCTCCGCCCCTACCCACCTCCTAAGCACCGTTCCTTGGTTCCACCCCCTAACCACCTCCAATTACTGCCCCATTTAGAGAATACAGAACCGAGTAACATTTGTGGCACTAAGTCATTTTGTAGGGAATATGATAATCAGAAAAGCAGTAAAATCGATCACCCCCCCCCCCCCAAGCAACAATGGACCACCCGCAACGCACTAGACACCCCCAGCAGCAACAACAGATCTCCCTGCAGACAGCACCAATAGACCCAACAGTGTGAAAGGACACTGTCAGTTTTCTATTAGGGCAAAGGGACAATCTCTCTTGGTAGACCACCCTGTCCAGAGTCCCATCTCCATTGTTCAAATGGAGCAGGACCACCACTTTTGTTTATTAAAGGGGCTGTTTTTCTACTTTTATTTTTTTTATTACTGTACTGCTCAAAAACGTAATAAACAATTTGAAATACAAATGGAGCAGGACCGGGGTAGCATGTGACCATGTTTTGGTCTTGGTGACCAATTGCCAAACTCCAACATTATCATGTGGGTGAAGCCATGGCTACATCCGCCTGTGACACCAGAGCTCTGACACCTTACCTGGTAATTGTCGGGTTTTAAGTCAGCAGCTACAGTGTTTGTAGCTGCTGGTTTTTATTTATTTTTTTTAAACCAGAGTTAAGTTCCTCTATTTAATATAATTTTTTTTGGTTAATGATTGTTAAACTTTTACTCTCTGGATGTCCTCTATAACACTTTTTTTTTTACCTCCGATCTTCCTGCATTCCACCTGACTTGAGGAATGCAGTCTGTACATTACATGTGACAAGGTTCCTTATGCTGTCCCTGGCTTCTTCTCAACCTCTACACACAATGACAGGGGCCCCTGGGCATTGTAAACTGAGGCCTGCCGATACTGCTAGAGTCAGCTACTACAGCTCCAGATGACTGATTTTAGGCTCCATTCACATGACTCCAACGTTGCATTTACTTTGGAGGGCAACTTGGAAACTACTTTGGCTTTGACAAGTGATAATGAACAACTGTTGCACAAGTTACATTGTATAACATTCAGGTCCAACTTTCATGCAACTTCTGAGGGTTAAAATTGAAGTCAATGGCCCTCAAGTTGCAAAAAGTTGGACCAAAGAAGTACATGAACTACCATTAAGTTGCTGCAACTTCAAATTGCGCATATATAAATGGTTATCATTGGAAAACATGGGGAATGGCTTGTCCTGCAACTTTGATGTCCAAAGTTGCACGACAAGTCGCACAAGTGTGATTGGAGCCTAAGGTGGTAGGATATGAAACAAATGTTATTGGGTCCAGGGTGTAACTATTTGTGATGGGGTCCCAAAACAACCATTTGGGGGTGACCCCTACCGCTTTAATCACCATTCTAATGGAAATATCTCTACCGATGAAGAATAAAAATGTCTTTCATAGCAATTGTGTGTACTATATACAAATATACACAAGTGCAGCGCTGAGATAGATAAACAAGTGTCCCTGATTTTCACATGAGGTCCCACTGGAGTAAAACAGCCTATGGGAACTGCTGTGAGCCAGGAGTATGATAGTTAGCCCTGTAAGTGAGGGTGCCAGCTGGATTGCTCCGCTGGTGTATACAAACATTCAAGTGATTGAAAATTGCGTTGAGTAATAAAAATATAAATAAAACAACAATGATAAATGTGAAAATTATATCATATGGGGAAGGAGGGGGAGTGCTGGGTGTTTGAACCCCAATAACCCATGGACAGAGGACAAATCAACCCCGGATCAAAGCAAGCTCCTACTCGGTCTCCTTCAGGAGTCACGGCCTTGTGTAACACAGGCTATTAGTGTGTTGAAAAATGCAGCAACAGCTTTCTGGGGGATATGGTAGGAGTGTAACAGATGAAAAAGGAGGTTGTATAGTACTGACCCTTAAGCAAATGTCACATACACTCCCATAGGTGAGGGCGTACACTGCTAATCCATAGACAGCAAAGCTAAACCAAATATTTGGTATATAGCTGGTCTAACCGTATATCCAGACCAATGGACAAAAAACAAGAGGAACAACCCCTTGTACTGACATGGGGAGTGGTCCCTTTCAACACATACCTACATCAACCATCTATTCAAAAAACGGTATACTCATAAGGCAATATACAAGTAGTCCTGTTAATAAGGGCAAAATAACAAAACAGTTCAGTTTGCAATGTCTTCGCTAGATGTGGTATGTCACTGGAGGTATTCAAGGTATGTGGTCGGCTTAACAAGCTCTAAGGAAAAACGATAAAGGTGGGTACTCTTACCAGAGCTGATGGACTCACCCCTCTCGGAGTGAGTCGACAGGGCTTGTACCGGATACACCGGATAAATAGTGGGTATATTGCGGTCTGCTGAGTCTCACTGGACCGTTCCTCCAGGTATCAATGCAGTCGCTTACCTGCAGCTTGATGGAAGTGCCAGGTTTAAAAAGTAAGCGGTGGAAAAACTTCTATAGGAGGTCCTTATCCACGGCAGCTCAGGTAGAGAAGGAAACAGAGAAAGAGAAGCAACTCCTCATAGTGTGAAACCAATTTCCCAATTGGCATTTATTGGATAAAAAAGTTTAAAAACATTTGCGCAAAAAGTTAAAATGTGGCTTCGGTAGGCATCCAACCCTACATGTTTCGCCTACTGAAGGCTTCAACTGGGGTATATGTCTACCAGCCACCTATCTACAGTATATATACCTTTGTGTAGAAATTCAAAATGACAACAGCTGATTCTTGGAGCACGGATCCTCACTTCCGGTATCACTAGCGTGCGTTCCACGCTCAGGCTCATCTAAGGCCGGGGTGATGTCATCTAAAAGCATCGGAAGGCCAAGCCTCGTTCTCGGATTGCTGCGTGACCAATCAGCAACGGCTTGCGGTAATCAGCCAATGGGCATCTAAGTGTAAAGAGGAGCGGCTTACAATAATGGGCCAATCAGTGAGTAGGGCGCCATGAGGGGAGGAGAAATCACTTCCCTATGGGTGTTACTCAGAGGTTTAAGGGACAAATCCGATCGCATGTCCAAATGCGCCTGCGCGTTTGCACGCAACAAAGGGATGGCCGGGAAAGCCATACAAATAGACCCGATCCTGTATTCAATCGCGCATGCGCGAGTACACGGAAGTGGTAGTCATAGGAACTGGGATACAACGTAGGGGAGGATAGACACGCCCCTATGGGAGGTATCTCTCATGTTTCAATAGTATAACCTATTGCGCTTGCGCGCTACCACCACGGGAATAGTCCTAAGAGCTAAGGTAGACCAAAGGAGAGGGGAAGTATCTTGTCATGACCTGACGCATCGGATACCTTCCTCATCTCCTTGTCATAATGTTAACATGTTACTGATGGCATGTGTGGTAACATCCATTTAGTATGATTGTGGGTTGTATAGCAAGCTATAAGAAAGATATGAGAAAAAAAATAAAAAAATATGAAAATATGTTATAAATTGTACTGGCCCCCGGATCTTCACTTTCTGTTAATGGAGAATAGGACATCCCAGGAAATCTAAGTCTGGTGGCCCCTACATATCATGACCCAAATTATTCCCCTATAGTCGGTTATGTACTGTACGGGGGTCTCCGTACACTTTAGTCTGTATATATCTCTCTCTTCCTCAGTCACTATGCTAACTTGTTGTTGAGACCGACTGTATCTTGAACCCTTTTTTTAGTTTTATTAGTTTTTATGAGTCGAGATGAATTACTTTGTCGATTTGAACCATAAGCAGTACCAATGAGGGCGTAATTGTACTACGTTTACACCTCTATGAGAATCCTGTCTGGTTAACCCAAATTATTATTTCAGCCATGGATGTTACCACACATGCCATCAGTAACATGTTAACATTATGACAAGGAGATGAGGAAGGTATCCGATGCGTCAGGTCATGACAAGATACTTCCCCTCTCCTTTGGTCTACCTTAGCTCTTAGGACTATTCCCGTGGTGGTAGCGCGCAAGCGCAATAGGTTATACTATTGAAACATGAGAGATACCTCCCATAGGGGCGTGTCTATCCTCCCCTACGTTGTATCCCAGTTCCTATGACTACCACTTCCGTGTACTCGCGCATGCGCGATTGAATACAGGATCGGGTCTATTTGTATGGCTTTCCCGGCCATCCCTTTGTTGCGTGCAAACGCGCAGGCGCATTTGGACATGCGATCGGATTTGTCCCTTAAACCTCTGAGTAACACCCATAGGGAAGTGATTTCTCCTCCCCTCATGGCGCCCTACTCACTGATTGGCCCATTATTGTAAGCCGCTCATCTTTACACTTAGATGCCCATTGGCTGATTACCGCAAGCCGTTGCTGATTGGTCACGCAGCAATCCGAGAACGAGGCTTGGCCTTCCGATGCTTTTAGATGACATCACCCCGGCCTTAGATGAGCCTGAGCGTGGAACGCACGCTAGTGATACCGGAAGTGAGGATCCGTGCTCCAAGAATCAGCTGTTGTCATTTTGAATTTCTACACAAAGGTATATATACTGTAGATAGGTGGCTGGTAGACATATACCCCAGTTGAAGCCTTCAGTAGGCGAAACATGTAGGGTTGGATGCCTACCGAAGCCACATTTTAACTTTTTGCGCAAATGTTTTTAAACTTTTTTATCCAATAAATGCCAATTGGGAAATTGGTTTCACACTATGAGGAGTTGCTTCTCTTTCTCTGTTTCCTTCTCTACCTGAGCTGCCGTGGATAAGGACCTCCTATAGAAGTTTTTCCACCGCTTACTTTTTAAACCTGGCACTTCCATCAAGCTGCAGGTAAGCGACTGCATTGATACCTGGAGGAACGGTCCAGTGAGACTCAGCAGACCGCAATATACCCACTATTTATCCGGTGTATCCGGTACAAGCCCTGTCGACTCACTCCGAGAGGGGTGAGTCCATCAGCTCTGGTAAGAGTACCCACCTTTATCGTTTTTCCTTAGAGCTTGTTAAGCCGACCACATACCTTGAATACCTCCAGTGACATACCACATCTAGCGAAGACATTGCAAACTGAACTGTTTTGTTATTTTGCCCTTATTAACAGGACTACTTGTATATTGCCTTATGAGTATACCGTTTTTTGAATAGATGGTTGATGTAGGTATGTGTTGAAAGGGACCACTCCCCATGTCAGTACAAGGGGTTGTTCCTCTTGTTTTTTGTCCATTGGTCTGGATATACGGTTAGACCAGCTATATACCAAATATTTGGTTTAGCTTTGCTGTCTATGGATTAGCAGTGTACGCCCTCACCTATGGGAGTGTATGTGACATTTGCTTAAGGGTCAGTACTATACAACCTCCTTTTTCATCTGTTACACTCCTACCATATCCCCCAGAAAGCTGTTGCTGCATTTTTCAACACACTAATAGCCTGTGTTACACAAGGCCGTGACTCCTGAAGGAGACCGAGTAGGAGCTTGCTTTGATCCGGGGTTGATTTGTCCTCTGTCCACGGGTTATTGGGGTTCAAACACCCAGCACTCCCCCTCCTTCCCCATATGATATAATTTTCACATTTATCATTGTTGTTTTATTTATATTTTTATTACTCAACGCAATTTTCAATCACTTGAATGTTTGTATACACCAGCGGAGCAATCCAGCTGGCACCCTCACTTACAGGGCTAACTATCATACTCCTGGCTCACAGCAGTTCCCATAGGCTGTTTTACTCCAGTGGGACCTCATGTGAAAATCAGGGACACTTGTTTATCTATCTCAGCGCTGCACTTGTGTATATTTATCTTTTTACAATTTATGTCTAATTGTTGTGCTAGCAGCTATTTTATTCATGTAAGTTTGGCGCAATATTCCCCCACCACCTTCTGTACTATATACACCATACACTAACTTTATCCAAATGTATTTGCCAAATGCCATTAACTAGCCACATCAGTGACTTTGTTGGCCCCCCTACAAGATCTAGGGGGGGTGGGGGTGTTGGGATGGGCTGTGCCACCCCCTCCCATTTCATTTGTGAACCCCTGACACTGTGCCGACTGTCTTCCATCCCTACATAGTGCACAACCTGAGCAAGGAAGCAAGGTCTCCTCCTCCCCATACAGCACACACTATAGCTGAAATCCAATTCCATTACACACAGCTACAATCTGCACAGTGTATAGCTGGTTTGCAGCTGAGCTGCTGTTCAACACAGTAGCCTTTTGCTCACTGTGCAGATCATAACTGTGTGTAATGGAATTGAATTTCAGCTGCAGCATGGGGAGGAGATCTTGCTGCCTTTGCTCAGGCTGTGTGTACTGTGCAGGGATGGGAGAAAGAGCTATGCCCAGTGCCCTTCCAGCAGTGACCCTGTCCTCTGTCCTGCCAGTGGTGACCCCCTATCTTATGGCTCTGCTGACCCCTATCCTCGGCCCTACTGACCCCAGTACACTGCCTTACCAATTCCTATACACTCCCCTGCTGACTTCCCATCCTCTGCCCTGCTAACACCTTGTACAGGCTGGATGAGACAGGCTAGATCTAGCCTTGGTCCCATAGCAATTGCATGGTGTTCTACTGTAAATCTAAGAATAAAAAAATAAAAATCAGTAAGTCTCTGCAATATGAACACATTTCCTCAAGTTCATAAAAATATCTGTTGATGTGTCCGAAACCCAGGGAGCTCCTAACTTCTTGTAATGAGCTGCCTCTGCTGCACTAAAATCCAGTGCAGTGTTGTCAGCCCTGCCCAGTTCTCCTCTGCTGAACCACAAAGCTACTTCCCTCCCCATCGTCTCCATAAAACAAGGGGTAGATGTTCTATAGGGAAACACTGATAACCCTTGGGATTTCAGTGAAGAACAGGGTGTTGGGAGCACACTAGGATTCTGGAAGATAAATGGTTATTTTATTAAGGGATCAAACATGGGGGGATATACATATATTACAAAGATGTATTAAATATGTTATTTCATATCCATACATTGGTGATCAGTGCGAAGAATGCTCCATACATTGGTGGTCAGTGGGAAGAATTCTCCATACATTGGAGGTCAGTGGGAAGAATTCTCCATACATTGGTGATCAGTGGGAAGAATGCTCCATACATTGGTGGTCAGTGGGAAGAATTCTCCATACATTGGTGGTCAACAAGAAGAATGCTCCATACATTGGTGATCAGTGCGAAGAATTCTCCATACATTGGTGGTCAGTGGGAAGAATGCTCCATACATTGGTGGTCAGTGGGAAGAATTCTCCATACATTGGTGGTCAACAAGAAGACTGCTCCATACATTGGTGATCAGTGCGAAGAATGCTCCATACATTGGTGGTCAGTGGGAAGAATGCTCCATACATTGGAGGTCAGTGGGAAGAATGCTCCATACATTGGTGGTCAGTGGGAAGAATGCTCCATACATTGGTGGTCAGTGGGATGAATTCTCCATACATTGGTGGTCAACAAGAAGAATGCTCCATACATTGGTGATCAGTGCAAAGAATTCTCCATACATTGGTGGTCAACAAGAAGAATGCTCCTATCGTTGGTGATCAGTGCGAAGAATGCTTCATACATTGGTGATCAGTGCGAAGAATGCTCCTTACATTGGTGATCAGTGAGAAGAATGCTCCATACATTGGTGATCAGTGCGAAGAATGCTCCATACATTGGTGATCAGTGGGAAGAATGCTCCATACATTGGTGGTCATTGGGAAGAATGCTCCTATCGTTGGTGGTCAACAAGAAGAATGCTAGTCAATAGAACAATTCCACCCTTACAGATGTGTTCAGAATGCCACCCTTACAGACAGTTAAAAATATCATTGTCTATCAAGTGGCATTGACCCCAGAACTATGCAGGCACCATGAGATAGGAGGTCAATCAGCCACAGCTCATGGAACTCCTAGCAACCTCTGGAGGAACCCAAGGATTCGATGGAACCCTGGTTGGGAATGGCTGGTGTACATATCGAAACTTCCTATAACTGGGCATTTAACAGAGATGTGAATAATTTACTTCTGGCTGCACTAGAGGTATGCAACTTTATTCAGCAGAGGCCTTTGATGGGTAGATATGGGAATACGTATATTGCGAAGTTAGTGTTAAGGTTAGATGACCAGGTTTATCAGGTAATGTTAGGGGTGGCATGGTGAGCTCAACTATTACCAAATAGGTAGGCTGGATTCTGGTTGTTTCCGTAGCTGGTATGTCAAAGTCAAATTGAGTAGAATGTTTGGGATCAATTTAGCAAATAGTGTTCCAGACCAGCTCCAAGACTGCAATAAACTTAGTATTACATTTAGTAATAAATCTTACATTCCTGAAAAATTTCTGCCACTCCCATCCGCTTTTATGTAGGTCATTGCTGGAGGTAAATGTCTGTTGGCATTATCACACAAATTCCGCTCACATTTGGCAACAGTTGGGTCCAGATGAAGGAAATTCTTGTGCAGAAGGTTGGAAAGCAGGCCAGACAAGTTCATACCTGATTTTTACTATGTATCACTAATAACATTTTCAAACTGGAAACAACCCAACACAGATTATATTATATAATAAATTCACAACACTAAGTAGCAGTGTGGTAACAAAGTAGATTTGGGTGTGCTACGCTCAATCTAGCTTGCATTATTGTGAGCAGACTAAGTAGTGAGCAACATCACTTCATGTCTGTGTTCCCTTAACCACTTCAGCCCCGGACCATTTGGCTGGCAAAAGACCAGAACGTTTTTTGCGATTCGGCACTGCGTCAATTTAACTGACAATTGCGCGGTCATGCGACATGGCTCCCAAACAAAACTGACGTGCTTTTTTCCCAACAAATAGAGCCTTCTTTGGTGGTATTTGATCACCTCTGCATTTTTTATTTTTTGGGCAAAAAAAAACAAGAAAATAGCAAACAATTTTGAAAAAAAACGCATTATTTTTTACTTTGCTATAATATCCCCAAAAAATATATAAAATTTTTTTTTTTTACCTCACTTTAGGCCGATACGTATTCTTCGACGTATTTTTGGTTAAAAAAAAAATCGCAATAAGCGTTTAGTGATTGGTTTGCGCAAAAGTTATTGCGTCTACAAAATAGGGGATAGATTTATGGCATTTTTATTAATAATTTTTTTTTTACTAGTAATGGCGGCGGTCAGCGATTTTTTTATCATGACTGCAACAGTATGGCGGATACATCGGACACTTTTGGCGCTATTTTGGGACCATTCACATTCTTTATACAGCGATCAGTGCGATTAAAAATGCATTCATTACTGTGTAAATGTGACAAGGGGTTAACACTAGGGGGAGCTGTAGGGGTTAAGTGTGTCCTAGGGAGTGATTCTAACTGGGGGGGGGCTATGTGTGACATGACACTGATCACCGCTCCCGATTACAGGGAGAAGAGATCAGTGTCCTGTCACTAGGCAGAACGGGGAAATGCTGATGTAAACAAGTGTAGCGGGGTTCTACCCCTTTTAGGCTCAGAGACTACATCTCCCACAATTCCCCAGGCCCCAGGGCTGCTGACTTCCGCCCGGGAGGCTGCTGGGGGAGATTATAAAAAGGAAGAGGAGAGACCGCCTCTTCCTCTTGGGACACTTCCTCTTCTGAGGCCTGACAGGACTGGCCTGCCTCTGCTGACAGAGCGTGTGACGCGGAGACTGCAGCCAGCAGAGACACCTGTGCGGACCGGAGCTGAAGGCCTGAAGCCTGGGCCTTGCAGCCGATGGAGTGAGACTCTCACCCCTCAGAGTCCACAGCAGCGGAGCGGAGACTTCCCCTTACTGTCGGTCGGACGGAGCTGATGACCGGAGTTCAGGGCTGTGACTGAGGAGACCGGACGCCGCCATTGAAGAGACCAGAGCCACCATTGGAGGGACCGGAGCTGAGGACGGTACCCAAGGATTGGTGAGAGAGCCGAGAGGCTCATTCTGCATTGACACACACGTTTTATGCCTATTGAACTGCCTAGGCGCAATTTACCTCAGAGCAGCAATGTTACTTTTTGTGGATTACAAAGACACCATTTAAAGCTACATGTGCACCACCTCTACAGATTCATTGCCCGTGAAGAACACTGTACTAGTACAAGGACTGAGCTCTATTGCTAGGGATCAGGCCTGGTCCATTAGGTAGGCGCAGATAGATTTATTGCACCTCAGGGGTGCATAGCATACGGTCGCCACACTTGGCGCTCCGTTTCCCCACTGCCAGTTGTTACATATGTGTGTACATGTTAAAGTGCATATTGCAGGGACCTGCTAAAGTATTGTAAGTCATATGTTCAAACGCATGTTGCTATTTCTTTTCCTTACTGACAAAAGTAAAGCCAGTTATTCTTATCTCAGCAGTCTGCTTGTGAGTTCATACCAATTACACTTAGAGTATAAGCTAAGTTTTATGTGCATAGGGACGTACCCCTTTACTAACTGTGCCAGAGCGGGTAGAGCCAAATTGCCGGGGGTTGGTGGAGCTGTACTCAGGGACCCAAAACAAACCAGCGGCTCTCTTAACTGGGGGTAGCGCTACACGTGGGGGCTCGTAATCCGGGATCCTGAGTCAGCGGGAAAAGCCGCCAGAAGGTGCCGGCATGGACCCAATAGAAGTGGGACGGTGGTCCGCAACATGGGCCGCTGACCCAGCCGCAGCAGCAGTTATTGAACTGCCAGGGATATGGCAGAGAGAGGCAGTGAAGCAGCTCATAATGTCATTATCCCCATGCCAGAAGTCATGGATAATGGACATGAGAAATGATGCTGGGTTTACATACGCCTTAATAGAGTGGAAGGAAGAGACTCCAGAGCAGTTCAGGAGCCAGAGCATACAAGCACCGAATGGTCAGGCCTATCAAGTGCTGCATGCGCTGCCGCGCAAGGGAGAAGGTTCTCCTATGAAAGCCATTCTATCCCCAAAGAAGGAGGAGCAGAAGGGCGCGGAAAGTCCCGCACCCGCACACACTACTCTTAGTGCAGAACTGTGTGCTGTCCTAGGGGAGATTGTGACCCAGTGCAGAAGAGACCCCGGGGATTACCCAATGTCGGGATACAGGAAACTCCGGATGTTTTCAGGGAGGACACCTGTACCCTCGGGAGAAGAGGGATTTGAAGAGTGGTTAGATGGTGCCACGCAGGCCCTAGAAGAATGGGAGGTCTCAGAAGGCAGAAAGAAGCAAAGGATTGTGGAAAGCCTAAAAGGACCTGCCTTAGAGGCCATACGCAATCTGAAGACGAGTAAAAAGGATTGCACTGCCCAGGACTACATAGACATCCTGGAAGGTGTGTTTGGTGGGACAGAAAAAGTCACAGAACTTACCTATCAACTGGAACACTGTTACCAGAAGACAGGGGAGAAGCTGTCAGAGTACATGGGACGCATAGACAAGATCCTGCATAGGATTATCCTGAAGAAGGGGATAGATCCAGGGAAGGTAGATGAAGCCCGTGCCCAGCAGGTGATGAGGGGAGCCCAACCCTTGGACCCTGTCGCACTAATTCTACGTACCCGGCAGGATGGGAAGAGCCTGGACTACCCTGACCTCATCCGAATGGTCAGAGAAGAGGAGGCCATGTTGGAAGAGAAACGGGAGAAGCAGGTGATGGGGTCTACCAAGCTTCCAGTGGCCACGGTCAGGTCGGCCTTAACCCCTGAAAGAGACACAGAGGTAGATGCCCTGAAGTTGCAGATGTCCCAGATGATGGAGATACTGACGTCTCTAGTGGCGAAAGAGACGCCCAGTCCCAAGAAAGAAACAAGCAGGAGGGAATTGTTTCCAGCTGTTTCAGCACCAGCATCCCCACCTGACTACGGTGAGATGATTTGCTTTAATTGTGGAGGAATTGGTCATATTGCAGCTGTATGTGCCAGTCCCAAGAAGAAGAAGGCAGAAAGCCGACAGCCGGCGGGAAACGCCAAAGGGCCCCGGTGAAGGAGTCAACCGGGTGCCCATCACCTTCAGTGAGCTCCAAGAAGCACAACAAGAAGAGAAAGCGAGGAGACCAAACCCCCCAGAAGGGGCCCAGGGATCCTCAACCGAGGTGCACTCCAGAGAAAGGGGGCAAGACCCCTCCGGAGAGACACAGCACCCCCAAGCGTGAACTCTTCAAAGTGAGAGATAACAATATCCCTCAACGGGTTCACACTCCCACTAAGAGGGAGAGAATCAATGCATACCAGGCTCAAGAAAGGAGCAAGTGCAAATCAAGTGCTGGTAAAGCAAAGAGTCCAAAGAAGAGGACAGCATCAACTCAGCCCTACCCAGAAGAGCTAGTTGGTCCATCCCCTACTGTACCCATCCAGGTGGAAGGAGTGTACACGAAGGCCCTCCTGGACACTGGAGCACAAGTGACCCTGTTGTACAGGGACTTCTATGACAGATACCTGAGTCATCTGCCAATACAGAAGATAGAAGAGTTGGAGATAAGGGGATTGGGAACTCAGAGTTTCCCCTATGATGGATACTTATCCATCAGATTGACGTTTGACCCATCCGTAGCTGGGAAGTCTGAAGTGTTCGACACCTTAGCAGTGGTGTGTCCCCGCCCACCAGGAACCAGCAAGACGTCCCTGATCATAGGGACGAACACGGACCTAGTCAGAAGGCTTCTGACTCCCCTGGTGAAGAAAGAGAATCTTTCAGCTCCCAAGATCCATCCCATGCTGAAGGCAGCCTATCAGCGGTTGGTCCTAGAGCAGAAGACCCCAAGTGAGGGGATAGGAAGGGTATGGAGGCTTGGAAAAGAAGGAGCAGTGTTACAGCCTGGAGAGGTGACCTGCATGAGAGCCACGGTGAAACTTACTTGGGAGCAGCCTGGCCCCTTTGTGATGTTGGAACCTGACCCAATGGAGGGTCTGGAGGTGATACCAGAAGTAATTTCACTGAAGGACCTGAAGAAGGCTAGAGGAAGAGTCCCTGTCAGTGTGAGGAACCCCACGGAGCAGCCCGTGGAGATCCCTGCCAGGATGCTTCTGGGACAGGTGAGTCCTGCTGTCCCAGTTGGCTGGTCAGAAGTGAAGGGGACGGGTGAAAGTGAAGATGTTTGGAAGAAACTCTCCATGGAAAACCCAAACCTACCTGGAGCTTGGAAAGAGAGAGCCAAGGCCCAGCTGACCAGATGGGAGAAGATTTTCTCCAAAGATGAGTTTGATGTGGGGTGTGCGAGGAGTGCCACCCATCGAATCCGCATGCAAGAGGACAAGCCATTCAGAGAGAGAGTGAGGCGAGTCCCGCTAGCAGATCTGGAGGATCTGAGGGAGCAGCTTGCGGAACTGAAGAAGACGGGAGTGATTAGGGAGTCCAGAAGCCCCTACGCCTCCCCAATTGTGGTAGTCAGGAAGAAGAATGGGTCATTGAGGCTCTGCATTGACTACAGAACTCTCAACAGGAGGACCATTCCTGACCAGTACACCACGCCAAGGATAGAAGATGCCTTGCAGAGTTTATCTGGAGCTAAGTGGTTCAGTGTGATGGACCTCAAGAGTGGGTATTACCAAATCCCCATGCATCCAGAAGATAGAGAAAAGACTGCCTTCATAACCCCAGTGGGATTCTTTGAGTTCAACAGGATGCCCCAGGGCCTATCTGGAGCTCCTGCTACGTTTCAACGCCTAATGGAAAGGACAGTTGGAGACATGAACCTCATAGAAGTCCTTGTGTATCTGGACGATGTCATTGTCTTTGGAAAGACTTTGGAAGAACATGAAGCCAGGCTGGAGAAAGTACTGAAGAGGCTCAGTGAAGAGGGACTTAAACTTTCTCCAGAGAAGTGTCGGTTCTATCAGTCTTCTGTGAACTATCTGGGACACATAGTGTCTGAAAAGGGAGTGTCTACAGACCCTGAGAAGCTGGAGGCAGTTACTTCGTGGCCAAGGCCCACAACAGTTACAGAACTTCGGTCTTTCTTGGGGTTCTGCTCCTACTACCGCAGGTTTGTGGATGGATTTGCCCGCATTGCCAAACCCCTCAACGAGCTGCTGAAGACAGAAGGAGAGGAGGATGGAATGGGGCCTAGGAGGTCCAGTGAGTCGGTCCATGACCAGTGGAACTCAAGGTGTGAAGAGGCTTTCAGAACCTTGAAGAGAAGTCTCACCACAGCCCCAGTTTTGGCCTACGCTGATCCCACTAGACCATATGAGCTACACGTTGATGCCAGCCATGAGGGCCTAGGTGGAGTACTCTACCAGGAGTATGAAGACCAGCTGCGACCAGTGGCCTATGTGAGCCGGAGCCTGACCCCCTCCGAGAAGAACTATCCCACCCACAAGTTGGAGTTCTTAGCCCTCAAGTGGGCAGTTGTTGACAAATTGAGAGACTATCTGTATGGGGCCGAGTTTACTGTAAAGACAGATAACAACCCCTTGACCTATCTATTCACCACCGCCAAGCTGGATGCAACTGGACACAGATGGTTGGCGGCGTTGTCTGGATTCAATTTCAGTCTCAAGTACAGACCAGGGGCTGGAAATAGGGATGCAGATGCCCTGTCCCGAAGATCCCATGTCATGGTCGATGACTGGGAAGACTGGACCCAAGTGGCACCAGATGGAGTGCGAGCCCTTTGTCAGGGGCTGAACTCCAAGCCAGAGGAGGATCCAGGGCTGAAGAGATAGGAGTTACCACAGTGGGAGTCCCAAAGTGTTACTGTGGGGTAACTCAACTGGCAGAAGAGTGTCTGCCGAAGCTGTCCAAGAAGGAGTTAAGGTGTGACCAATTGGAAGATCCCATGGGGAGATTGGTCCTGGAAGCCCTGGAAGACAAGAGTCCAGAGGGACTTCGCCTTCACCCTTCCAAAGAAGCTCGCCTACTGAGGAGAGAATTGGACAAGCTACAGGTGCATCAGGGGGTAGTCTACCGAAGGGGCCCCTCTGATGGACCAGAAGACAAGTGGCAGTTGTTTCTCCCAGAAAAGCATCGAGAGACTGTGCTGATTGCCTTACATGACCAGCATGGTCACTTAGGAGCAGAGAGAACCTTCCAACTTGTCAGAGACCGGTTTTATTGGCCCTGCATGAGGGCCGAAGTGGAGGAGTATTGCCATTCCTGTGCAAGATGCATTCAGAGAAAGACTTTACCCCATCAAGCTGCCCCAATGGGCCACCTACAGAGTGAAGGCCCAATGGATCTGGTATGCATTGATTTTCTCTGCCTTGAACCCGATTTGAGTGGATTGGGAAATGTTCTGGTGGTAACCGACCATTTCACTCGTTATGCTCAGGCTTTCCCAACCAAGGACCAGAAGGCCTCTACAGTAGCCAAGGTACTTTTGGAGAAGTACTTTGTTCACTATGGACTGCCACAGAGAATCCATTCAGACCAAGGAAGGGACTTTGAGAGTCGCCTGATCAGGAAGCTACTAGATTCTCTGGGAGTAGAGAAGACTAGAACCACACCATATCACCCTCAAGGTGATGCCCAGCCTGAAAGGTTCAACAGGACCCTATTGAACATGTTGGGAACTTTGGAAACAGAGAAGAAGCAACATTGGAGTCAACACATTTCAGCTCTGGTGCATGCCTACAACTGCACCACAAGTGATGTGACAGGTTTCTCCCCTTACCGACTTATGTTTGGGAGAGAAGCAAGATTGCCAGTGGATTTGGCCTTCGGCATTTCCTTGGACCATGCCTCAGCTGCCTCCCACAAAGGATATGTGGACAGACTGAGGCGCAGTCTGAAGATAGCTTATGAGAAAGCTCAAGCGGCCTCTAACCAGAGGGGGGCCCGAAATAAGAGGAACTTTGATTTGAAAGTTAGAGTACAGGACCTACAGCCTGGGGACCGTGTACTGTTACGCAATCTAGGGATCCCTGGAAGACACAAGATTGCTGATAGATGGAGATCAGAACCATATATCATCTGTAGGAAACTTCCAGGATTGCCTGTTTACAAATTGAAACCAGAAGGAAGGTTGGGGCCTTTGAAGACCTGGCATAGGAATCATTTGCTCCCACTCACTGAAGCAGTCAGAATGCCTCCAGCAAGAGACGTACCTGAATCTGTTTCCATTCTGGATACCCCCAGGCCTAACACTAGGTCCCAGACATCCCAAGCTAGGGGTGGACAGGACCCCCAACCTGAGGAAGAAAGAGGAGAACTTGAATGGCTATGGCCTTCCTCAACTCCAGGAAATTCTGCCATAGATCTTCCACTTACTGAGAATGTGGAAGATAGCACATTGAACCCAGAAGCCACAGAGTTTGTGCCATTCAGTGATGTGCCTGAGTGCTGGGAAGATATCCCTGGTCTCTACCCAGAACAAGAAGAAGATGTTCCAGAACCAGAGATGTTGCCAGAATGTGTTCCTGAAGAAGTTCCAAGAGAACAGAGAGCTCGCAGAGTTGTGAAGCCTCCCAAGAAGTTAACTTACCCCAAGATGGGAGAAAGTTCAGAGGACTCTGTTACCACAGCAAGGAGAAGTGCTGAAAGCCCTGACCCTTCCGCTGTTCATTTAGTGGAGACCAACCCTAGCTCACTCTCTGGCACAGTTAAGCAGGTTGCACACACTGAAGTGACCTGTAGACAGGACAGCTCCCCATCTTATGCCAATTGGTGGGAAGCTCCTCTGTCCAAGTTATGTGAAAATGTTGTTCCCGAGAAAGTTTGTAGTTTGAACACTGTCTTTGGGGACCAAAGATTCAAAGTGGGGGGAGTGTGTAGCGGGGTTCTACCCCTTTTAGGCTCAGAGACTACATCTCCCACAATTCCCCAGGCCCCAGGGCTGCTGACTTCCGCCCGGGAGGCTGCTGGGGGAGATTATAAAAAGGAAGAGGAGAGACCGCCTCTTCCTCTTGGGACACTTCCTCTTCTGAGGCCTGACAGGACTGGCCTGCCTCTGCTGACAGAGCGTGTGACGCGGAGACTGCAGCCAGCAGAGACACCTGTGCGGACCGGAGCTGAAGGCCTGAAGCCTGGGCCTTGCAGCCGATGGAGTGAGACTCTCACCCCTCAGAGTCCACAGCAGCGGAGCGGAGACTTCCCCTTACTGTCGGTCGGACGGAGCTGATGACCGGAGTTCAGGGCTGTGACTGAGGAGACCGGACGCCGCCATTGAAGAGACCAGAGCCACCATTGGAGGGACCGGAGCTGAGGACGGTACCCAAGGATTGGTGAGAGAGCCGAGAGGCTCATTCTGCATTGACACACACGTTTTATGCCTATTGAACTGCCTAGGCGCAATTTACCTCAGAGCAGCAATGTTACTTTTTGTGGATTACAAAGACACCATTTAAAGCTACATGTGCACCACCTCTACAGATTCATTGCCGGTGAAGAACACTGTACTAGTACAAGGACTGAGCTCTATTGCTAGGGATCAGGCCTGGTCCATTAGGTAGGCGCAGATAGATTTATTGCACCTCAGGGGTGCATAGCATACGGTCGCCACACTTGGCGCTCCGTTTCCCCACTGCCAGTTGTTACATATGTGTGTACATGTTAAAGTGCATATTGCAGGGACCTGCTAAAGTATTGTAAGTCATATGTTCAAACGCATGTTGCTATTTCTTTTCCTTACTGACAAAAGTAAAGCCAGTTATTCTTATCTCAGCAGTCTGCTTGTGAGTTCATACCAATTACACTTAGAGTATAAGCTAAGTTTTATGTGCATAGGGACGTACCCCTTTACTAACTGTGCCAGAGCGGGTAGAGCCAAATTGCCGGGGGTTGGTGGAGCTGTACTCAGGGACCCAAAACAAACCAGCGGCTCTCTTAACTGGGGGTAGCGCTACACAAGCATTTAACCGTTCTGCCTAGTGACAGGTCTCCGTGAGATGATCGCGTGTATCCCCGTGAAAATCGAGTCCGCGGGATCCGCATTCACACTCACGGAGGTCGCGCCGGGTGGTCAGGGCAGGCGCATGCCCGTAAACTGCTTCTTAAAGGGCAACGTACAGGTACATTAATCTGCCTGCACGTGCCCTTCTGCCAATGTATATTTTTTTTGCTCGTTTCCCTACACCTAACTACATTCAACATGCAGAATCCCATTCTCTCTAATTGTCCTTGTTCACACTTGTACACTCAATTGCCCTACACTCAAAAAAGTATACAAGCTTTGTTTTTTGTTTTTTTGTGTATTCAGGCATTTTTGAGCCTGTAGATTTCAATAGGAGCACCTGTAAATATTCGATATGCATATTTATGCACAATTTTGCTCAGGTTTCTATGCCTAAAAAAAATCCTCTGCAATAGAACTGCTCTCCTTCCCTTGCCTAGTTCAAGAATTGAAACTCCTGAAGCTCGAGACTTGCAAAAATGCTTGTAATATGCCTAGATCTGCACACCTGCTGTGCCCATTATGAGGGGTTCCCGATTACAGGGAGCAGAGATCAGTGTCCTGTCACTAGGCAGAATGGGGAAATGCTGATGTAAACAAGCATTTACCCGTTCTGCCTAGTGACAGGTCTCCGTGAGACGATCGCGGGTATCCCCGCGGACATCGAGTCCGCGGGACCCGCAATCAAACTCACGGACCCCCCCTGCTAAATTTTTTTTATTTATTTCAAATAATGGAGAATGTACTTGGAGGAGCAGGAACACCCAACACTCCTAGGCGGACAAGAAGAAAGTCAGGAATTATGGCAGGAAGATCCTACTGTTGGCGTATCCAGTATACTATATATAAAACTCCAGGGGCTGATTTAGACCTCCGGGTTTGACCAATAACTAAAATAAAACTTTTGTGTCAAAAATATAGCTTTGGGTCATTGCCATGGTATAGGGCCATAGTTTTGAACTTTTTTTAATTCCTTTTCACTTGACCTGTTTGATATGACTTATTGTTAACCACTTCCCGACCGGCGCACGAGAATGGCACGGGCAGGCAAAAGGGCGTACAGGTACGGGACCCCCGTGAGTCCAGTTGTGGGTCCCGCGGACTCGATCGCCGCGGGGATACCCGCGATCGTATAACGGGATGGCTGAACGGGGAGATGCGGAAGTAAACAGCATCTCCCCGTTCTGCCTAGCAACTAGTGACACTGATCTCTGCTCCCTGTAATTGGAGCAGAGATCAGTGTTCACTAAATCACAGCCCCCCCCCCCCACAGTTAGTAACATGCCCCTAGGAACACTTAACCCCTACACTGCCACCTAGTGGTTAACCCATTCACTGCCAGTGTCATTTACACAGGAATCAGTGCATTTAAATAGCACTTATTGCTGTATAAATGACAATGGTCCCAAAAATGTCCGATGTGTCCGCCATAATGTCACAGTCACAATAAAAATCGATGATCGCCGCCATTACTAGTAAAAAAAAAAAAAATATTAATAAAAATGCTATAAAACTATCCTCTATTTTGTAAACGTTATAACTTCTGCGCAAACCAATCAATAATCGCTTATTGCGATTTTTTTTTACCAAAAATATGTAGAAGAATACGTATCGGCCTAAACTGAGGAAAAAAAAATATTTTGTATATATTTTTGGGGGATATTTATTATAGCAAAAAGTAAAAAATATTGTGTTTTTTTTCAAAATTGTCGCTCTTTCTTTGTTTATAGCGCAAAAAATAAAAACCGCAGGGGCGATCAAATGCCACTAAAAGAAAGCTCTATTTGTGGGAAAAAAAAGGACAGCAATTTTGTTTGGGAGCCACATCGCACAACTGCGCAATTGTCAGTTAAAGCGACGCAGTGCCAAATCGCAAAAAGTGGTCTGGTCTTAAGCCAGCCAAATGGTCCGGTCTGAAAGTGGTTAATAAAATATATTTTTGTACTATATCATTGTCCATTTTGCCTGTAGAGCCCGATTTAGGGCCCTATGGCCCTTTACCTCCTGCTCAGGTAATGATAATCGCAGGCAGATCTTTGCACTTAGCAGTCAATATAATTTGATAAAGTCCTTGCAATGTATACAGAACACACACCCAAAGAAGACCTGGCCATGGACGGTATCGTTGCCTGGTGTAATCTAAAGCTCTGTTAGAGCAGAAAAACCAAATGTGTTCTGCAGCCTAAACACTTTCATGGCTGCTGAGCACAGCATAAATATTTTAACTGTGTCTAAGGTACAGAAACTATTTAACCAAATCTGTAACTCAGAGCAGGTCTCAACAAACTCAGCTGTGTAAAGGATAGAAATTCTATTTATTTTAATGAATTTAACAGAGTGGGTTTGCAGCCACAAATCATAATCTCAATTATTTGTCACTCATAGATGTTCCACCTTACAATTACAAACACAGATCAACACCTTCCTCCTCTGAAATAATGGTAATAAATGGCACCGATATGATGAAAACTGATCTTTATAAATTTTAAAGATGCATTTCGCCACAATGCCTTTACTTACAGAGGTGAATGAGGACATATTTCAAAGTGTTCGGAATGTGTAAATACTTTAGTGTACACAGTGTGGGCACTGGTTCACTTTAACATACAGCTGAGCTCACTGGAAAATTACTTTAGCCTGTCTTTTTAAACACTTGAAAGTCCAAAAATGTTTATAGCGGTACCCCCATGGGGGCTGCTGAGTTGTTCTATTTCCCACTGGCTATCCCGGGCACTCAGGACTACCCTTCCCTCTGACACCTCGGGTTCCATGCTCACAGTAAAACGATCACATTCTATTGTAATTAAATAATGTAATAAGTTTACTGAAAAATATTGTGTTGCTTAGAATAGCACCTCTACAATTAAGTCATATGACAAATAAGAACGGTGAAAATATTGTCAAAGGTTACTATAAACACTCTCTGAAAGACTGGTGTATGCAGACGTGTCTCCAAGTGGGACTAATGCTCAGGGTGGTAATACCTTGACTCTGAGCACCTTCCCACTTCCAGCAACGACCGTGCATACACTCTAAAACTTTCAATATAATATACAGTGCTAACAAACAATGTAACACAATGTAATTACTCAAGAGCTCCCCCTGTGGAGAAATGCAGTCCTTTGTGTGTAGCAGCAACACTGTAAGGCCTTACAGTAAATGATATAGTCTCTTGCCTTCTTTCTTCAGCTAGTCATTATACTGCAGTATTTGTATTCCATAGGGTTTGCAGATGGTAATGTGATGTAAAGTAGTAAACAACAGTAACTTCAATCGTGCAATACACTTATAAACTCCTTTCTGGGGAATGTACCCCCACCGTCAGTCAATTGTTAGTGAAATTAGGCTTTGAGGCCTATCTGAGCACAGCCTAATTGAAAGGAACTGTTCCGTGGGACTACAGATATCAGCAATACAGTGAGATTAGTCTATGTGTGTGAAGTGCTGTATATAACTTCTGGGCAACAGCCCTCTCACCACACCAGGCCTGCATAATTGGATGCCTCCACTCCGGTGGTCTCAGTCCTTTCTGTCACACCGTATTTAGGCAGTCATCTTACAAGTGCACTTTTTTGGAAAAAAAAACACTTTTTTGAATAAAAAAAATAAGACAACAGTAAAGTTAGCCCAATTTATTTTTATATTGTGAATGGCGACAAACTTTTACCCTTAAAAATCTCCATAGGCGATGTCAAAAAAATTCTTTAGGTTGCATGTTTTAAGTTACAGAGGAGGTCTAGGGCTAGAATTATTGCTCTCGCTCTAGCAATCGTGGCGATACCTCACATGTGTGGTTTGAACACCGTTTTCATATACAAGCGCTACTCATGTATGCGTTTGCTTCAGCACGCAAGCTCGTTGGGACGGGACGCGTTTCAAATTTTTTTTTTCTTCTTTACTTTACCTTTTTTTTACATTTTTACACTGTTTTAAAACATTTTTAAACATCCCTTGTAATAGAAAAAAGCATGACAGGACCTCTTAAATATGAGATCTGGGGTCAAAAAGACCTCAGATCTCATATTTACATTAAAATGCAGTGATATGGAGACAGGTGGGGGCCATCTTCCCCTCACTCGTCTCCATACCCAGGCAGGGGACAGACACGATCGTCTCTGCCGCTGCCGACGGCTCCATTAAGCGGTGGAGGGCACCGGATCGCAGCGGGAGGGGGGTCTTGCGGAGAATCTGCTGCAGAGACCACTCTTATCGGTAGCTGCTGCCATAACAACGATATCCTCCTTCAAATTACCAACGTATATTGGCGTGAGCCAGTCCAGAAGTGGTTAAAAATAAATGAAAAAGCATTTTTGGTTTGTGGTGCTCAGATGAAGTGCAGTTCCACTTTAAAGTGCCTGAGGTTTTGGGGCATCAGGTTGTTTGAGAAGATAGGTGAATGTGTGGGGACACTGGAAGGTATTTTATTTAATTCAACTCTCACAGCCTGCATAGATAATTTTTAGTACCGTATATACTCGAGTATAAGCCGAGTTTTTCAGCACATTTTTTTGTGCTGAAAATGCCCCCCTCGCCTTATACTGGAGTCAAGCACTTTTCTGCAGCAGAGAATTACATTTTCCGACCTGCCTTTGGGCCCCGTATCTCGGGGCCAATTGGTGCTAGCACCCCCAAATTTGGTGCGCAAACCCAGTGGAACCAACACTACAACATATCCAAACTCCTAGCACCAAGTGGCCCCGAGATACAGGGCCCCAAATTCGGTCAACTGTGTCCATCTGCAGCAATGTCATTTCGGGACCCGTTGGGTCCAGAGACCCCACATTTTGGCTGCAGCTAGGGGGCATCTAGGAACCCTTAACTACCAGTTTGAAGTTCGGGGGACCTATGGCTGCAAATGGGCACAGTGAGGCTGCAAATGGGCATTGTTGACCCTCTTTCCCACTTACAGTAGCTGCGCATTTCTTACCCTAGGCTTATACTCGAGTCAATACGTTTTCCCATTTTTTTGTGGTAAAATTAGATTATATTAGGGTCAGCTTATACTCGAGTATATACAGTAAGTAAGAGTGTACATTATTATTATAATACAGGATTTATATAGCACCAACAGCTTGCACAGCTCTTTCCAAAATAAAAGGGGACAGTACAGTTACAATACAATAAAATACAAGAGGGTAAAGAGGGCCCTGCTTACAATCTAATAGGGTGGGGAAAGTGGTACAGGAGGTTCTTACTGTGGGGGGTGAGCTGATGGAAGTGATACAAGTTCAGGTAGTTGGATGTGTGATAGGCTTCCCTGAAGAGATGAGTTTTCAGGGATCGCCTAAAGGCAGCCAGAGTAGGAGATAGTCTGACAGATTGGGATAGAGAGTTCCAGAGGATGGGAGAGGCTCTGGAGAAGTCCTGGAGACAAGCATGGGAGGAGGAGACATGGGAGCTTGTCGTTTTTTTAAAGATTGCCTTGGGTCTCTGCTCCGATCTGGGAAAATCCCCTGAAGTTTATGGTTGCCAGCTCCATTAATTAAATTGTGCAGCTTACAAACACAGGTAGACGCGGCTCAGGCAATTATTACATCATTGATAATAATGACTAATAGGAGCAGGTTCAGACTCATTTATGCTTAACATTGATAGCGTTGTTCGCTTACATAAACACAATTAGTCACACCGTTTCCTCAGTAGTTGGACGTAAATGTAAATGTGATGCTTTAATGAATATCAGGTGATTGAGATAAATCAATTTCCGCCACAGGGTTAATGTTTGATTACTGTGGATGGCAGTGCGTTAGCCTGGGTCACCTCCCATAGTGGGGTATATAGGAGAGAGGAAGTTGTTCCCCGGGGCTCATTCCATGGATAGAATCAGTAGTTATTTGCCAAAGCGCTCATCCAAGTCTTTATGGACCTTGCTTTGTGAACTGGTCCAAATCATTTGGTGGAGGGGGGATTATGGTGTGGGGTTGTTACTCAGGGGGTGGGCTTGGCCCCTTAGTTCCACTGAAGAGAACTCTTAAAGCAGGAGTGCCCAACCAGTGGCCTGCGGAGCCCTCTGATGTGGCCCGCGACCTCCTGCTCTGGGATAGAATAGAAAGAATACTGTTATTAAAGGTCAGTTTATTACTAAATTCACAGTGTATGTATGGGCATATCTTTTCTGCAGTGGTTACTGGGCTGCTTTCAAACTGATCCGCAGGTGCAGAGCAATTTACCTGCGGGTTACCTGCACTGAGCCATAGACTTCTATTATTACCTGCGAGCCTGGTGAGCTTTCTGAAAGTGGACCAAACCTACAGAATATAATAGAAGTCTATTGCAAACAGCAGGAAAGCAAAAGGTACACTTCGTTGCACACGTGGTGCGGGTAAACTGCAGCGCATCAGTGTGAAAGCAGCCTTGGACCCCTTTTACACAGTCAGTCCGACATTCCAAACAATTGGACCCTCCATTCACCTCTAAGTAGTGGCAGACATAAACCGACTTGTGTTCTACCTCCAATACGATCCACTAAAAAGTATGGTGGGCTGCGTCTGTGTCCGCTCTCCAAATGCAGCGTGGACACAGACATGCCACCCACCTGCTCCGCTCATTGTGGCCCGCGACCAGTTACCAAGTCACTTAAGTGGCCCTCGCTCTTCAAAAGGTTGGGCACCCCTGTATTAAGGCATCAGCATACCAAGACATTTTCGACAATTTCATGCTCTCAACTTTGTGGGAACAGTTTGGGGATGGCCTCTTCCTGTTCCAACATGACTGCGCACCAGGGCACAAAGCAAGGTCCATAAAGACATGGATGAGCAAGTTTGGGGTGGAGGAACTTGACTGGCCACCACAGAGTCCTGACCCCAACCCCATAGAACACCTTTGGGATGAATTAGAGCAGAGACTGCCAGCCAGGCCTTCACCTCCAAAAATCAGTGCCTGACCTCACAAATGCACTTCTGGAAGAATAGTCAAACATTCCCAAAGACACACTCCTAAACCTTGTGGACGGCCTTCCCAGAAAAGTTGACGCTGTTATAGCTGCAAAGGGTGGGCCAACTCAATATTGAACCCTACGGACTACTTCCTGTTAGAGGATGGCTACGCTTGTTCTCCATGGTCCCACTGTATGTAGGAACGTAACCACCCGCTCTTGGTCATTCTTGAGGACTCTTGCTTGCTCCCAAGGACTTTGAAATATGGTATTTCTGACACGTTCACTGCTTGTTTGAAACAAATGAAAGTGAGGTGGGAAAGGAAAGTTTCAGAAGCTCACGGGGGACATTACATGTATGCAGGAAAACACAGTAAATATCAATTTCATGAAAAATAGATTACTTGACCAATAAGAAATGGATATGTATGGCTTATTTTTGGAAAATTAGGATTTATGGTCACTTTAAGTTTAGTGATAGCCATTTATTAAGTCTACTTTGTGACAGGTTTTCTTTAAAAAAAGAAAAATGTGTAAAAAGAATGTCAAAGTGAGTCACAGACAGTCTACAAATAAGTTCAAGTTGAAGAAGTAGAGTGAAGGAGACTTGTATCAGAGGTCACAGCTCAGCCTCTTTATACAATTAGCATGAGCCCAGGAAGTCATGCCAAAGCTGTGCTAGATATCAGAGGAAGGGTAGGATCACCCTCAGATGCTCCACAAATGTTCCACTTGGCTGAACCCTTGCATTAAAGCTTTACATTGGTTAAGTTGATTCTGTCCCTATGTCTCTCATGAGCAGCTACAATATCTCTCTCTCTCAATGATAGATGGTGTGGCGTGCATTTGTATTCAGCCCCCTTAACTCTGATACCCCAAACTAAAATCTAGTGTAACCAATTGTCTTCATAAGTTACCTAATTAGTAAATAAAGTCCACCTGTGTGTAATTTAATCTCAGTATAAATACAGCTGTTCTGTGAAGCCCTCAGAGGTTCGTTAGAGAACCTTAGTGAACAGACAGCATCATGAAGGCCAAGGAACACACCAGACAGGTCAGGGATACAGTTGTGGAGAAGTTTACAGCAGGGTTAAGTTATAAAAAAAAATATCCCAAGCTTTCAACATCTCACGGAACACTGTTCAATCCATCATCCTAAAATGGAAAGAGTACGGCACAACTACAAACCTACCAAGACATGGCCGTCCACCTAAACTGACAGACCGGACACAGAGAACATTAATCAGAGAAGCAGGTAACTCTGGAGGAGCTGCAGAGATCCATAGCTCAGGTGGCCTTTATGGAAGAGTGGCAAGAAGAAAGCCATAAGAAGTCCCATTTGCAGTTCGGGAGAAGCCATGTGGGGGATACAGCAAACAAGTAGAAGAAGGTGCTCTGATCAGATGAGACCAAAATTGAACTTTTTGGCCTAAAAGCAAAACCCTATGTGTGGTGGAAAGAACTAACACTTTACATCACCCTGAACACACCATCCCCACTGTGAAACATGGTGGTGGCAGCATCATGTTGTAGGGATGCCTTTCTTCAGCAGGGACAGGGAAGCTGGTCCGAGTTGATGGGAAGATGGATGGAGCCAAATACAGGACATGACCCATGTAGTCCAGATATATCCCCATAGGCTGAAACCACCCAAATGTACTCCAAGCCCATTACTATACTTAATTCTATAATAACGAGACCACACCATTCCGCTGGAGTATAAATGGCCATAACAGCCTGTTTATTAAAACACTCTGAATAAAACTCCAATGTAAACTTGAATATCAAACATAACTTTAGAAACAACATGTTTCAAACAAAATCTGTTGGCCAGTGACGGAGCTACCCACTTATTACCATAGTGTAAACACCAGGGCACTGCGGTACCCATTTTCAAACCTAACTGGCCTCCAGTTGTACCTTTTGGAGACAACCCCCAACCCGCAGTGCAAACATCCCGTATTCCAGCAATCTCTTGGTGGAATACCCGGAGGGGCCCTGACGCTGAGCCCCCCACCCCCTTTTACCACCTCTGTTACTGCTACCGTCACCAACCAACAGACAAAAACCCAGCCAACTTGCCAGCTATTTTTCGACTTCGACGACCATCGAATCCGAATTCTGAAAAATAAAGCAAAACATTAATAACATTCACATAACCTATAGGGAGGGAGGGTGGGAAAATCTGCCTCCTCCTGTGCTCTGTGAAACCGCAATGTCCCGATGTAGCTGCGCCCCCTTTTTAAATATGGCCACTCCCCTTAAAGTTCTCCTGGCCTCCTCCCCTCAGGGAAAACCTAATTAACTGTATGTGTGCCTACTAGACACACAGTCATGCACGGCACTATTCTGCTTTGCTGTTCTCCGTTCCGGGCCTCCCTATCTTAGAAGAAAAGCTGTTGGAGTCTGCAAAAGACTTGGGCGGAGGTTCACCTTCTAGCAGGACAACGACCCTAAACATACAGCCATACCTACAATGGAGTGGCTTAGTCCAGACCTAAATTCAATTGAAAATCTGTGGCAAGACTTGAAAATTTCTGTTCACAGACGCTCTCCATCCAATATGACAGAGCTTGAGCTATTTTGCAAAGAAGAATGGGCAAAAATGTCACTCTCTAGATGTGCAAAGCTGGTAGAGACATCCCCAAAAAGACTTGCAGCTGTAATTGCAGTGAAAGGAGGTTCTACAAAGTAATGACTCCGGGGGGCGCCATACAAATGTACACCACACTTTTCACATATTTATTTGTAAAAAATAATTGAAAAACATTTATTATTTCCATTCCATTTCACAATTATGTGGCACTTTGTGTTGGTCTATCACATAAAATCCCAATAAAATACATTTACATTTTTGGCTGTAACATGACAAAATGTGAAAAATTGGTAAGCAGCAATATACAGTAATACCTTGAATTAAGAGCATCATTTAAGAAGAATGCTTGTAATCCAAAGCACTCGTATATCAAAGCAAGTTTCTCCATAGGAAATAATGGAAACTCAGATCTGTTCCACAGCCACTGCTTGTCTATGCAGTACTGCATGTGGCCAGAGGTGCGAAGAGGCTCGGAGACACTCGGTAACAGAGTGTTTGCGAGTGTCTCCGAGCATCACCGGCGCCCCCGCACCTCTGGCCAAATGCGGTACTGCACACCCCAGAGGCTTGAATCCTACTCGTCTTGCTAGACGACGCTCGCAAAGCGAGTCAGGATTTTTTTTTAAAAACGTATTGCGTTTTTAAAAAATTATTGCGAAACGCTCGTAAATGGCGTTACTCGCAATCCGAGGTTCCACTGTATGACATTTTTGTTTTTGGGTTTAATATCTCTTTAAACTGTGCAATTGAGCGCTGCCTGCCATGAAATAGTTTGACCTGATGCATAATGGCCTTCTCCCTAGTTTTCCGGTGTGTGTGCATCGTATCCATTACAATGGTATTTTTCATGTTGTGCAATTACTGTTTGATAACTGCAAGTTATAGATAATAAACTGAGCAGGAACTTAAAATCTTCCTGAGCAGCTATTAGAGACCCAAAGGTTACAACGCAACTGCTGCAGGTAAATCAGAAATCTTTTGCATAGGCAAAATATATTTTACAAACCATTGTATGGGGGATATTGTGCCACATGTTCGTTAAAGTGATTGTAAAGGTACATTTTTTTTTTTCTATTTAACCACTTGCCTACCAGGCACAAACACCTCCTTCCTGACCAAGCCATTTTTCAGCTTTCAGCGCTGTCGCATTTTGAATGACAATTGCGCGGTCATGCAAGGATGTACCAAAATAAATTTTTTATAATTTTTCCCCCCACAAATAGAGCTTTATTTTGGTGGTATTTGATCACCTCTGCGGTTTTTATTTCTTGCGCTATAAACAAATTAAGAGGGACAAGTTTGAAAAAACATAATATTTTTTACTTTTTATTATAATAAATATCCAATTTTTATTTTTTTTTTTTAAATTTTTTCCTCAGTTTAGGCCGATACGTATTCTTCTACATATTTTTGGTAAAAAAAATTGCAATAAGCGTCTATTGATTGGTTTGCGCAAAAGTTATAGCGTCTACAAAAAAGGGGATAGATTTATAGCATTTTTATTATAATTTTTTTTTTACTAGTAATGGTGGCGATCTGCGATTTTTATCGTGACTGCGACATTGCGGCGGACATATCGGACACTTTTGACACATTTTTGGGACCATTCACATTTATACAGCGATCCGTGCTATAAAATGCATTGATTACTGTATAAATGTGACTGGCAGGGAAGGGGTTAACACTAGGGGGCGCTGCAGGGGTTAATGTGTTCCCTATGTAAGTGATTCTAACTGTGGGGGGAGGGGACTGACTGGGGGAGGGGACCGATCGGTGTCCCTATGTACAAGGGACACACCATCGGTCTCCTCTCCTCTGACAGGACGTGGATCGGTGTGTTTACACACACCGATCCACGTCCTGCTCAGTTACCGGGCGATCGCGGGTGCCTGGCGGACATCGCGGCCCCCGGGCACGCCCATCGGGTCCCCAGCTACGCGGCGGGCCCAAAAAGCGAGCGCCGTCATATGACGGCGGCCCGCCACAAGAGCTTCACCGTCCCGCCGTCATTTGACAGTGGGCGGTCAGCTACAGGTTAAAGTAGGTTGCCCCCTAGTTGCTCCACAGCCGGGCACCCACTGTGCGTGCGCAAGTGGCGCCACACGCCGTGATACGCCGCGCAGTCATCTGGGACTTGTCACGTGTCCCAGATGACTGACTGCGCCGAGGGGAAGTGATGTCAGTGCCCGGGCACTTAAGGAGGCAGACTACGAGGGACCCCCCTAGCAACATGCATTTAGAGGTGAGTAAAAAAAAAAAAAAATCCAATTTTTTTTTTTAATTGTTTATGAATTTTAAGCAATTTTTTTTTTTTTGGTGGAAACACCACTTTAAATAATAAACAAGGCAATACTCCCCTGTGGCCCCTTCTTCTTGATTACCCCCTTTAATAGGCTACTGGACACACCAAAATGCACCAAAAAGGTGCATATAATATTTTTGTCAGGGTACTGAAAAAGCACTGCAACAGCATGCCTAATGCAGGTTACTGCACCCATTACTCCAGTTGAATAGTGTGAATGGGATGCCTTAGGCTCGAGGATTACAATCGATATTGCCAGTTTGAAGGGCCAATTGCTATTATTGGGAGGAAATTTCTGTATAAACAGTGCTGGCGGGAAGTTGGGATGAGTGGCAGTGATAGCGGGAAGTTGGGATGAGTGGCAGTGCTGGCAGGAAGTTGGGATGAGTGGCAGTGCTGGCGTGGCAGTGCTAGCGGGGAGTTGGGATGAGTGGCAGTGCTAGCGGGGAGTTGGGATGAGTGGCAGTGATGGCGGGGAGTTGGGATGAGTGGCAGTGCTAGTGGGGAGTTAGGATGAGTGGCAGTGCTAGTGGGGGGTTGGGATGAGTGACGGTGATGGCGGGGAGTTGGGATGAGTGTCAGTGATGGCAGGGAGTTGGGATAAGTGTCAGTGATGGCAGGGAGTTGGGATGAGTGGCAGTGCTAGTGGGGAGTTGGGATGAGTGGCAGTGATGGTGGGAAGTTGGGATGAGTGGCAGTGATGGCTGGAAGTTGGGATGAGTGTCAGTGATGGTGGGAAGTTGGGATGAGTGGCAGTGATGGCTGGAAGTTGGGATGAGTGGCAGTGATGGCAGGGAGTTGGGATGAGTGTCAGTGATGGCGGGGAGTTGGGATAAGTGTCAGTGATGGTGGGGAGTTGGGATGAGTGGCAGTGATGGCGGGAAGTTGGGATGAGTGGCAGTGATGGCTGGAAGTTGGGATGAGTGTCAGTGATGGCGGGAAGTTGGGATGAGTGGCAGTGATGGCTGGAAGTTGGGATGAGTGTCAGTGATGGCGGGGAGTTGGGATAAGTGTCAGTGATGGCGGGAAGTTGGGATGAGTGGCAGTGCTGGCGGGGAGTTGGGATGAGTGGTAGCGGGAATTTGGGATGAGTGGCAGTGATGGCGGAAAGTTGGGATGAGTGACAGTGCTGGCGTGATCAGCCAACTTAGGTGCTCTTGATTAAGGCCATCTGCTGATCTGAGAACTGTAGTGGGGACTTTTAAGGGCAACTATAATCACAGATACGCACTGTCTCTGGCTTCACTGTGTCTCCGACTTTGTGGTGTCTCGTAGCAGTGACACCTATGCCGAAATTAGGAGATAGGGTCTCCTCCAGCCCCTCCCACTTCACATTCCTCACCAGTCAGCTGACCTCTAGTCTCTGCCCCCCAGCCATGCCGTGAACTGAATGGGTGGCTGCGAAGAGGCTGAGTGGGCGACCGCGGGCTCCAGGGACAGCCCTGCTGGGCGGCCACAGGCTTCAGGGACAGCCCTGCTGGGTGGCCGCAAAAAGGCTGGGCGAGCGGTGCGGGCTTCAGGAACAGCCCAGAATTTGGTGACCCCTGGCAATTCGTCATTCGACCCCCGAGGCTCTGCTCACAATACCGCTACCAGGATTTGAATCAGTGAGTAGAAGGCATCTGCAGAGTTCTCTCATTGTGTCATATTGTAATACGTCGGAAAGATTAGAAATCCTCGAACCTTGGGAATTGCAGTCTTCTCACTGGAGCTCAGCGAAGGAGTTTCCAGACAGTGACGGAACATTCGTCCCAGAGGGATGAGCAATACAATCCTTACACCAGAATCAGCTGAGAGGGATTTCTCCATCTGTCTCCTTCCCTACATCCCGAATGCTGCAGAATGCAAACGATAGAAAAGAAAGGTGGGGAGGTCTATAGGCTAAAAACGTATATATAATAATATTAAAATTATCATCATTATCATTATTATTAAAATTATTACATCTGAAGTTAAAGCATTTGTTACCCCAACACTTCATATTCCTGATATGTGGCTGCTGTATCATGTACTTGTATGAAAACGTATCCTGTTCTCTTTGTATTGCTCCCTCTGTATGAAATCCCTTAGGATTTAGGTGCATCCCCATGCAGGCAGTGCCATTCATGTCAACTGGGATGCAGTAGCTGGTTGAACACAACCATGGCTTCCAATTCAACAACTGTGCAGGTGTGGGTGCATGGACCTGAACACAGACAGGGTGCTTTGGGGGCTCATAGGAGTGCGCAGGGGGTATGCCAGGTGTGCCTGTGCACGCCCTAATCTCCGTGTGAGGTGCAGATTCCCCCTACTGCCTAGACTTCCCCTCCTGTTGCACCCCCTGCAGTCAGGGCCGGATTTCCCACAAGGCCACCGAGGCCAGGCCTTGGGGCGGCAGTGGTGCAGGTGCGGCGACTTCTCGGCTTTCCCTGCAGCCCCCCCCCGCACTAACATAGCGGCGGGCGGTGGCATTCAGTGTTGCCAACCGCCAATAGATTTATGGGCAGCCCGTAAATTTAAGCCCTTTTTCGGGCTGCCCGTTAAAGTCCGTTACGGCACCGGTGTCCGTAAAAAAGATACTATGCAAACTACGCAGCTTGCGCCGCCCGACGCCTTTTCTGAAAAGATCGAGAGTCTAGACCATGGCGACCGGCGACTGTGCAGTGCACTCGTCATAGGCGAAGCCATGGAGGAGCCGAGAAGCCGGTGGCGGTGAGGAGGACACTGAGGAGGAGGAGGAGAGTGAAGCTGGGGGGATATCCATAGCAAAAAAGGGGACAGGGAGAAAGAGATAGAAGGATGTTACTGGGAACCCCCGGGAGGCAGAAGCCATGCCATGCAGGGGACAGAGACTGATGTGCTCTGTTTACCATCCATCCTATTACTTCTCCAGTCCACATCATTCATCAGTGTGCTGTGTCCTCCTCCTGTGCCCCTTTCACCTCTCCACAGGTCAGGGCAGCACTGTGCTGCCCTGACCTGTGGAGAGGTGAAAGGGGCACAGGAGGAGGACACAGCACACTGATGATGTGGAGAAGTAATATGATGGTGGACAGAGAAGCTACTGTGACGGGGTGAGGAGGACACTATCATGCCCACAGCCTCTGTCCACCTCCTGTGGTATGCCCGCAGCCTCTCTTCACCTCCTGTGGTATGCCCGCAGCCTCTGTCCACCTCCTGTGGTATGCCCGCAGCCTCTCTTCACCTCCTGTGGTATGCCCGCAGCCTCTGTCCACCTCCTGTGGTATGTCCGCAGCCTCTGTCCACCTCCTGTAGTATGTCCGCAGCCTCTGACCATCTCTTGTCTTTTATCATGTCTTCAGTCTCTGAGGGGATCCTAAAAAGGATTCAAGAGTGGGAGTGTCACCGAGATGGGGGTTATGGGAAGAGACAGACATGGGTGGACTGTGGAGAGGAGACTATAGAATAAAACCAGAGCCGCCAAGCCGGAGCCGTCTGACTGAGCCCTGCACGGTGCACCTAAGAGGAGGTCAGTGACAGCGCCGCCAGGCCAGTCTGAGGTCTATTGTAGCAGTCATCGATAAAGGACAAGAATGGTGGTGTGTGTATGCGTGTGTGTGTGTGTGTGGGGGCGGCATTGAAGGGCCTTGGGGCGGCAAAGGGAGTAAATCCGGGCATGCCTGCAGTGCTGCTGGATTCCCTTCTCTCCACTCCCCCCAGCTGCGGCAGGGGATGTTTCAGAATGGAGAGTGGGGGGAGGGGGCTAGTAAATATGTCATTTACTGGACCTTTTCTTTTCTAAATAAACACAGCGAACACACTCACTCACTGTGTTCATTCATAACTGAAGTATAGTAAGCTGTGATTACTATGCTTCAGTTTGTGAATGAACAGGGATCCGCTCAGCACAGAGCACTTCCCATTCATTCACTGTCCCGTACAGATGAGGCTGCAGAGAAAGGCATGTGCGTTTAAGCTTTGGGGTGCACACCCTAAGGCCCCTTGCACACCTAAGCGTTTTTCATCTAGCAGGAGGGTTAAAAAAAAAGTCCTTGGATCTTTGGAGCGGTGAAGGAGCGGTGTATTCACCGCTCCTATACCGCTCCTACCCATTGAAATCAATGGGACACCGGGAATACCGCCGTTTTAACCCTTATTCGGCCACTAGCGGGGGTTAAAACCACCCCGCTAGCGGCCGAATACCGCGGCTAAAACGACGGTAAAGCAGCGCTAAATATAGCGCTGCTTTACCGTCGCCGCCCCCACCGCCCCCCAGTGTGAAACCGGCCTAATGCAATAGGCTGCGCACACCTATGTCCACACAGCTATCACATTTGGAGCAGTAACTGGGTCTGTGCAGCTACTGTGTCCCAATTGACATGAATGGGAATGCCTGCATGAGGATGCATGGAGCACTTGTGTATCCCTGTGTGGCCTCCAGTTGTACCTTTTGGAGACAACCCCCAACCCGCAGTGCAAACATCCCGTATTCCAGCAATCTCTTGGTGGAATACCCGGAGGGGCCCTGACGCTGAGCCCCCCACCCCCTTTTACCACCTCTGTTACTGCTACCGTCACCAACCAACAGACAAAAACCCAGCCAACTTGCCAGCTATTTTTCGACTTCGACGACCATCGAATCCGAATTCTGAAAAATAAAGCAAAACATTAATAACATTCACATAACCTATAGGGAGGGAGGGTGGGAAAATCTGCCTCCTCCTGTGCTCTGTGAAACCGCAATGTCCCGATGTAGCTGCGCCCCCTTTTTAAATATGGCCACTCCCCTTAAAGTTCTCCTGGCCTCCTCCCCTCAGGGAAAACCTAATTAACTGTATGTGTGCCTACTAGACACACAGCCATGCACGGCACTATTCTGCTTTGCTGTTCTCCGTTCCGGGCCTCCCTATCTTAGAAGAAAAGCTGTTGGAGTCTGCAAAAGACTTGGGCGGAGGTTCACCTTCTAGCAGGACAACGACCCTAAACATACAGCCATACCTACAATGGAGTGGCTTAGTCCAGACCTAAATTCAATTGAAAATCTGTGGCAAGACTTGAAAATTTCTGTTCACAGACGCTCTCCATCCAATCTGACAGAGCTTGAGCCATCCATTTTGCAAAGAAGAATGGGCAAAAATGTCACTCTCTAGATGTGCAAAGATGGTAGAGACATCCCCAAAAAGACTTGCAGCTGTAATTGCAGTGAAAGGAGGTTCTACAAAGTAATGACTCCGGGGGGCGCCATACAAATGTACACCACACTTTTCACATATTTATTTGTAAAAAATAATTGAAAAACATTTATTATTTCCATTCCATTTCACAATTATGTGGCACTTTGTGTTGGTCTATCACATAAAATCCCAATAAAATACATTTACATTTTTGGCTGTAACATGACAAAATGTGAAAAATTGGTAAGCAGCAATATACAGTAATACCTTGAATTAAGAGCATCATTTAAGAAGAATGCTTGTAATCCAAAGCACTCGTATATCAAAGCAAGTTTCTCCATAGGAAATAATGGAAACTCAGATCTGTTCCACAGCCACTGCTTGTCTATGCAGTACTGCATGTGGCCAGAGGTGCGAAGAGGCTCGGAGACACTCGGTAACAGAGTGTTTGCGAGTGTCTCCGAGCATCACCGGCGCCCCCGCACCTCTGGCCAAATGCGGTACTGCACACCCCAGAGGCTTGAATCCTACTCGTCTTGCTAGACGACGCTCGCAAAGCGAGTCAGGATTTTTTTTTTAAAAACGTATTGCGTTTTTAAAAAATTATTGCGAAACGCTCGTAAATGGCGTTACTCGCAATCCGAGGTTCCACTGTATGACATTTTTGTTTTTGGGTTTAATATCTCTTTAAACTGTGCAATTGAGCGCTGCCTGCCATGAAATAGTTTGACCTGATGCATAATGGCCTTCTCCCTAGTTTTCCGGTGTGTGTGCATCGTATCCATTACAATGGTATTTTTCATGTTGTGCAATTACTGTTTGATAACTGCAAGTTATAGATAATAAACTGAGCAGGAACTTAAAATCTTCCTGAGCAGCTATTAGAGACCCAAAGGTTACAACGCAACTGCTGCAGGTAAATCAGAAATCTTTTGCATAGGCAAAATATATTTTACAAACCATTGTATGGGGGATATTGTGCCACATGTTCGTTAAAGTGATTGTAAAGGTACATTTTTTTTTTCTATTTAACCACTTGCCTACCAGGCACAAACACCTCCTTCCTGACCAAGCCATTTTTCAGCTTTCAGCGCTGTCGCATTTTGAATGACAATTGCGCGGTCATGCAAGGATGTACCAAAATAAATTTTTTATAATTTTTCCCCCACAAATAGAGCTTTATTTTGGTGGTATTTGATCACCTCTGCGGTTTTTATTTCTTGCGCTATAAACAAATTAAGAGGGACAAGTTTGAAAAAACATAATATTTTTTACTTTTTATTATAATAAATATCCAATTTTTATTTTTTTTTTTTAAATTTTTTCCTCAGTTTAGGCCGATACGTATTCTTCTACATATTTTTGGTAAAAAAAATTGCAATAAGCGTCTATTGATTGGTTTGCGCAAAAGTTATAGCGTCTACAAAAAAGGGGATAGATTTATAGCATTTTTATTATAATTTTTTTTTTACTAGTAATGGTGGCGATCTGCGATTTTTATCGTGACTGCGACATTGCGGCGGACATATCGGACACTTTTGACACATTTTTGGGACCATTCACATTTATACAGCGATCCGTGCTATAAAATGCATTGATTACTGTATAAATGTGACTGGCAGGGAAGGGGTTAACACTAGGGGGCGCTGCAGGGGTTAATGTGTTCCCTATGTAAGTGATTCTAACTGTGGGGGGAGGGGACTGACTGGGGGAGGGGACCGATCGGTGTCCCTATGTACAAGGGACACACCATCGGTCTCCTCTCCTCTGACAGGACGTGGATCGGTGTGTTTACACACACCGATCCACGTCCTGCTCAGTTACCGGGCGATCGCGGGTGCCTGGCGGACATCGCGGCCCCCGGGCACGCCCATCGGGTCCCCAGCTACGCGGCGGGCCCAAAAAGCGAGCGCCGTCATATGACGGCGGCCCGCCACAAGAGCTTCACCGTCCCGCCGTCATTTGACAGTGGGCGGTCAGCTACAGGTTAAAGTAGGTTGCCCCCTAGTTGCTCCACAGCCGGGCACCCACTGTGCGTGCGCAAGTGGCGCCACACGCCGTGATACGCCGCGCAGTCATCTGGGACTTGTCACGTGTCCCAGATGACTGACTGCGCCGAGGGGAAGTGATGTCAGTGCCCGGGCACTTAAGGAGGCAGACTACGAGGGACCCCCCTAGCAACATGCATTTAGAGGTGAGTAAAAAAAAAAAAAATTCCAATTTTTTTTTTTTAATTGTTTATGAATTTTAAGCAATTTTTTTTTTTTTGGTGGAAACACCACTTTAAATAATAAACAAGGCAATACTCCCCTGTGGCCCCTTCTTCTTGATTACCCCCTTTAATAGGCTACTGGACACACCAAAATGCACCAAAAAGGTGCATATAATATTTTTGTCAGGGTACTGAAAAAGCACTGCAACAGCATGCCTAATGCAGGTTACTGCACCCATTACTCCAGTTGAATAGTGTGAATGGGATGCCTTAGGCTCGAGGATTACAATCGATATTGCCAGTTTGAAGGGCCAATTGCTATTATTGGGAGGAAATTTCTGTATAAACAGTGCTGGCGGGAAGTTGGGATGAGTGGCAGTGATAGCGGGAAGTTGGGATGAGTGGCAGTGCTGGCAGGAAGTTGGGATGAGTGGCAGTGCTGGCGTGGCAGTGCTAGCGGGGAGTTGGGATGAGTGGCAGTGCTAGCGGGGAGTTGGGATGAGTGGCAGTGATGGCGGGGAGTTGGGATGAGTGGCAGTGCTAGTGGGGAGTTAGGATGAGTGGCAGTGCTAGTGGGGGGTTGGGATGAGTGACGGTGATGGCGGGGAGTTGGGATGAGTGTCAGTGATGGCAGGGAGTTGGGATAAGTGTCAGTGATGGCAGGGAGTTGGGATGAGTGGCAGTGCTAGTGGGGAGTTGGGATGAGTGGCAGTGATGGTGGGAAGTTGGGATGAGTGGCAGTGATGGCTGGAAGTTGGGATGAGTGTCAGTGATGGTGGGAAGTTGGGATGAGTGGCAGTGATGGCTGGAAGTTGGGATGAGTGGCAGTGATGGCAGGGAGTTGGGATGAGTGTCAGTGATGGCGGGGAGTTGGGATAAGTGTCAGTGATGGTGGGGAGTTGGGATGAGTGGCAGTGATGGCGGGAAGTTGGGATGAGTGGCAGTGATGGCTGGAAGTTGGGATGAGTGTCAGTGATGGCGGGAAGTTGGGATGAGTGGCAGTGATGGCTGGAAGTTGGGATGAGTGTCAGTGATGGCGGGGAGTTGGGATAAGTGTCAGTGATGGCGGGAAGTTGGGATGAGTGGCAGTGCTGGCGGGGAGTTGGGATGAGTGGTAGCGGGAATTTGGGATGAGTGGCAGTGATGGCGGAAAGTTGGGATGAGTGACAGTGCTGGCGTGATCAGCCAACTTAGGTGCTCTTGATTAAGGCCATCTGCTGATCTGAGAACTGTAGTGGGGACTTTTAAGGGCAACTATAATCACAGATACGCACTGTCTCTGGCTTCACTGTGTCTCCGACTTTGTGGTGTCTCGTAGCAGTGACACCTATGCCGAAATTAGGAGATAGGGTCTCCTCCAGCCCCTCCCACTTCACATTCCTCACCAGTCAGCTGACCTCTAGTCTCTGCCCCCCAGCCATGCCGTGAACTGAATGGGTGGCTGCGAAGAGGCTGAGTGGGCGACCGCGGGCTCCAGGGACAGCCCTGCTGGGCGGCCACAGGCTTCAGGGACAGCCCTGCTGGGTGGCCGCAAAAAGGCTGGGCGAGCGGTGCGGGCTTCAGGAACAGCCCAGAATTTGGTGACCCCTGGCAATTCGTCATTCGACCCCCGAGGCTCTGCTCACAATACCGCTACCAGGATTTGAATCAGTGAGTAGAAGGCATCTGCAGAGTTCTCTCATTGTGTCATATTGTAATACGTCGGAAAGATTAGAAATCCTCGAACCTTGGGAATTGCAGTCTTCTCACTGGAGCTCAGCGAAGGAGTTTCCAGACAGTGACGGAACATTCGTCCCAGAGGGATGAGCAATACAATCCTTACACCAGAATCAGCTGAGAGGGATTTCTCCATCTGTCTCCTTCCCTACATCCCGAATGCTGCAGAATGCAAACGATAGAAAAGAAAGGTGGGGAGGTCTATAGGCTAAAAACGTATATATAATAATATTAAAATTATCATCATTATCATTATTATTAAAATTATTACATCTGAAGTTAAAGCATTTGTTACCCCAACACTTCATATTCCTGATATGTGGCTGCTGTATCATGTACTTGTATGAAAACGTATCCTGTTCTCTTTGTATTGCTCCCTCTGTATGAAATCCCTTAGGATTTAGGTGCATCCCCATGCAGGCAGTGCCATTCATGTCAACTGGGATGCAGTAGCTGGTTGAACACAACCATGGCTTCCAATTCAACAACTGTGCAGGTGTGGGTGCATGGACCTGAACACAGACAGGGTGCTTTGGGGGCTCATAGGAGTGCGCAGGGGGTATGCCAGGTGTGCCTGTGCACGCCCTAATCTCCGTGTGAGGTGCAGATTCCCCCTACTGCCTAGACTTCCCCTCCTGTTGCACCCCCTGCAGTCAGGGCCGGATTTCCCACAAGGCCACCGAGGCCAGGCCTTGGGGCGGCAGTGGTGCAGGTGCGGCGACTTCTCGGCTTTCCCTGCAGCCCCCCCCCCGCACTAACATAGCGGCGGGCGGTGGCATTCAGTGTTGCCAACCGCCAATAGATTTATGGGCAGCCCGTAAATTTAAGCCCTTTTTCGGGCTGCCCGTTAAAGTCCGTTACGGCACCGGTGTCCGTAAAAAAGATACTATGCAAACTACGCAGCTTGCGCCGCCCGACGCCTTTTCTGAAAAGATCGAGAGTCTAGACCATGGCGACCGGCGACTGTGCAGTGCACTCGTCATAGGCGAAGCCATGGAGGAGCCGAGAAGCCGGTGGCGGTGAGGAGGACACTGAGGAGGAGGAGGAGAGTGAAGCTGGGGGGATATCCATAGCAAAAAAGGGGACAGGGAGAAAGAGATAGAAGGATGTTACTGGGAACCCCCGGGAGGCAGAAGCCATGCCATGCAGGGGACAGAGACTGATGTGCTCTGTTTACCATCCATCCTATTACTTCTCCAGTCCACATCATTCATCAGTGTGCTGTGTCCTCCTCCTGTGCCCCTTTCACCTCTCCACAGGTCAGGGCAGCACTGTGCTGCCCTGACCTGTGGAGAGGTGAAAGGGGCACAGGAGGAGGACACAGCACACTGATGATGTGGAGAAGTAATATGATGGTGGACAGAGAAGCTACTGTGACGGGGTGAGGAGGACACTATCATGCCCACAGCCTCTGTCCACCTCCTGTGGTATGCCCGCAGCCTCTCTTCACCTCCTGTGGTATGCCCGCAGCCTCTGTCCACCTCCTGTGGTATGCCCGCAGCCTCTCTTCACCTCCTGTGGTATGCCCGCAGCCTCTGTCCACCTCCTGTGGTATGTCCGCAGCCTCTGTCCACCTCCTGTAGTATGTCCGCAGCCTCTGACCATCTCTTGTCTTTTATCATGTCTTCAGTCTCTGAGGGGATCCTAAAAAGGATTCAAGAGTGGAAGTGTCACCGAGATGGGGGTTATGGGAAGAGACAGACATGGGTGGACTGTGGAGAGGAGACTATAGAATAAAACCAGAGCCGCCAAGCCGGAGCCGTCTGACTGAGCCCTGCACGGTGCACCTAAGAGGAGGTCAGTGACAGCGCCGCCAGGCCAGTCTGAGGTCTATTGTAGCAGTCATCGATAAAGGACAAGAATGGTGGTGTGTGTATGCGTGTGTGTGTGTGTGTGTGGGGGCGGCATTGAAGGGCCTTGGGGCGGCAAAGGGAGTAAATCCGGGCATGCCTGCAGTGCTGCTGGATTCCCTTCTCTCCACTCCCCCCAGCTGCGGCAGGGGATGTTTCAGAATGGAGAGTGGGGGGAGGGGGCTAGTAAATATGTCATTTACTGGACCTTTTCTTTTCTAAATAAACACAGCGAACACACTCACTCACTGTGTTCATTCATAACTGAAGTATAGTAAGCTGTGATTACTATGCTTCAGTTTGTGAATGAACAGGGTTCCGCTCAGCACAGAGCACTTCCCATTCATTCACTGTCCCGTACAGATGAGGCTGCAGAGAAAGGCATGTGCGTTTAAGCTTTGGGGTGCACACCCTAAGGCCCCTTGCACACCTAAGCGTTTTTCATCTAGCAGGAGGGTTAAAAAAAAAGTCCTTGGATCTTTGGAGCGGTGAAGGAGCGGTGTATTCACCGCTCCTATACCGCTCCTACCCATTGAAATCAATGGGATACCGCGAATACCGCCGTTTTAACCCTTATTCGGCCACTAGCGGGGGTTAAAACCACCCCGCTAGCGGCCGAATACCGCGGCTAAAACGACGGTAAAGCATCGCTAAATATAGCGCTGCTTTACCGTCGCCGCCCCCACCGCCCCCCGGTGTGAAACCGGCCTAATGCAATAGGCTGCGCACACCTATGTCCACACAGCTATCACATTTGGAGCAGTAACTGGGTCTGTGCAGCTACTGTGTCCCAATTGACATGAATGGGAATGCCTGCATGAGGATGCATGGAGGACTTGTGTATCCCTGTGTGGGCAAACATGGCCCTCGCACTTGCTGTTGTACACCCATGTAAAGGAGCATAGGCGTGCACACAGGGTGTGCCGGATGTGCCTAGGCACACCCTAATCATCCCATGTGCATTAACATTATCCAGGTGCAGCACCAGGTGGGTGGTTGGTTGTGCCAGTGGCCATTGTAAATGCCCCCAGTATATTAGACTAGGTTAAACTTTAATAACATGTTATACCAGTATTTATATGCTCCCAATCAACTGTCTCCCACCACCAGAGCCTCCTCCTTTTGACAGCAGGTGGCATTCGTGTGTATTTCAGATTTGGGATGCACACCCTAATGCAGTGATGGTGAACCTTGGCACCCCAGATGTTTTGGAACTACATTTCCCATGATGCTCAACTACACTGCAGAGTGCATGAGCATCATGGGAAATGTAGCTCCAAAACATCTGGGATGCCAAGGTTCGCCATCACTGCCCTAATGCAATAGGCTGCGCACACCTTTGTAAATGAGGCCTTTGGAGCATTGTTATTGGGGCCTACTCCAACACAACAATAAAATATATTGGGATCTAAATAAATGTATCTTGGTGGAATTGAGCAAAACATAGGTGTGGGGAGAGGAGTGGTCCCTAAAAACTCCACTTATTTTCGGAATGGGGGGTTATAGTAGCACGTGTGTCCTCATTTTCACTGATTTCGGGTTTCCCAGGCTCCTGGTAATGAGGAACACAACACAGAAAGCCTCTTAGCCTGTTAGATATGAAATCTAGTCTTGTGACAACCGTTATGCCAAGAATGTGAATTACCGTAGATGGAACAAATCTCCTTCTCTGGCCTCACGCGGCCTTTTTGTTTCCTGAAATATGTGTAGAGGTACCCCCCGTAGGGGCTGCTGGTGATTGTGGTCTGTCTCTCAACCTGCATAGCCAGCCACATGAATTTCCACACACACTTTAGTCAAGAATCGGTCCTTGTACTTTTTTTGTGTGTTTTTTTCTTTATTAAGGGGATATAACTTGGACGGGGATAGGGTATATGGGTTGCCCACTTGATTGAAGCTATAAAAATGCAGCCGGTGCAAATATTTTATTCTATCTTTTCATGTGACAACACTGAAGAAATTACACTTTGCTACAATGTAAAGTAGTGAGTGTACAGCTTGTATAACAGTGTAAATTTACTGTCCCTTCAAAATAACTCAACACACAGCCATTAATGTCTAAACCTCTGGCAACAAAAGTGAAAATGTTCAAATTGGGCCCAATTATCCATTTT
This sequence comes from Lithobates sylvaticus, assembly GCA_028564925.1. NCBI lineage: Eukaryota > Metazoa > Chordata > Amphibia > Anura > Ranidae > Lithobates > Lithobates sylvaticus. The sequence continues at coordinate 50,207,068 of CM053026.1, read as the reverse complement.
CCCTCCCCGGTGTCATGTGACTCGTTAGTGTTACAAGGTCTCAGGTGTGAATGGGGAGCAGGTGTGTTAAATCTGGTGTTATCGCTCTCACTCTCTCATACTGGTCACTGGAAGTTCACCATGGCACCTCATGGCAAAGAACTCTCTGAGGATCTGAAAAAAAGAATTGTTGCTCTACATAAAGATGGCCTAAGACAGGGATCCTCAAACTACGGCCCTCCAGCTGTTACAGAACTACACATCCCATGAGGCATTGTAAAACTCTGACATTCACAGACATGACTAGGCATGACATAGCGGCGGGCGGTGGCATTCAGTGTTGCCAACCGCCAATAGATTTATGGGCAGCCCGTAAATTTAAGCCCTTTTTCGGGCTGCCCGTTAAAGTCCGTTACGGCACCGGTGTCCGTAAAAAAGATACTATGCAAACTACGCAGCTTGCGCCGCCCGACGCCTTTTCTGAAAAGATCGAGAGTCTAGACCATGGCGACCGGCGACTGTGCAGTGCACTCGTCATAGGCGAAGCCATGGAGGAGCCGAGAAGCCGGTGGCGGTGAGGAGGACACTGAGGAGGAGGAGGAGAGTGAAGCTGGGGGGATATCCATAGCAAAAAAGGGGACAGGGAGAAAGAGATAGAAGGATGTTACTGGGAACCCCCGGGAGGCAGAAGCCATGCCATGCAGGGGACAGAGACTGATGTGCTCTGTTTACCATCCATCCTATTACTTCTCCAGTCCACATCATTCATCAGTGTGCTGTGTCCTCCTGTGCCCCTTTCACCTCTCCACAGGTCAGGGCAGCACTGTGCTGCCCTGACCTGTGGAGAGGTGAAAGGGGCACAGGAGGAGGACACAGCACACTGATGATGTGGAGAAGTAATATGATGGTGGACAGAGAAGCTACTGTGACGGGGTGAGGAGGACACTATCATGCCCACAGCCTCTGTCCACCTCCTGTGGTATGCCCGCAGCCTCTCTTCACCTCCTGTGGTATGCCCGCAGCCTCTGTCCACCTCCTGTGGTATGCCCGCAGCCTCTCTTCACCTCCTGTGGTATGCCCGCAGCCTCTGTCCACCTCCTGTGGTATGTCCGCAGCCTCTGTCCACCTCCTGTAGTATGTCCGCAGCCTCTGACCATCTCTTGTCTTTTATCATGTCTTCAGTCTCTGAGGGGATCCTAAAAAGGATTCAAGAGTGGGAGTGTCACCGAGATGGGGGTTATGGGAAGAGACAGACATGGGTGGACTGTGGAGAGGAGACTATAGAATAAAACCAGAGCCGCCAAGCCGGAGCCGTCTGACTGAGCCCTGCACGGTGCACCTAAGAGGAGGTCAGTGACAGCGCCGCCAGGCCAGTCTGAGGTCTATTGTAGCAGTCATCGATAAAGGACAAGAATGGTGGTGTGTGTATGCGTGTGTGTGTGTGTGTGGGGGCGGCATTGAAGGGCCTTGGGGCGGCAAAGGGAGTAAATCCGGGCATGCCTGCAGTGCTGCTGGATTCCCTTCTCTCCACTCCCCCCAGCTGCGGCAGGGGATGTTTCAGAATGGAGAGTGGGGGGAGGGGGCTAGTAAATATGTCATTTACTGGACCTTTTCTTTTCTAAATAAACACAGCGAACACACTCACTCACTGTGTTCATTCATAACTGAAGTATAGTAAGCTGTGATTACTATGCTTCAGTTTGTGAATGAACAGGGATCCGCTCAGCACAGAGCACTTCCCATTCATTCACTGTCCCGTACAGATGAGGCTGCAGAGAAAGGCATGTGCGTTTAAGCTTTGGGGTGCACACCCTAAGGCCCCTTGCACACCTAAGCGTTTTTCATCTAGCAGGAGGGTTAAAAAAAAAGTCCTTGGATCTTTGGAGCGGTGAAGGAGCGGTGTATTCACCGCTCCTATACCGCTCCTACCCATTGAAATCAATGGGACACCGGGAATACCGCCGTTTTAACCCTTATTCGGCCACTAGCGGGGGTTAAAACCACCCCGCTAGCGGCCGAATACCGCGGCTAAAACGACGGTAAAGCAGCGCTAAATATAGCGCTGCTTTACCGTCGCCGCCCCCACCGCCCCCCAGTGTGAAACCGGCCTAATGCAATAGGCTGCGCACACCTATGTCCACACAGCTATCACATTTGGAGCAGTAACTGGGTCTGTGCAGCTACTGTGTCCCAATTGACATGAATGGGAATGCCTGCATGAGGATGCATGGAGCACTTGTGTATCCCTGTGTGGGCAAACACGGCCCTCGCACTTGCTGTTGTACGCCCATGTAAAGGAGCATAGGCGTGCACACAGGGTGTGCCGGATGTGCCTAGGCACACCCTAATCATCCCATGTGCATTAACATTATCCAGGTGCAGCACCAGGTGGGTGGTTGGTTGTGCCAGTGGCCATTGTAAATGCCCCAGTATATTAAAGACTAGGTTTAATAACATGTTATACCAGTATTTATATGCTCCCAATCAACTGTCTCCCACCACCAGAGCCTCCTCCTTTTGACAGCAGGTGGCATTCGTGTGTATTTCAGATTTGGGATGCACACCCTAATGCAGTGATGGTGAACCTTGGCACCCCAGATGTTTTGGAACTACATTTCCCATGATGCTCAACTACACTGCAGAGTGCATGAGCATCATGGGAAATGTAGCTCCAAAACATCTGGGATGCCAAGGTTCGCCATCACTGCCCTAATGCAATAGGCTGCGCACACCTTTGTAAATGAGGCCTTTGGAGCATTGTTATTGGGGCCTACTCCAACACAACAATAAAATATATTGGGATCTAAATAAATGTATCTTGGTGGAATTGAGCAAAACATAGGTGTGGGGAGAGGAGTGGTCCCTAAAAACTCCACTTATTTTCGGAATGGGGGGTTATAGTAGCACGTGTGTCCTCATTTTCACTGATTTCGGGTTTCCCAGGCTCCTGGTAATGAGGAACACAACACAGAAAGCCTCTTAGCCTGTTAGATATGAAATCTAGTCTTGTGACAACCGTTATGCCAAGAATGTGAATTACCGTAGATGGAACAAATCTCCTTCTCTGGCCTCACGTGGCCTTTTTGTTTCCTGAAATATGTGTAGCGGTACCCCCCGTAGGGGCTGCTGGTGATTGTGGTCTGTCTCTCAACCTGCATAGCCAGCCACATGAATTTCCAGACACACTTTAGTCAAGAATCGGTCCTTGTACTTTTTTTGTGTGTTTTTTTCTTTATTGAGGGGATATAACTTGGACGGGGATAGGGTACATATGGGTTGCCCACTTGATTGAAGATAGAAAAATGCAGCCGGTGTAAATATTTTATTCTATCTTTTCATGTGACAACACTGAAGAAATTACACTTTGCTACAATGTAAAGTAGTGAGTGTACAGCTTGTATAACAGTGTAAATTTACTGTCCCTTCAAAATAACTCAACACACAGCCATTAATGTCTAAACCTCTGGCAACAAAAGTGAAAATGTTCAAATTGGGCCCAATTATCCATTTTCCCTCCCCGGTGTCATGTGACTCGTTAGTGTTACAAGGTCTCAGGTGTGAATGGGGAGCAGGTGTGTTAAATCTGGTGTTATCGCTCTCACTCTCTCATACTGGTCACTGGAAGTTCACCATGGCACCTCATGGCAAAGAACTCTCTGAGGATCTGAAAAAAAGAATTGTTGCTCTACATAAAGATGGCCTAAGACAGGGATCCTCAAACTACGGCCCTCCAGCTGTTACAGAACTACACATCCCATGAGGCATTGTAAAACTCTGACATTCACAGACATGACTAGGCATGATGGGAGTTGTAGTTCCTGAACAACTGGAGGGCCGTAGTTTGAAGACCTCTGGCCTAAGATATAAGAAGATTGCCAAGACCCTGAAACTGAGCTGCAGCACGGTGGCCAAGACCATACAGGGGTTTAACAGGACAGGTTCCCAGGACAGGATTCACTCAGAACAGGCCTCGCCATGGTCGACACACACTTATATGCAGACCAAGCTGTGTCCAGCATACATGACAGTGACAGAGGTTCAAACAAACTATGAGGCCCCACTCACACTTGAGCTGAGCATGTTTGGTCTTTTTGTTGGCAGTTCTGCAGGTTGTTGCACGCGTTTTCAAGCTTAAAGTGGTTGTAAGCTCTTACATACCCAGACCCAGCTTTGTGCACTGGTCCAAATCATTTGGTGGAGGGGGGATTATGGTGTGGGGTTGTTCTTCGGGGGTTGGGTTTGGCCCCTTAGTTCCAGTGAAGGGAACTCTTAAGGCACCATACCAAGACCAAGACATTTTGGACAATTTCATGCTCCCAACTTTGTGAGAACAGTTTGGGGATGGCTTTTCCTGTTCCAACATGACTGCACACCAGTGCACAAAACAAGGTCCATAAAGACATGGATGAGCGAGTTTGGGGTGGAGGAACTTGACTGGCCTGACCTCAACCTGATAGAAGACCTTGGGTGGACCAACTCAATATTGAACCCTATGGACTAAGATTGGGATGCCATTACAGTTCATCTGCTTTTATGGCAAACCTCTGAAGAAGGACTATGAGGTCCGAAACATGTCAGGTGCTACCGCCAGTATGCAACCTTGCTAGCCCACCCATTCTCTAGGGGCAGCTTATTTTACATACAGATGCATGTACAGGGGGTCCCCGGTTTACGAACCAATTTGTTTACAAATCGGATATGTTTGTAAGTCAGCCGCGCATTGCGCAGAACGACTATTACGGACATTTCTGATGATCCGTCGAATGGCGTTCTGCGCATGCGCTGCAAATTACAGACATTTCGCTGTTCCGTTGAATACCGCTCTGCGCATGCGCGGCAAATTACGGACATTTCCGTCATTTTCCGTGGCTTCGTCTGCCCGCGCATGCGCAGAACAGCCGATGTCCCTGCAGAGGGTCCCCGCAGCGCCCGGTTCGTAAGTAGGGGTTGTTCGTAGGTCGGGCGTTCGTAAGTCGGGACCCCCTGTATTTGGGTATCACTATTTGATGTATTTTATGATGTATAATATTTTTAGGATATTTTTGTAATAAAATGTATCTATTTTACTCACTTGGTCTGTCTATAAAAGTCCTGAGGGGTTAGACCGTGCCAAATGGCACCAAGTCCTCTTTTTTTTTTCTCTTTTGTACTATACGTATTGGATTAGACAGACCAGGTCTATTATACACCTACCAATTCCTCTTCCTCACCATGCTGTGTGCCAGGCATGGCATTGCCCTATTACAGGTAGACATACCTCCAAAATCCATATATTCCATAGCCCCATACCAAATGTATGCACAAAGCATGGTGATTTTTTATTCTGTCTACAATTGGGCCAGATGGTAATGTAGTAAAGGGATCACGCTGGGTGAATATACTTGTCTGGTTGACATTATTCCGTCATGTCGTTCTTGAACAGAAAATCCCGTACTCCATTCCTCCCAAAATAAAACCTGGCCAATGACCTGCCACATAGCAACACTTACCACTGTACTGACAGCCATGTCCCGGTGTCACCCCCCAAGCTGACAGCCCAACTCAATCTTCATATCGATGAAGAAACTAAGTACAGCTCAACTTCACCTCAGCTTCAATGTCAAATGGACCATTTGGAGTCAAACAGCAGCTTGGCCTCATCTCATATAAGGATAAGCTGTCCGGATCCAGCTAATTAACACAGTTGTATACAACAGTACTCAGGATTCAAGCCTCTATATTATTAAAAGAAAGCGTATTCTACTTAGAAGTCGAACTGAACATGCATTAAACTCAGGGAGGCGATCCCCATCCCATAGACCTTCCAATGTGGTTGTCTCCAAAAAAAACTATTTTATGGCCCATGCCCTCACACTCACTACACTTGGGGGACACCCCTTGCAAATGATCTGCTTCCAAATACCCCCCCACACACCATTGGTTCTGGTGAAAGCAGTAGGCTGGAGGATTATGCAAATATCACAAGGCCTTAAAGTGGGGTGCCCCTTAAAAAATTTTTTTTAAAAGTCAACAGCTACAAATACTGCAGCTGCTGACTTTTAATAATCGGACACTTACCTGCCCCAGGGTCCAGCAATGCGGGGGAACGAAGCCCCCCCCCCTTGTTCCCCGCTCAACTCGCGGCGTCGGCATTCTTACTGTGGGCACCCGGCTGTGGCTTCACAGCCGGGCACCCACTGCGCATGCGCACGTGGCGTGCGGCGCCGTGATATACGCCGCACAGTCATCTGGGACCTGTCACGTGTCCCAGATGACTGACTGTGGCGAGGGGAAGTGATGTCAGTGCCCAGGCACTGAAGGAGGCAGACTACGAGGGACCCCCTAGCAACAGGCATTTAGAGGTGAGTACATTTTTTTATTTTTCCAATTATTTATTATTTATTAATTTTTTTATGAATTTTAAGCTATTTATTTTTTTTTGGTGGAAACACCACTTTAATGTAGGAGTGTAATGTAGGACTGTCAAACTCATGGGCCGCATCAGCATTATGGTTTCCAGTTGGAAAGTTGTATCTGTAAGATGTCCTGATGCACCCCCCCACCCCTTGCATCAGTTGTCACAAGCCCCCCACCATCATAAGACAAGATCACGAGCCCCCCACCATCATAAGACAAGAGTCCTCCACCCTCCCTCATATCACATAGACTCCCTCCAGAGGTGGTTCTGGCAAGCTCAGTAGATGGCTTAATTTAGCGCCCCACTAGCTCTCGTAAATAGCTGGTAAAGCACCGCTAGTTTAAGCAGTGCTTTACAAGCGTTTTTTGGACGCTGGCAGTGGGAAAGGGCTCTTAAAGCACTTGGGTTTTCACATTGGGATTGCAGATGAGGCTTCTTTCAAGCGCTTTACAGGCGCTTTTTTTAACGCTAAAGCGCCTTAAAAATGCCTGAAAAACGCCCCAGTGTGAAAGGGGTCTAAACCTCTTCAGCCCCAGAAGATTTTACCCCCTTCCTGACCAGAACACTTTTTTACAATTTGGCACTGCGTCGCTTTAACTGACAATTGCGCAGTCGTGCGATACTGCACCCAAACAAAATTTGCGTCCTTTTTTCCCCCACAAATAGAGCTTTCTTTTGGTGAAAACCCTCTGCGGTTTTTATTTTTTGCGCTATAAACAAAAAAGTACAACAATTTTGAAAAAAAACACAATATTTTTTACTTTTTGCTATAAAAAATACCCACTATTTAAAAAAAAAAAAAAAACGAATTCATTCATCTTTTTAGGCCAATATGTATTCTTCTACATATTTTTAGTAAATAAAATTGCAATAAGCATATATTGATTGGTTTGCGCAAAAGTTATAGCGTCTACAAAATAGGGAATAGATTTATGGCATTTGTATTATTATTATTTTTTTTTTATTAGTAATGGCGGAGATCTGCGATTTTTATTGGGACTGTGATATTGCGGCAGACAGATCAGACAATTTTTACACATTTTTGGGACCATTGACATTTATACAGCGATCAGAGCTACAAAAATGCACTGCTTACTGTGTAAATGTCACTGGCAGGGAAGGGGTTAACACTGGGGGCGATCAAGGGGTTAAACGTGTTCCCTAGTTAGTTTTTCTAACTTTATGGGGATAGGACTAACTGGGGGAGGAGACATATCGCTGTTCCTACTTAGTAGGAACAAACAACATGTCTCCTCTCCCCTGACAAAACAGGGATTTGTGTGTTTACACACACAAATCCCCATGCTGGCACTCATGCACGCGATTGCGGGTAGCGGGCGGCAATCGGGCCTGCCAGCCACGCGCATCGGGACCCCCGCCGTGCAGTCAGCGCGTGCGCCTCCTAGCAGCTCCTAAAGGATACGACGTACCCATACGGGGTTTCGCCCAGCATTGCCATTCTGCCGACAGATGTGAGTCGGTCGGGAACCGGTTAAGAAAGCCCTGGATTATTTCCTAAATGTACATAATATAACTGGGTACTAACTAAATTTATAGGTAAAGTTGATCCGAGGAAAATCCGATTGCCTCTAGGGGGATCAGGAAGGAGTTTTTTCCCCTGCTGGAGCAAATTGGATCATGCTTTACTAGGGTTTTTCGCCTTCCTCTGGATCAACTGTGGGTTTATGATTGGGTATATGGGATTGTATAATATTATTTTTTATTTATTTATTTATTTATTTGGTTGAACTAGATGGACTTGTGCCTTTTTTCAACCTGACTAACTATGTAACTACAGTGGTGTGAAAAAGTGTTTGCCCCCTTCCTCATTTCCTGTTCCTTTGCATGTTTGTCACACTTAAGTGTTTCGGAACATCAAACCAATTTAAACAATAGTCAAGGACAACACAAGTAAACGCAAAATGCAATTTGTAAATGAAGGTGTTTATTATTAAAGGTGAAAAAAAATCCAAACCATCATGGCCCTGTGTGAAAAAGTGATTGCCCCCCTTGTTAAAACATACTATAACTGTGGTTGTCCACACCTGAGTTCAATTTCTCTAGCCACACCCAGGCCTGATTATTGCCACACCTGTTCACAATCAAGGCATCACTTAAATAGGAGCTGCTTGACACAGTAAGGTCCACCAGAAGATCCTTAAAAGCTACACATCATGCCGAGACCCAAAGAAATTCAGGAACAATTGAGAAAGAAAGTAATTGAGATCTATCAGTCTGGAAAGGGTTATAAAGCCATTTCCAAAGCTTTGGGAATCCAGCGAACCACAGTGAGAGCCATTATCCACAAATGGCGAAGACATGGAACAGTGGTGAACCTTCCCAGGAGTGGCCGGCCGCCCAAAATTACCCCAAGAGCGCAGCGACGACTCATCCAAGAGGTCACAAAAGACCCCACAACAACGTCCAAGGAACTGCAGGCCTCACTTGCCTCAGTTAAGGTCAGCGTTCATGCCTCCACCATCAGGAAAAGACTGGGCAAAAATGGCCTGCATGGCAGAGTTCAAAGGAGAAAACCACTGCTGAGCAAAAAGAACATCAAAGCTCGTCTCAATTTCTCCACAACACATCTTGATGATCCCCAAGACTTTTGGGACAACATTCTGTGGACCGATGAGACAAAAGTGGAACTCTTTGGAAGGTGTGTGTCCAAGTATATCTGGCGTAGAAGGAACACTGCATTTCAGAAAAAGAACATTATACCAACAGTAAAATATGGTGGTGGTAGTGTGATGGTCTGGGGCTGTTTTGCTGCTTCAGGACCTGGAAGACTTGCCGTGATAAAAGGAACTATGAATTCTGCTGTCTACCAAGAGATCCTGAAGGAGAATGTCCGACCATCTGTTCGTGTACTCAAGCTGAAACGAACTTGGGTTCTGCAGCAGGACAATGATCCTAAACACACCAGCAAGTCCACCACCGAATGGCTGAAGAAAAACAAAATGAAGACTTTGGAGTGGCCTAGCCAAAGTCCAGACCTGAATCCTATTGAGATGTTGTGGTATGACCTTAAAAAGGCCGTTCATGCTCGAAAACCCTCTAATGTAACTGAATTAGGACAATTCTGCAAAGATGAGTGGGCCAAAATTCCTCCAGGACGCTGTAAAAGCCTCATTGCACGTTATCGCAAACGCTTGGTTGCAGTTGTTGCTGCTAAGGGTGGCCCAACCAGTTATTAGGTTTAGGGGCAATCACTTTTTCACACAGGGCCATGATGGTTTGGATTTTTTTTCACCTTTAATAATAAACACCTTCATTTACAAATTGTATTTTGTGTTTACTTGTGTTGTCCTTGACTATTGTTTAAATTGGTTTGATGTTCCGAAACACTTAAGTGTGACAAACATGCAAAGGAACAGGAAATGAGGAAGGGGGCAAACACTTTTTCACACCACTGTATGTATGTAACATGTGCTGCTGCCGGGAAGAAGCTGGGAGGCAGGAAGTGTAGGGTCTGGAGGAGGACCAGAGAAGGGTTGGAATGAGCTGCCTGAGTCTACTGAATGTTGAGACCAAGGGAGGCGGAGACAAAGGGGTGCTGTGGCCGTACAGGATCAGTAGGAGGAGTTCTGTCCTCATCTCTGCTGCCGACTGTTGAGACAAGGTGGGGACGGAGATGAGGGGGTGCTACAGCTGCAGGAGAGGTGTGAGGGCCTTGTGTTTGACATGTGTGCCTTAATGAGTGAATTTAAGTTTGGAGGAGTGGATGTTCCTAGGCATGCTGCATTCTCATGAAGACACTCATGTGATGCTGAGCCTCCATGATTGAAAGTACTGAAAGGGATTCTAAAGACTGAAGGCTTTTTACCTTCATGCATTGTATTGACTCCCACTGCTGTCAATCACAGGCAGTGAGCCATTGAGGAGAAAGCAGGGATGGGGGGCTGAGCCATTCCCTGTGTCTTATGGACACATAAAGCCGGGTTTTGGGAGCAAGCATGCACCAGTGCCCCCGTAGCAAGCGGCTTGCTATTGGGGGCACTAGTCAAGGGGGAGGAGCCAGGAGCACCAGCGGTGGACCAGAGAAGAGAAGAATCGGGGGGTGCTCTGTGCAAAACTATTACACAGAGCAGTATAACATGTTGGTTATTTTTATTTTTTAAATCCAAACCTTTAATGTCACTTGAAGTCTAATGAATAAAAGGGGTGGAACAGCGACAGTCAGGCTGGGGAGGAAAAAGCTACATGATGTTGGATATCCTGCAGCCAAGAAATGAAGCGGGCTCTATGTGACTTGCTGCAGCTTCTATTGTACATTGTGAGAAGCTCCCAGTGTGCAGTGAAACGAGAGTAAGCAATTTCAATAGAGAAGCGGAGCCTGCACAACTGTGCAAGACTGAGGCCGGGCTCACATATGTGCGGCCGCGGGTTCCCAGCCTGGGGTCCGGTGTGTGTCTGTTCACCGGTTCAGGTGCGATTCAGGTCTGACCCAAAAACGCACAGTACCCTTTTGGAATGCAGACCGGGGGCCGCCCCGGACATGTGTGAACCGGCTCCATTGCAAACCGGACACACTCGCATGTCATGCAAATTGGATGCGGGGAAACATGCGTAAGCTTGGCATGAAGGGAAGGCTGGAGTTCAGATTTAATATTTATACACCATGAAAAGTGAAATTGCTATTAAACCAGCTTAAATATTTGTTGAATGACACACCTAATATTGGCACCCACAGGCAGCACAAATACTGGACTCAAGGTGACACGGGTAAACATGTAATTTACCTTATATATAGAAATAAACCAACTACAGCAGACAGGGTTTTGGGTTATTAAAGGCAAACTGCGAACTATTAATAGTGAGTACACATTATGAATTATTGTTATATAATTTAGGATAGATCCAAGCCCTAATTATAGGACATTTACTTAGCTCTGTGTACTGTGTGTCTTAAAAAATGACCATGGTTTTTTTTTGTTCCGAAAATACTGTGTTTACCCTTTTTTGCTTTTTTTCCCATCCCTGTGCTGCTGATCTTATTGAGCTACTTACTATCCACATGCAGTCACTGTAGAGTCAGCTCTACAGCATTGCTCTGGTCTGGCTTAGTAATGGCCTATGTCTATACAATGGGTGCCAGCACGGCCACCAGGGAGACCTATGACAGTGTGTCAACACTGGAGCACAATTGGGAGATAGGGACAGAACATTGTCCCCCTATAACAGAAAGTACCTGAATGAAGGGTAGAAGGATTCTTGCCTCCCAGGCTCTGCCTGGAGAACATGTAGCTTCAGAAGCATCCCTGCCTTCTAGGCTCTACCTAGAGAAGATGAAGCTGTAGAAAGGTTCTTGCCTCCCAGGCTCTGCCGGGAAAGTATGTAGCTCCAGAAGGTTCCTTGCCTTCCAGGTTCTGCCTGGAGATGATGTATTTCTAGAAGGGTCCTTGCCTTCCTGGCTCTGTGTGGAGAATATGTAGTACCTGAATGAAGGGTAGAAGGGTTCTTGCCTCCCAGGCTCTGCCTGGAGAACATGTAGCTCCAGAAGCATCCCTGCCTTCTAGGCTCTACCTAGAGAAGATGAAGCTGTAGAAAGGTTCTTGCCTCCCAGGCTCTGCCTGGATAGTATGTAGCTCCAGAAGGGTCCTTGCTTTACAGGCTCTGCCTGGAGAAGATGCAGCTCTAGAAGGGTCCTTGCTTCCCATGCAGAGGTCCAGTCTTTGACTTCCAGAAAGCCACAGCCAAGAAGGGGGGTTTTGTTTTTCTAGCTGCCCATTTGGGCCTAGAGTGTTCTAAATTGGCATGTAACAGTGGCCTAAGAAGATCAAACCTGGCCTGTCGCAGAAGCCAAAAGCAAGCGGCCATCTGGCCCAACAGAATCTACACTGGCCTGTGGCAGATGCCCAAACAGCTGACCTGTGGCAGAGGTCAAAAGTTATTAGAAGACAGTAGCCCATCTGGGCCTAAAGAGTTCTTTGAGAAGACTTCTGCGTGGAGCAATTTTTGCTACTGTGTTTGGGTATCTTGTACCGCAACCCTCTCAGTAAGGCCATCAAGCCAATAAATTGCAAGAAAAGGATTGAAAATACTGAAGTCTATCTGTCTGTTGCTTTAAGTTGGTGAATTACTAGGTGCAGCTACAGGGCAGGTCACTATTGGGAAGGCCTCTTAAAAAATCCAGAAGCTAATGGACCTGGGGGGTCATTGGGGATATTTCACTTTCTGTCTTTGTGACAGCAGGACAAGCAATAAGAGGAGCGGTTGGGACAGGAAGATGCGGACAATGATTATAACCTGAGAGGCTAACCTTTCCCCGTTTTACCGGAGATATTTCCCTTATCTCCTGCCCTGACAATGCATGTGACAGTGCTGATACCTTGCTGATTGGGTGCTCAGACACCTTGCATTATGGGAAGAAGGTGAGAAAGTTGCATATTTCCCATACCCACAAGTACTGGTCATTTAAGCAGAGCACAAGTTCATGTTAAAGCCGAAGGCACAAAAAATGCATTTAAATACATATTTTTATAGCCATAAAAGGATATAAATCTACTTTTCGTTCACCCAAAGCCTTTATAAGACCATACATTACCTTGTAAAAGTGGCATCACTTGGCTGTACATAGCCTGTGCAGAGAGCACAGATGTGAGAGGGGCCCATTAGGCCACACCCACTACAGGCCGCCATCAGAAAAGTACAGAAGGGGCGGAGACAAGACCAGTCACCCCGCACAAGGAGAGAGAGCAGCAGTGATTGATCTTTATTACAGGAAGCTACTGATGGAAAGATTCACACTGGATTACTGCACAGATCTGGAAGAAATATACAAGTTACACCAAGATTTAAGGAAGAATACACACAATTCTTGTATTTTAGATTTAGATTTGTTTAGCCTGGAGTTCATCTTTAAGGTTATGTTTAAGACTTGGGGAGTTTTGTCATGTGAAGTCAGGGGTTAAGTTTTAGGTTAAAGGTTAAGGTTAGGATGAGGTTAAGGTAAGGAGAGGTTAAGGACTAAGTGACAGGCTCAGGTTAAATGGGTTAAGGACTCATTTATAGGGTCAGGATTAGGTTAAAGGTTAACTTAGGACTTTTAAAAAAAATATTGGACACAGTGGGGAAGAACGTCTAAAATTTGTATTACGGTCTGCATACAGATTCATTGTGTCCAATATCACCATTGCCTAAAAGTGAGGAAAAACCCCAAATGTTAAGTTGTCACCAGGGCAGAAATAAAAGGAAATGTGCCAATGGCAAATTTAGTGATAGTCTAAAATAGAAAATTACATACTTTGGAGAGATTTTCTCTTATTTTCGTTTGTGTCTATAGAACAGTAAGTGAAGTCTCTTGAATAGAACAGAGATTTTTTACCATATTCTTTGGCTTTAGCTACACTTTAAGGCCCTAATGAATTTAAAGACACAGATATATATTCCCACTGGAAGGGTATTTTTTTTTTCGTTGAGTGTTGTGCCTATGTGTTTATTTGCTTATTTAGATGCTGCTTATATTTTTGATTCTTGTGCCATGTTCTCTGATGCATTTGGCCATCTTTTCAGTCTAGACAAGGGGTCTCTAAACTTTTTAAACAAAGGGTCAGTTTACTGGTCTTTAGACTTTAGAGGAGTCTGACTGTGATCAGTGGGAGAAGAAAATGGCGCAGAAATAATGCACTATTGTTGGTCTCATTAGAAAGAACAGTGTCCTATCAATGGTGTCAGTGGAAGAAATAGTGTCCCATCGATGGTGTCAGTGGGAGTAATAGTGCCCCACCGTTGGTGTCAGTGGGAGATATAGTGCCCCATTGTTGGTGTCAGTGGAAGGAATTGTGCTCTACCGTTGGTGTCAGTGGAAGGAATATTACCCCATCATTGGTGTCAGTACAAGGAATAGTGCCCCATCATTGGTGTCAGTGGGAGGAATAGTTCCCCATCATTGGTGTCAGTGGGAGGAATAGTTCCCCATTATTGGTGTCAATTGGAGGAATAGTGCCCAATCATTGGTGTCAGTTGGAGGAATAGTGCCCCATCTATGGTATTAGTGGAATAAAAATTGTCCCATCTTTGGTGTTAGTAGAAGCAATAGTGTTCTGTAATTTGTATCAGTGGGGGGAATTATGCCCCAATGTTGGTGTCAGCAGAAAGAATGGTGCCTCGTGGTTGGTGTCAGTGAAAGCAATAGTGCCCCAAGGGCTGGATAAAGGCAAGCAAATGGCCATATCTAGCCCGTGTGCCATATTTTGTAGGCCACTCGTCTAGAAGATTGGGAATTCTATGACTTCAGTGCTACATCTGCTTGTATAGTGCCTAGGAATACTGCAGCTTAAGACCCAAAATTCTTATCAGCATGGCTGAACTCACACCCAAAATGCTTTTGCTAACATGCATGTTTTTTCTTATATAGCACCCCCTAACGTTGCTAGAGTCCTAGAGGTGAGATTTTTGTTTAGAGTAGGTAAATTTGTGCAGGCTTGGCAGGCAGATAAGCCTGTCTGTGTTTTCCTGGGTTGAGCAGAGATCCAGGGAGAGCTGGGTGACTCACAGGCAGCATCACTGAGACCTCCCCCCAGTTTCTAGAATGTGCTGGAATTAAGGTGGAGCTGCCTGGAGTATTCTGAGGGACCTGACCAATCCCCAACTTGGATTGGAAGGGGGCAGGCCCCCTCAAATACTCTTGGTCAGCCCAGCTGGGGAGAAGAGTTCGGGTGGAAGCTGGAGAAGGTGTTTTAGGCCGTTGTGGCCTTTGAGGGAGCCTGGGGAGGTAAGGGGGTGGGGGGTGACCTCGGGCCTGGGCTCGTGTGTGGACAGGACCCTCTCAGAACCCATGGAGGTGTCCTGGCCAGGAGGCACTGGGAGCAAGGAGGACAGTGGGCGTACAAAAGTCTCCAGGAGGAACAGGGACAGCCAAGAAGGTTGGTGAGTGGCACACAGTCAGGAGGACTGGGAGGCATGACTAAGAGGACTGGGATGAAGCAGTCTGGGATGGGTGCAAAGATAATGGTGTTGTTGGTGGTGTTTCTGTAAAAGAAGGCTTAGTCTGAGCTTCGAATCCCTGCAACTCCACAACCCTCTGAGTAGGATAGCCTAAGACAGAGTTTTGAAGAAGGCCCAATTGACCGCCTGACGATGAAAGGCCCAACGATATCTGCGCAGAGACTTGCATTGACGAAACACTCGTGGTGGTAGATCTGCATCCAACTATGGAACTGTCAGCCCTCCTGGCTGCAGCTGCCCCTTTCCACCAGCCGTGCCACCACAGTCCTCCTGACTGGCTTTGCACCCATCCCAGACTGCTCCATCCTAGTCCTCTTAGGCATGCCTCCCAGTCCTCCCAACTGTGTGGCACTCACTAACCCTCTTAGCTGTTCCTGTTCTTCCTGGAGACTTCCCAGCCATGATGCCCCTTGATTCCGGTTTCTGGACCACACCGAAAGCCACCTGGATTCTCTCCTCCATTCTCTGTCTCATGGTGCCTCTCCTTCCTGGGTGTTCTCTCTCCTTTTCCAACGTATGCTGGTGACAACCGGAGGTTGTCATGGGGTCGCTTGTAACCAGGACTGCACATCCCAAGATCCTCCTCTCCCGCCCCCCAATTGGTACAGGCGTTGGCCAATTAGGAGCTGATATTGCCAGCTTATTACACAAGCGCAGCTGCCTGTGTGTCCTCTCCCTTGACAGCTGCGGCTGGCAAGCTGGGGATAGAAGTTAGCACCGCCTTCGTACAGTAACAAATCAGAAATGATGTTTTAAGGGATAGTGCACTTTGCACTTACTGTTAGGTAGACAGTTTACAAAGGGGGAAGAGAGAGAGGTGGGACTTTAAATGAAGCACACAGCAGTAAAAGAGTAGGTCAAGCGACTGGAAAGTTACATTTATTTATATTATACAATCATAATTCATTGAATAAAGTATTCTGGGCATCAAACCTCTAAAAATACCTTGGGCATCAAGCCTCTACACAATGAATCTCAAATCAATTGAAAATACATAATGAACCACAATCCAGTAAATAGTACAATATAATAAAAACATAAATAACAATGAATACATATATATATATATACACAATTTATGGTAGGAACTTGGGTAGCCAATAATATCTTCATAGATAACAAAATTTCCGTAATAAAATTCAGGGTATGGATAGAATGATATAAAGTCTTAGTATTCGAATACTAAGACTTTATATCATTCTATCCATACCCTGAATTTTATTACGGCAAGGAGAGGAGAGACAGGAGGAGGAGAGACAGGAAGTGCATCTACAAATTTCGATATAAAGGTAATTACGGCGATATAATTTTTTTAGTGTGGCATTTGAGCATGTGTGACATTACCTGCATGGGATAAGATTAAGTAAAAAATGTGGGTGCAACACCGCTTTAAAGTCCCACCTCTCTCTCTTCCCCCTTTGTAAACTAATCAGTGCCGATCCTGACCTCCCTGGGGCCCTAAGCAAAATTCTGCTAAGGGGCCCTCTACTTGACCCGTGATGCTGTGAGCTATGTAAACCATTTGCCATTGCCACACAGTCACACCTGACACTTCAGTGCTCCCAAAACAATCCTCCCTCCTTTAAACAAAACAGTCAAAGAATAAGTACAACAATATAGAACAGAATGAGGTCCCCAGAGAGCCCCCCTTACATCAGGGTCCCCAGAGAGCCTCCCCTACATTAGGGTCCCCAGAGAGCCTCCCCCTACATCAGGGTCCCTAGAGAGCCTCCCCCTAAATTAGGGTCCCCAGGGATCCCTTCTTACACCAGGGTCCCCAGAGAGCCTCCCCTACATTAGGGTCCCCAGAGAGCCCCCCCTTACATCAGGGTCCCCAGAGAGCCCCCCCTTACATCAGGGTCCCCAGAGAGCCTCCCCTTACATCAGAGTCCCCAGAGAGCCTCCCCTTACATCAGGGTCCCCAGAAAGCCCCTCCTTACATCAGGGTCCCCAGAGAGCCCCCCTTACATCAGTGTCCTCAGAGAGCCCCTGCTTACATCAGGGTCCCCAGTGAGCCTCCTTACTTACATCAGGGTCCCCAGAGGGTATCCCCCTACATCAGGGTCTCCAGAGAGCCTCCCTTACATCAGGGTCCTCAGAGAGCCGCCACTTACATCAGGGTCCCCAGAGAGCCTCCCCTTACACCAGGCTCCCCAGAGAGCCCCTCCTTACATCAAGGTCCTCAGACAGCCCCCCTTACACCAGGGTCCCGAGAGAGCCTCCCCCTACATTAGGGTCCCCAGAGAGCCTCCCCTTACATCAGGGTCCCTAGAGAGCCTCCCCCTACATTAGGGTCCCTAGAGAGCCTCCCCCTACATTAGGGTCCCCAGAGATCCCCCCTTACATCAGAGTCCCAGAGAGCCTCCCCCTACATTAGGGTCCCCAGAGAGCCCCCCTCTTACATTTGGGCCCCCAAACAGCTGACTCCCCCCTTGCAGGGGTTCCCCTGTACCTGGCTGGTGGAGGTGGGAGGCGGCGATCGGCAGCTATAGGGTGTCCACAGGCAGGGGGATCTCCCTGGGGCTAGTAGTTCTATCTCCGAATGTATACAGCGGAGAGGGGAGGGGCCTCTGACCCGGGCATCAGCAACAGTGTTCAAGCAGAGTGAAAGTGAAACTGATACCTGCCTGGGTCAGAGGCCCCTCCCTTCTCCTCTCCACTGTATACACTGAGAATACTACAAACCCCAGGGAGATCCCGCCGCCCACTCAGGCACCATAGAGCTGCCGATTGCCGCCTTCCACCTCCTCCCACCTCTCCTCACTGCACTCTAAACGGCCAGCCAGAGGTGCAGGGGGGGATGCTGGGTCTTGGGGGCCCCCCACAGCGGCGGGGCCCTAAGCAGCTTGCATAGTGTGCCTATAGGGCCGATCGGCTCTGAAACTAATGATAGGGATGGAGGCAGGCATCCCTTTGGTGTCTGCCTCATTTAAAGTCTCAAAACTCACTTTCCTTTTTTGACATGTTAGGTAGACAGCTTTATTGAAGAGACGCCAAAGGCCCTTAGTTCTCAACAGCAAGGTATTAGCTTGAATACTCCTACACTGACAGGTCATCTCTATGGATGTGTTAACTGACAGAATGCGGCAGAGATTCCTCCTCATTCCTGTATAAACCAGTGCCGGTGCAGATCCAACAAGCCTCATAGACACAATGACTGATGAGATCAGAGAAGTCTCATGTATAAATGTGATCTCCAATAACAAAAACAGAGCAGGCAGCACATGGAGATACCTGGCACCTGTCAATCATAGGAGCGCCTGCAAAGTCCCAACAGGTATTCACACATCTGACAGTTGTCTGTACTAGTTGCTGACACAAAACAATCCAAGCTACACCGGGAATTTGAAAGATAGAGTACTGTTATTGATAGAAGTTCTTCATTAATAGATTATTCATTAAATTAAACTGGGACAATTGCTGTTTAAAGGTTCTTGCCAGTACCTTGATATCAAACAGAACAAATTGTCAAAAAACATCAAAACGTCAATTATCTGAAATGGTTTAACTTTGCCATAGTTGGCACATGTCGGGTGTTCTGTCCAGCAGTCTGCGTCCTTCAGTCTGTCCCACAGGGTCCAGGACAATGTGCAGAGTGGAGGTGGAGTGCTTGGCATTCCAGCACCCAGCAATGTGAATATGCCAGGGTTGTCAGGAAGAGCGGTTTCCTGTCTGGTGGTGGCAGCAAAGTTTTGGTCAAAGGGAAGGAAACAGGCAGAGCTACATATTGATGAGCTAAGTAACCACTGAACCCCAATGTGAACATGGACTTCTTGTCCTACCGACAGCAACAATTTGGGATTCATTTTATACCCACTGACAGCAACGATAGGATGATGGGGCTTACTTTATCACACTGACACCAATGAAGGGGTTTTAATTTATCCCACTGACACAAAAAATGAGGCTTATTGTATCCCACTAATACCAACCATGGGGTTTACTTTATCCAACTGATACCAACTACAATGCCTTGAAAAAGTATTCATCCCCCTTGAAATTTTCCACATTTTGTCATGTTACAACCAAAAACTCAAATGTATTTTATTGGGATTTTATGTGATAGACCAACACAAAGTGGCAAATAATTGTGAAGTGGAAGGAAAATTATAAATGTTTTTCAAATTTTGTTACAAATAAATATGTGAAAAGTGTGGTGTGCATTTGTATTCAGCCCCCTTTACTCTGATACCTCTAACTAAAATCTAGTGGAACCAATTGCCTTCAGAAGTCACCTAATTAGTAAATAGAGTTCCCCTGTACTTAATTTAATCTCAGTATAAATACAGCTGTTCTGTGAAGCCCTCAGAAGTTTGTTTGAGAACCTTAGTGAACAAACAGCATCGTGAAGGCCAAGGAACACACCAGACCAGTCAGGGATAAAGTTGTGGAGAAGTTTAAAGCAGGTTTAGGTTATAAAAAAATATCCCAAGCTTTGAACATCTCACAGAGCTCTGTTCAATCCATCATCCGAAAATGGAAAGAGTATGGCACAACTACAAACCTACCAAGACATGGCCGTCCACCTAAACTGACAGGCAAGGAGAGCATTAATCAGAGAAGCAGCGAAGAGGCCCATGGTAACTCTGGAGGAGCTGCAGAGGTCCACAGCTCAGGTGGGAGAATCTGTTCACAGGACAACTACTCCACAAATCTGGCCTTTATGGAAGAGTGACAAGAAGAAAGCTATTGTTGAAAGAAAGCCATAAGAAGTCCCGTTTGCAGTTTGTGAGAAGCCATATGGGGGACACAGCAAACATGTGGAAGAAGGTGCTCTGGTCAGAGGAGACCAAAATTTAACTTTTTGGCCTAAAAGCAAAATGTTATGTGTGGCGGAAAAAACTAACACTGCACATCACCCTGAACACACCATCCCCACTGTGAAACATGGTGATGGCAGCATCATGTTGTGGGGATGCTTTTCTTCAGCAGGGACAGGGAAGCTGGTCAGAGTTGATGGGAAAATGGATGGAGCCAAATACAGGGCAATCTTAGAAGAAAACCTATTATAATCTGCAAAAGCCTTGAGACTGGGGCGGAGGTTCACCTTCCAGCAGGACAACGACCCGAAACATACAGCCAGAGCTACAATGGAATGGTTTAGATCAAAGCATATTTATGTGTTAGAATGGACCAGTCAAAGTCCAGACCTAAATCCAATTGAGAATCCGTGGCAAGACTTGAAAATTGCTTAATCCCACTGGGGACCTGGACATGTTTGACGTGATGAGCACAATCCGGCCCCCTAAAGTCTGAAGGACAGTAAACTGGCCCTTTGTTTAGAAAGTTTGGAGACCCCTGGTTTAGTTCAAAGCATATTCACACCTAAATCCAATTAAGAATCTGTGGCAAGACTTAAAAAATTGCTGTTCACAGACGCTCTCCATCCAATCTGATAGAGCTTGAGCTGATTTGCAAAGAAGAATGGGAAAAGCTGGTAGAGACATTCCCAAAAAGACTTGCAGCTGTAATTGCAGTGAAAGGAGGTTCTACAAATTATTGACTCCGGGGGGCTGAATACAAATGCACGCCACACTTTTCACATATTTATTTGTAAAAAAATTTGAAAACCATTTATCATTTTCCTTCCACTTCACAATTATGTGCCACTTTGTGTTGGTCTATCACATAAAATCCCAATACGATACATTTACATTTTTGGTTGTAACATGACGGAAATTTCAAGGGGTGTGAATACTTTTTCATACTTTTTCAAGGCACTGTATATGGGGCTCATTTAATCCCACACACACCAACAATGGGGCCTTAATATATTCAACTGACATCAATCATGGGGATTATTTTATCCCACTGATACCTACAATAAGTTTTATTTTATTCCCCTGACACCAGCAATGGGGTTTCTTTTTTCCCACTGGCACCAACAATTGGGTTTATTTTGTTTCTACTGACGTCAACAATGGGGTTTATTTCACCCCACTGACACAGAGGATGGGACTTTTTCTTATCCCACTGGCACAAACAATGGGGCATATTTCATCCCACTCGTACCAACTCTATGAGGTTTATTTTATCCCACTGGCACCAACAATGGGGTCTACAGCAACAATGAGGGTCTATTTTTTTATCACGGATAACAACAATGGGGTTTATTTAATATCACTGACACCAATGATAGGACATATTTTATCCCACTAATGCTAACAATGGGGCTTATTTTAACCTACTGACACCAACAGTCAGGTAATATTATTTAACTGACACCAATGATGCTGTTTATTTTACACACTGACACCTATGATGCCTTTATATACTGCAGGTCCAGGGAAAGTGATTACGCAGGCTCTGCATGCTGTATGGTCCCTGTATGGCCCTGTGCATGAGGCATTACACTAACATTTGGAAATAAGCATTGCATTAATTTGGAGGATGGACATAACTTCTAGAATGTAACCTAAAAACTTTTTTTTAAATCAAAGAGGTTTTTATTGAACAGATGAAAAAAGAAATACAAAATAAACATTCAGCTCAATTTACAGCTCCAAACTCAGACAGGTACATAATTGCAAGTCAAAAGGGTTCATACATTCCTGCAGGAAGGCACATCAACATTTCAGCATCATTACTCCCCCATCCCCCGTACGCAACACAGTCTGCCATGGTCCCTGAATCATCACAGCATGTAAACATCCGTTAATTCACAAATAGCCCTCCAGTTCATCTATTCTTTTTACAGCAATCGATCCAATATCAGGTCTACCGGCGATAAGCCTGGTGTATCCAACCAAGGAGCCCACAGGCTGTCATATTTTTCTAGACATCCCCTGTGCTGAAAGACATACTTCTCAAGTCTAATGCCCCATACACACGGTCGGATTTTCCGATGGATTCTGTCCTATCAGACAATGTTGTCGGAAATTCCGACCGTGTGTAGGCACCATCGGACAGTTTCCATCGGATTGTCCGACGGACAAAGTCCTATCTCCTGCTGGATAGATTTTTTGACAACAAGGTCCGATCACACCAAATCCGATCGTGTGTAGCGAATTCCGACGGACAAAGTGCTACGCATGCTCAGATCACATTACAAGACCAAAGCTATTGGCTACTAGCCTCTACGTAGTCCAGTCGTAGGCAACAAACGTCACCACGTTCAGAATGATCGGATTTTCCGACAACTTTGTCCGACCGTGTGTACGCAAAACCAACATCGGACAAAGTACGATGGACATGATCCGACGGACCTGGTCCTCGGATAATCCGCGCGTGTGTATTGGGCTTTATAGTTTCCCCCATTTGTTTTATCCATTCTCCCAGCACTGGGGGGCTCCGAGGCCTTCCAATGCCGGAGAATCATCTTTCGTGCCTGAAACAGGGCCCTAGCGACCGCCTGCCTGGTCATAGGTGACATAGGGATGTCATCCAGTATCCCCAATATACATGGTTTTGGGTCGACTGGAATGGTAAGTCGGTAAGCTCCATTAATTGTTTCCACCACTCCTGTCCAGAACAAGTGAAGCTTGGGGCATCTCCACAGTAGGTGGATCAGATCCCCATGATCCCTCGCACATCTAGGGCAGTTATCGTCCTGTCGTATCCCCATTCTAAAAAGTCTAGCGGGCGTAAGGTGAACTCTAAGTACTAGATACAGTTGGGACAGCCGTTGAGCTACATTAATCGAACATAGTTGGACTGCCTGGAGAGCCTCCTCCCATTGCTCACTATCGAGCGTGCCCATATCCTCCTCCCATTTTGCATAGGCTGCCTGTGGGAATCCCTCGAGGTGAGTATGCAGAACTGACCGACCTTTGATATGAACCCCCGAAACTGCATGACATCTTCCATCAGTCTGAAAATTGGGGTCGGCGAAAGAGTCCATGGGGCATCACCGGACTGTGCCCGCACCGCGTGCTGTAATTGTAAATAGTGAAAAAGCATCGTCTGAGGGAGCTGAAACCTCTCCCTCAACACCGCGAAGGGTATCAGGCTGCCCGCCGTAAAAATGTGTTTCAGATGTGTAACGCCGTGTCTCTTCCACCATTCCCCAGAGTCCAGTGTCAGCAATTCCTCAAAGTATTTATTATCCCATATCGGGCTATATTCAGTAAAACCCTCCACGCCCTGTATCTGCCTAAGCTTGTTCCAAACTTTCTGCAGTAATGTGTAAGTGGGGTATCGTTTATTTGATTTTGCAAATGCGAGGGCCTCCATGCCCCTGGGTACCTCATCATGACCAGAGGCCAGACACATCAGTTCCTTGGTGGGATCAGATTGAGTGGGTGTCACCACCCCTTCCTCCGTTGCTACCATAGCTCTGGCAATATGCTGCGCCTGGGCAGCCAAGTAGTATACCCAAGGATTAGGGAGGGCGAGGCCTCCCGCCTCCTTGGGCTTTTGGAGCTGTTCCAGTTTTATCCGTGGGGGCTTATCCAACCATATAAAGCTTCTAAAGAGCGAATTAATAATTCTAAACAGCTTAAGGGGGATCACCATAGGGGTGTTATGCAGAATATACAGGAGTTGGGGCATGAAAATCATCTTTATTAAATTAATCCTGCCCACCAGTGACATTTTGAGTTTTACCCATATTTTAATCCTATCGCGAATCCTATTCAACAGTGGGGTCAGATTGAGTAGGATATACTCAAGCGGATCCCGCGTTACCCGTATGCCCAGGTACTTCACGCCAGTAGAGACCGGTATATTGTGAAGCGTCTGGTTAGCTCTGTCCGAGGTATCGTCAAGCAGCAGTAGCGCTGAACCTAAAAACTTTGCTCATACAAGGCGCAGTGAAAGGTTCATTTAGCTCCCCCAACCTCTCCAGCAGCACAGTCTTACCTTTTCTACAGAGGTTTGAATGAGGAAATATCACCACCCAGGACCAACAGGCCTACATATATTTACCATCAGGGGGGTACAAATGTAAGGGGCCTGCCCAAGCCAGAAGAAGGCAGAACGGGTGAAGGGGATCTGTGTTGTGCACTATAGAAACGAGCTTGCAGCTTCTGCTGCTCTCTGTGTCATTGAGCTCAGACATCAAGCTCTTTACTGCCACCTCTGGCCATTATGTGCACGTGCACCCCTCGTGTGAGCTGCCTGTACTATGCTCCTCTGTGTCAGGAACATGTCAACTTTGTGAAAACGAGCTGGGACTAGGTAGGAAGATTTCCTTTACAAGTAGGGGCTGTGAAGGAAAGGGAGGGGGCTGTTTGTGTACAGGGAGGGGCCAGAGGCTTGTGTGTTTACAGATTTGTGTATGTGTGGGGCTGGCATATATATATACAGGTGGGGGGCTGACATATATACAGGTGTGAGGGGGCTGGCATATATACAGGTGTAAGGGGGGCTGACATATATATAGGTGGGGGGCTGGCATATATACAGGTGGGGGGCTGGCCTATATAAAGGTGTGGGGGGGGCTGACACCTATACAGGTGTCAGGGGGGCTGACATATATACAGGTGGGGGGTCTGACATATATACAGGTGTAGGGGGGCTGGCATATATACAGGTGGGGGGATGGCATATATACAGGTGGGGGCTGGCCTATATAAAGGCGTGGGGGGCTGACATATATACAGGTGTAAGGGGGGCTGACATATATACAGGTGGGGGGTCTGACATATATACAGGTGTGAGGGGGCTGGCATATATACAGGTGGGGGGCTGACATATATACAGGTGAGAGGGGGCTGGCATATATACTGGTGGGAGGGCTGGCATATATACAGGTGTGGGGGGGGGGGCTGACCTATATACATGTGTGTGGGGGCTGACATATATACAGGTGTGTGGGGGGGCTGACATATATACAGGTGTAAGGGGGCTGGCATATATACAGGTGGGGGGGCTGACATATATACAGGTGAGAGGGGGCTGGCATATATACTGGTGGGAGGGCTGGCATATATACAGGGGTGTGGGGGGGGGCTGACATATATACAGGTGTGTGGGGGGGCTGGCATATATACAGGTGTGTGGGGGGGGCTGACATATATACAGGTGTGTGGGGGCTGAAATATATACAGGTGTGTGGGGGGGCTGACATATATACAGGTGTGTGGGGGGGCTGACATATATACAGGTGTGGGGGGGGGGGGGCTGGCATATATACAGGTGGGGGAACTGACATATATAGGAGGTGTGTGGGAGGGTGGGGCTGACATATATACAGGTGTGAGGGGGGGGCTGGCGTATATACAGGATTGAGGGGGAGGCTGACATATACACAGGATTGAGGGAGGAGGCTGACATATATACAGGATTGGGGGGCTGAGTGCGTACAGGGGGGGTGGCCGCTGTGTGGATTCAGTGGGATGGCCCATGGGTAAGCCCTGGGGAATGTTGGTGGTCAGGCTGGGGGGGGGGGGGGGGGGGGGGGCTTTTGGCATTTGTAAATTCCAAAAGCCAATATAAAAGGAATAGTAGTGGTAAAAAGCACTTGTTGGTTCAACCGATCATTTTTTTTTTATACATTTCTCATTTAAGGGGGGCGTGCCAGGGTGTGTGTCCTATGCCTACATACTTTTGCTAATAGGTGTCCCTCATTCCCATTTCAGAAAGTTGGGAGGTATGTGCCAGATGGCTTACCACTTGGCCACATGATGCCCTGGAGTGTTTCACATTTCACCCCAACTGGAACAGCTACAACTGCACACAGAGGGGCATAGCACAATGTACCTTTGTGTCAGAGTTTTGTTGTCTGCTAGTTTTGGCAGGTGGAATGAAGTGTGCAAATGCCGAAGCTCTACCCTCTGTTCTGGCACTTCAAGCAGCAGAATAATGTGCCAGCACCGGGCAACCTTCACCCCTCTTAGAATCGGAGATCAGTATTCATCACATGCCCATTACTCCATCCTGGCCATTGTGTTTCTGCTCTGCTGTGTACATGGAATGACAGTTGCTGGGATACAACTTGTTCAAATGAGTTGGCAGAAGAAACTCTGACCTGTGGCCATCACTACCAGTCCAGTAAGATGATTTCTGGGCTCTGCTATTCACTCTGGTGATGTTTCATCATTAAGAAACAATTGGGAACTTGTCAACCATTCCAATAAGTAGCAGCTGAGACACTGTGGTCATTCGCTCCATTGCTATAAGCCAAGTCTGTGTATGAGGCCCTGAGGGAAAGTGGTAAAACAAGGGCTGCAATTAAAGACTATTCTTTTACAATCAAACAGCCTAAAGACTGGGTGCATGCATAATGTAAACCCATCCATAAAACAGTTTCATTTCCGTCACGTGCAGGAAATGTAACACTCCCATCATTGTGCGCTCAACCAAACTGTCAAACCATCCAATGGCTGGTGTCAGAACTGATCACATGTGCAGCTTCATGGCAGTTGTAGATTAAACAGAGGCAAAGATGGCAGCTTCCTTGGCTGAAAACGATAGGGGGTTTACTTACACTTTAAAAAGGTAGGCAAACTTTGAAACGGTCACCCGGCGCTTTGCAGGCGGGTTTGGAGCGATGCCCCATTGTTTTCAATGGGAAGGGGCGCTTTAGGAGCGGTAAATACACCACTACTACAGCGCTCCAAAGATGCGGCTTGCAGGACATTTTTCAGCGTCCTGCAAGCGCACCGCTCCAGTGTGAAAGCCCTCGGACTTTCACACTGGAGAGACAGCAGCGGCTGTTTGAAGGCGCTATTTTTAGAACTTTAAGCGCCTCAGTGTGAAAGGGGCCTTAAGGCTGGGTTCACACATGTGTGGTGCGAATTGAAGCTCAGGTTTCCCTGCAAAGAAAAAACTCAATTGTTCAGCGTTTCATGTCAGTTTTTGATCAGTATCAGCTCAGGATTGAATCAGTATTTTATCATGTTCACAACGGAACACATCTGCGAATCATTGCGTGCCCATAGAAGATAATGGGCCTGAATTTGCACCTGAGCCGGACCTGCCTAGAAAACGCGCACGTTTTTTGTGCAATGCGGAGTGCGAATGCACCGCAGATATGTGAACCAGCCTCATTAAAATTAATGTATTTTGAAATGTCCTGCGAATTGGATGCGGTGTAAGCCGCATCTAATTCGCATAGGTGTGAACGGGGCCTTAAGCTTTCCATATACAGGGGGTCCCCTACTTACAAACGACTCCTACTTACAAACAGAGGGAGACAACAGGAAGTGAGAGGAAATCCACCCCTAGGAAGGGAAATTCACTCCTGTAAGGGTTAATATGGGAAAAAGGTGTCTCCACTGATGCTTTATCACCAGTCCATGTTTCCCTAACAACCCAAAATTTTCAAAATCCAATTGTCATTGGGACAGAAGGTGAGGTGAAATCTTCTGAACAGCAGTGGCGGCTGGTGCTCAAAATTTTTGGGGGGGCGCAAACAAACAGCCTCACTGTGCCATCAAACGCTGCCACTGTGCCCATTAAACGCTGCCACTGTGCCCATTAAACGCTGCCACTGTGCCCATTAAATGCTGCCACTGTGCCCATCAAACGCTGCCACTGTGCCCATCAAACGCTGCCACTGTGCCCCAAGTGCTGCCACTGTGCCCATCAAACGCTGCCACTGTGCCCCAAGTGCTGCCACTGTGCCCCAAGTGCTGCCACTGTGCCCCAAGTTCTGCCATTGTGCCCCAAGTTCTGCCATTGTGCCCCAAGTGCTGCCATTGTGCCCCAAGTGCTGCCACTGTGCTCCAAACGCTGCCACTGTGCCCCTTAAGTGCTGCCACTGTGCCCCTTAAGTGCTGCCACTGTGCCCCTCAAGTGCTGCCACTGTGCCCCCTGCCTGCCCTCTGCACTTACCTTGTCCCGGTGTGCAGCTGGTGACGGCGGCAGGCGACGAGCGGTGTCTCATCGTCGGATGTCTTCTTCTCCCGCGCTCCTCCTGTCTTCTGCTATGATTGGACGCCTAGCGTCCAATCACAGCGCCTGTGACTTCAGCCAATCAGGTGACAGGTAACAGACCTGGCAACCTGATTGGCTGAGAGGCGGGTCTGTGTTAGGGAAGCGATGTATTCGCTTCTCTAACACAATACTGTGTAATCAGCGAACGCACAGCAGTGCGCCCGCTGTTTACACTTAGGGAAGCCTATTAGAGCCGACCGATCTAATCAGGTCGCCTATTAGAGATTACAGCTCTAATAGGGGCGCTTCCAGAAACACCCCCCCACTGTAATTCAGATGCCCGGCGCCCGATCAGGGGCCGGACACCTGAATAGGGGGCGGCAGCGGTGACAATAGATAGATTCATGCAATGCATGAATCTATCTATTGGTGATAGAGCGGTGCAGGAGAGGGGGGGCGGCGCTCCTGCACCCTCTATGCACGCACCGCCACTGCTGAACAGGGGCACAGACAGCAAAACAAATGTTACAGGGGTGATAACCCTTCTCTATGTTATCTAAAAAAACGTAAAAAAAGATTTTTTGGCTGGAGCTACACTTAAAAAATGTACCTGTTCCGACTTCAGATTCAACTTAAGAACAAACCTACAGTCCCTATCTTGTTTGTAACCCGGGGACCCCCTGTACTAGTAGATTTTCAATTTGTATAAATATTCTCAGTACATTCGATGACTTGATGAATGCTGTTCAAAGTACTTCAAAATTTTGTTTGCTTTTAACCTTAAATTATTGGAATGAAAGCAATGGCCCGGAGCTAAAAGTTAGGGGAGGGCCAACATGACTAGGGGGAGACTGTGAGGCGGAACGGCGTCAGCGTCAGAACAGGAGAGGGGTTGGTAGGCAAGCTGAGGGGGCGGAAGTCAGGGGGCGGAGCCGGCGCACCGTCGTTCAGTCAGCGCCATCGTAAGCAACAGGCAGGAGCTTTTTCCCACCCTCCCTCCCTACTTAGAGCGTACGGTGTTTTTTGATAGCTGGGAAAATGGGGGTGTTTTTTCCCCCCGGGTGGTCTAGTGAAGGTTGTGGGTGTCCATGGACAGTTGGTCTTGTTTAGTGTCGTAGCAGCGCTAGGTCTATGGGGTCTTTGAAGGCGGTGCTAAACAATAATGGAGGTTTAGGGGAGTTGGGCTCATAGGGAGATATGGGTGACCTTTCCCTTAAAGGGAAACGTGGTAGAAGGTTGTCTCTGGAAGGAAGTTGCTGCTTTGTCCCCGAGCTTTCGTAATACGCGGCGGGGGGCCTTTTCATGGGTGTACCGATACAACTAGCTGGTTGGAAATTATAATTTACCTTCAAAGACCTCTAGATCAGGAATGTGTAATACGGTTGTACAGTTGGTTTATAATGTTGGTTGTAAAATGTATTTATATGCATTAAGTTATGTTTTTTCCAGGGAATTTTTTGTATTTTTTCATATGTTTTTAATAAAAAAATGGCTGCTATGGCCATTCGACTCCAAAAAGGAATGTGTCGTCTGGTCAATGGTATAATAGGTAAGATAGGGGTATAGGTTGTCATCTTAGGGAGCCTCACGAATTAGGCACATCCCTTAGTCATGGACTTTGCTGAACGAAAACCACAATCAGTGTTATGAATTAATTCGTTTGAGAAAAGGTCTCCATCTTGCTCCTTCATTGATTTGACCTCACTAACAATTAAAAAACTTTTTTTATATGAATACTTGCCTTTTGGAGCCTACTGACTATTGCCTGACTATTGCCTGACGTGAGAGAATTTATTTCCGCTCCTAAGATTATATACTGTATATACACTGCTCAAAAAAATTAAAGGAAAACTTTTTAATCAGAGTGTAGCATCAAGTCAATTAAACTCCTAGGATATTTATCTGGTCAGTTAACCACCTCAGCCCCGGAAGATTTGGCTGCTGAATGATCGGGCCATTTTTTGCGATTCGGCACTGCGTCACTTTAACTGACAATTGCGCCGTCGCGCGACGCTGAACCCAAACAAAATTTACGTCCTTTTTTTCCCACAAATAGAGCTTTATTTTATTGGTATTTTATCATCTCTGTGGTTTTTATTTTTTGCGCTATAAACAAAAAAAGAGCGACAACTTTGAAAAAAAACACAATATTTTGTAATTTTTGCTATAATAATTATCCCCAATTTTTTTTAAAAAAAGCAATTTTTTTCTCAGTTTAGGCCGATATGTATTTTTCTACATATTTTTGGTAAAATAAGCGTATATTGATTGGTTTGCGCAAAAGTTATAGCGTCTACAAAATAGGGGATAGATTTATAGCATTTTTATCATTATTTTTTTGGCGGCGATCTGCGATTTTTATTGGGACTGCGACATTATGGTGGGCACATCGGACACTTTTGACACATTTTTTGGGACCATTGGCATTTATACAGCGAGCAGTGCTATAAAAATGCACTGATTACTGTAAAAATGTCACTGGCAGAGAAGGGGTTAACACTAGGGGTCGATCAAGGAGTTAATTGTGTTCCCTAGGTGTGTTTCTAACTGTAGGGGGAGGGGACTGACTAGAGGAAATGACAGATCGTGATTCCTAGCTATTAGGAACTCAGATCTGTCTCTCCTCAAGGAACAGAACAGGGATTTCTTTCTCCCTCTATCTTCTCCAGGCTCCAGTGCGGCGTGAAGACAACAGGGTTTCTCTCTCTGCGCCGCCGCCGCTGCTTGGGGGGCGCAAACAAACTGAAAGATTCTGAAAAAAAAAAAACATCAATTGCAGCCTCACTTTACCATCAATCGCAGTCGCTGTGCCCATCAATTGCCACCACTGTACCATTAAACGCAGCCACTGTGCCATATCAAATGCTCCCACTGTGTCATATCAAATGCTGCCACTGTGCCATATCAAATGCTCCCACTGTGCCATCAAATGCTGCCACTGTGCCATATCAAATGCTGCCACTGTGCCATATCAAATGCTCCCACTGTGCCATCAAATGCTGCCACTGTGCCATATCAAATGCTGCCACTGTGCCATATCAAATGCTCCCACTGTGCCATCAAATGCTGCCACTGTGCCATATCAAATGCTCCCACTGTGCCATCAAAAGCTGCCACTGTGCCCCACCAAATGCTCCCACTGTGCCCCATTAAATGCTCTCACTTTGCCCCATCATATGCTCCCAGTGTGCCATATCAAATGCTGCCAGTGTGCCCCCCTCACGCCATCTGCACTTACCCTGTCTCGGTGGGACAGCTCCTCGATACTCCTCGATGTCTTCTCCCATCCTCTCTTCCCATCATATCTTGTAGCGGGGTCGTACCCCTTTTAGGGGAAAAGACTACATTCCCCATAATTCCCCAGGCTCCCGGGCTGCTTGTTTCCGCCCGAGAGGCTGCTGGGGGAGATGATAAAAAGGAGGAGGAGAGACCGCCTCTTCCTCTTCTGACACTTCCTCTTCTGATGCCTCATCTGACTGGTCTCCCTCTGATGACTGAGCTTGTGACGCGGAGACTGGTTCCTGAGGAGACACCTGTGCGGACCGGGACTGCTGAAGGCCTGAAGCCTGGGCCTTGCAGCAGGTGGAGAGAGACTCTCATCCCTCAGAGTCAGCAGCAGCGGAGCGGAGACTCTTCCCTAAAGTCGGTCGGTCGGAGCTGAGGACCGGAGCGCAGGGGCTGTGACGGAGGAGACCGGACGCCGCCATTGGAGGGACCGGAGCCGAGGACGGTACCCCAGGATTGGTGAGAGAGCTGAAAGGCTCATCCTGCATTGCTATACACACGTTTATGCCTGTTGAACTGCCAAGGCACAATTTACCTCAGAGCAGCAAATGTTACTTTCTGTGGATTACAAATACACCATTTAAAGCTACATGTGCACCACCTCTACAGATTCATTGCCGGTGAAGAACACTGTACTTGTACAAGGACTGAGCTCTATTGCTAGGGATCAGGCTGGTCCGTTAGGTAGGCGCAGATAGATTTATTGCACCTCAGGGGTGCATAGCAGACGGTCGCCACACTTGGCGCTCCGTTTCCCATTGCTAGTTTGATACATACATGTGTACATGTTAAAGTGCATGTTGCAGGGACCTGCTAAAGTATTGTAAGTCAAATGTTTAAATGCATGTTACTATTTCTTTTCCTTACTGCCAAAGTAAAGCCAGTTATTCTTATCTCAGCAGTCTGCTTGTGAGTTCATACCCATTACACTTAGAGTATAAGTGATATTATTATGTGCATAGATACATACCCCTTTACTAACTGTGCCAGAGCGGGTAGAGCAAATTGCCGGGGGTTGGTGGAGCTGTACTCAGGGACCCAAAACAAACCAGCGGCTCTCTTAACTGGGGGTAGCGCTACACGTGGGGGCTCGTAATCCGGGATCCTGAGTCAGCGGGAAAAGCCGCCAGAAGGTACCGGCATGGACCCAATAGAAGTGGGACGGTGGTCCGCAACATGGGCCACTGATCCAGCCGCAGCAGCAGTCATTGAACTGCCAGGGATATGGCAGAGAGAGGCAGTCAAGCAGCTCATAATGTCCCTATCCCCATGCCAAAAGTCATGGATAATGGACATGAGAAATGATGCTGGGTATACATACGCCCTAATAGAATGGCAGGAAGAGACTCCAGAGCAGTTCAGGAGCCAAAGCATACGAGCACCGAATGGTCAGGCCTATCAAGTGCTGCATGCGCTGCCGCGCAAGGGAGAAGGTTCTCCTATGAAAGCCATGCTATCCCCAAAGAAGGAAGAGCAGAAGGGCGCGGAAAGTCCCGCACAAACTACTCTTAGTGCAGAACTGTGTGCTGTCCTAGGAGAGATCGTGACTCAGTGCAGAAGAGACCCCGGGGATTACCCAATGTCGGGATACAGGAAACTCCGGATGTTTTCAGGGAGGACACCTGTACCCTCGGGAGTAGAGAGATTTGAAGAGTGGTTAGATGGTGCCACACAGGCCTTAGAAGAATGGGAGGTCTCAGAAGGCAGAAAGAAGCAAAGGATTGTTGAGAGCTTAAAAGGGCCTGCCTTAGAGGCCATACGCAATCTGAAGACAAGCAAAAAGGATTGCACTGCCCAGGACTACATAGACATCCTGGAAAGTGTGTTTGGTGGGACAGAAAAAGTCACAGAACTTACCTATCAACTGGAACACTGTTACCAGAAGACAGGGGAGAAGCTGTCAGAGTACATGGGACGCATAGACAAGATCCTGCATAGGATTATCCTGAAGAAGGGGATAGATCCAGGGAAGGTAGATGAAGCCCGTGCCCAGCAGGTGATGAGGGGAGCCCAACCCCTGGACCCTGTCGCACTAATACTACGCACCCGGCAGGATGGGAAGAGCCTGGACTACCCTGATCTCATCCGAATGGTCAGAGAAGAAGAGGCCATGTTGGAAGAGAAACGGGAGAAGCAGGTGATGGGGTCTACAAAGCTTCCAGTGGCCACGGTCAGGTCGGCCTTAACCCCTGAAAGAGAGACAGAAGTAGATGCCCTGAAGTTGCAGATGTCCCAGATGATGGAGATACTGACATCTCTAGTGGCAAGAGAGACGCCCAGTCCCAAGAAAGAAACAAGCAGGAGGGAATTGTTTCCAGCTGTTTCAGCACCAGCATCCCCACCTGACTACGGTGAGATGATCTGTTTCAATTGTGGAGGAATTGGTCATATTGCAGCTGTATGTGCCAGTCCCAAGAAGAAGAAAACAGAAAGCCGCCAGCCGGCGGGAAACGCCAAAGGGCCCCGGTGAAGGAGTCAACCGGGTGCCCATCACCTTCAGTGAGCTCCAAGAAGCATAACAGGAAGAGAAAGCGAGGAGATCAAACCCCTCAAAAGGGGCCCAGGGATCCTCAACCAAGGTGCACTCCAGAGAAAGGGGGCAAGACCCCTCCGAAGAAACACAGTACTCCCAAGCGAGAACCCTTACAAGTGAGAGATAACAATGTCCCTCAACGGGTTCACACTCCCACTAAGAGGGAGAAAATTAATGCATACCAGGCTCAAGAAAGGATCAAGCGCAAATCCAGTGCTTGTAAAGGAAAGAGTCCAAAGAAGAAGGTAGCATCAACTCGGCCCTACCCAGAAGAGCTGGTTGGTCCATCTCCTACTGTACCCATCCAAGTGGAAGGAGTGTACACGAAGGCCCTCCTAGACACTGGAGCCCAAGTGACCCTATTGTACAGGGACTTCTATGACAGATACCTGAGTCATCTGCCCATACAGAAGATAGAAGAGTTGGAGATAAGGGGATTGGGAACTCAGAGTTTCCCCTATGATGGATACCTACCCATACGGTTGACCTTTGACCCATCCGTGGCTGGAAAGGCTGAAGTGTTCGACACCCTGGCAGTGGTGTGCCCTCGCCCGCCTGGAACCAGCAAGACCTCCCTGATCATAGGGACAAACACGGATCTAGTCAGAAGGCTTCTGACCCCCTTAGTGAAGAAAGAGAATCTTTCAGCTCCCAAGATCCATCCCATGCTGAAGGCAGCCTACCAGCGGTTGGTCCTAGAGCAGAAGACCCCAAGTGAGGGGATAGGAAGGGTATGGAGGCTTGGGAAAGAAGGAGCAGTGTTACAGCCTGGAGAGGTGACCTGCATGAGAGCCACGGTGAAACTTAATTGGGAGCAGCCTGGCCCCTTTGTGATGTTGGAACCCGACCCAATGGAGGGTCACTCAGGTCTGGAAGTGATACCAGAAGTAATCTCATTGAAGGACCTGAAGAAGGCAGAGGAAGAGTCCCTGTCAGTGTGAGGAACCCCACGGAGAGGCCTGTGGAGATCCCTGCCAGGATGCTTCTGGGACAGGTGAGTCCTGCTGTCCCAGTTGGCTGGTCAGAAGTGAAGGGGACGGGTGAAGGAGAAGATGTTTGGAAGAAACTCTCCATGGAAAACCCAAACCTACCTGGAGCTTGGAAAGAGAGAGCCAAGGCCCAGCTGACCAGATGGGAGAAGATTTTCTCTAAAGATGAGTTTGATGTGGGGTGTGCGAGGAGTGCCACCCATCGAATCCGCATGCAAGAGGACAAGCCATTCAGAGAGAGAGTCAGGCGAGTCCCGCTAGCAGATCTGGAGGATCTGAGGGAGCAGCTTGCGGAATTGAAGAAGACGGGAGTGATTAGGGAGTCCAGAAGCCCCTATGCCTCCCCAATTGTGGTAGTCAGGAAGAAGAATGGGTCATTGAGGCTCTGCATTGACTACAGAACTCTCAACAGGAGGACCATTCCTGACCAGTACACCACGCCAAGGATAGAGGATGCCTTACAGAGTTTATCTGGAGCTAAGTGGTTCAGTGTGATGGACCTCAAGAGTGGGTATTACCAAATCCCCATGCATCCAGAAGACAGAGAAAAGACTGCCTTCATAACCCCAGTAGGATTCTTTGAGTTCAACAGGAGGCCTCAGGGCCTATCTGGAGCTCCTGCTACATTTCAACGCCTAATGGAAAGGACAGTTGGAGACATGAACCTCATAGAAGTCCTTGTGTACCTGGACGATGTCATTGTCTTTGGAAAGACTTTGGAAGAACATGAAGCCAGATTGGAGAAAGTACTGAAGAGGCTCAGTGAAGAGGGACTCAAACTTTCTCCCGAGAAGTGTCGGTTCTATCAGTCTTCTGTGAACTACCTGGGACACATAGTGTCTGAAAAGGGAGTGGCTACAGACCCTGAGAAGTTGGAGGCAGTTACTTCGTGGCCCAGACCCACAACAGTTACAGAACTTCGGTCTTTCTTGGGGTTCTGCTCCTACTACCGCAGGTTTGTGGATGGGTTTGCCCGCATTGCCAAACCCCTAAACGAGCTGCTCAAGACAGAAGGAGAGGAAGATGGATTGGGGCCTAGGAGGCCCGGTGAATCGGTCCAAGACCAATGGAACTCAAGGTGTGAAGAGGCTTTCAGAACCTTGAAGAGAAGTCTCACCACAGCCCCAGTTTTGGCCTACGCTGACCCCACTAGACCATATGAGCTACATGTTGATGCCAGCCATGAAGGCCTAGGTGGAGTACTCTACCAGGAGTATGAAGATCAGCTACGACCAGTGGCCTATGTAACCCGGAGCCTGACCCCCTCCGAGAAGAACTACCCCACCCACAAGTTGGAGTTCTTAGCCCTCAAATGGGCAGTAGTTGACAAACTGAGAGACTATTTGTATGGGGCCGAGTTTACTGTAAAGACAGATAACAACCCTTGACCTATCTATTCACCACCGCCAAGCTGGATGCAACCGGATACAGATGGTTGGCGGCGTTGTCTGGATTCAATTTCAGCCTCAAGTACAGACCAGGGGCTGGAAATAGGGATGCAGATGCCCTGTCCCGAAGATCCCATGTCATGGTCGATGACTGGGAAGACTGGACCCAAGTGGCACCAGAAGGAGTGCGAGCCCTTTGTCAAGGGGCTGAACTCCAAGCCAGAGGAGGATCCAGAGCTGAAGAGATAGGAGTTACCACAGTGGGAGTCCCAAAGTGTTACTGTGGGGTAACTCAATTAGAAGAAGAGTGTCTACCGAAGCTGTCCAAGAAGGAGTTAAGGTGTGACCAATTGGAAGACCCCATGGGGAGATTGGTCCTGGAAGCCCTGGAAAACCAGAGTCCAGAGGGACTTCGCCTTCACCCTTCCAAAGAAGCTCGCCTACTGAGGAGAGAGTTGGACAAATTACAGGTGCATCAGGGGTAGTCTACCGAAGGGGCCCCTCTGATAGCTCAGAAGATAAGTGGCAGTTGTTTCTCCCCGAAAAGCATCGAGAGACTGTGCTTATTGCCTTACATGACCAGCATGGTCACTTGGGAGCAGAGAGAACCTTCCAACTTATTAGAGACCGGTTTTATTGGCCCTGCATGAGGGCCGAAGTGGAGGAGTATTGCCATTCCTGTGCAAGATGCATTCAGAGGAAGACTTTACCCCATCAAGCTGCCCCAATGGGCCATCTACAAAGTCAAGGCCCAATGGATCTGGTATGCATTGATTTTCTCTGCCTCGAACCCGATTTGAGTGGATTGGGAAATGTTCTGGTGGTAACCGACCATTTCACCCGTTATGCTCAGGCTTTCCCAACCAAGGACCAGAAGGCCTCTACCGTAGCCAAGGTACTTCTGGAGAAGTACTTTGTTCATTATGGACTACCACAGAGAATCCATTCAGACCAAGGAAGGGACTTTGAGAGTCGCCTGATCAGGAAGCTACTAGATTCTCTGGGAGTAGAGAAGACTAGAACCACACCATATCACCCTCAAGGTGATGCCCAGCCTGAAAGGTTCAACAGGACCCTATTGAACATGTTAGGAACTTTGGAAACAGAGAAGAAGCAACACTGGAGTCAACACATATCAGCTCTGGTGCATGCCTACAACTGCACCACAAGTGATGTGACGGGTTTCTCCCCCTACCGACTTATGTTTGGGAGAGAAGCAAGATTGCCAGTGGATTTGGCCTTTGGCATTTCCTTAGACCATGCCTCTGCTGCCTCCCACAAAGGATATGTGGACAGACTGAGGCACAGTCTGAAGATAGCTTATGAGAAAGCTCAAGCGGCCTCTGACCAGAGGGGGGCCCGAAACAAGAGGAACTTTGACTTGAAGGTTAGAGTACAGGACCTGCAGCCTGGGGACCGTGTACTGTTACGCAATCTAGGGATCCCTGGAAAACACAAGATTGCTGATAGATGGAGATCAGAGCCATATATCATCTGTAGAAAACTTCCAGGATTGCCTGTCTACAAGTTGAAGCCAGAAGGAAGAGTGGGGCCTTTGAAGACCTGGCATAGGAATCACTTGCTCCCACTCACTGAAGCAGTCAGAATGCCTCCAGCAAGAGACGTACCTGAATCTGTTTCCATTCTGGATACCCCCAGGCCTAACACTCGGTCTCAAACATCCCAAGCTAGGGATGGACAAGACCCCCAACAAGCAGAAGAAGAAAGAGGAGAACTTGAATGGCTATGGCCTTCCTCAACTCCAGGAAATTCTGCCATAGACCTTCCACCTACTGAAGATGTGGAAGATAACACATTGAACCCAGAAGCCACAGAGTTTGTGCCATTCAGTGTTGTGCCTGAGTGCTGGGAAGATATCCCTGGTCTCTACTCAGAAGAAGAAGTAGATGTTCCAGAACCAGAGATGTTGCTAGAATGTGTTCCTGAAGAAGTCCCAAGAGAACAGAGAGCTCGCAGAGTTGTGAAGCCTCCCAAGAAGTTAACTTACCCCAAGATGGGAGAAAGTTCAGAGGACTCTGTTACCACAGCAAGGAGAAGTGCTGAGAGCCCTGACCCATCCACTGTTCATTTGGTGGAGGGCAACCCCAGCTCACTCTCTGGCACAGTTAAACAGGTCGCCCACACTGAAGTGACCTGTAGACAGGACAGCTCCCCATCTTATGTTAATTGGTGGGAAGCTCCCCTGTCTAAATTATGTGAACGTGTTGTTACCAAGGACGCTTGTAGTTTGAACAATGTCTTTGGGGACCAAAGATTCAAAGTGGGGGGAGTGTGTAGCGGGGTCGTACCCCTTTTAGGGGAGAAGACTACATTCCCCATAATTCCCCAGGCTCCCGGGCTGCTTGTTTCCGCCCGAGAGGCTGCTGGGGGAGATGATAAAAAGGAGGAGGAGAGACCGCCTCTTCCTCTTCTGACACTTCCTCTTCTGAGGCCTCATCTGACTGGTCTCCCTCTCATGACTGAGCTTGTGACGCGGAGACTGGTTCCTGAGGAGACACCTGTGCGGACCGGGACTGCTGAAGGCCTGAAGCCTGGGCCTTGCAGCAGGTGGAGAGAGACTCTCATCCCTCAGAGTCAGCAGCAGCGGAGCGGAGACTCTTCCCTAAAGTCGGTCGGTCGGAGCTGAGGACCGGAGCGCAGGGGCTGTGACGGAGGAGACCGGAGCCGCCATTGGAGGGACCGGAGCCGAGGACGGTACCCCAGGATTGGTGAGAGAGCTGAAAGGCTCATCCTGCATTGCTATACACACTTTCACGCCATTGAACTGCCAAGGCACAATTTACCTCAGAGCAGCAAATGTTACTTTCTGTGGATTACAAATACACCATTTAAAGCTACATGTGCACCACCTCTACAGATTCATTGCCGGTGAAGAACACTGTACTTGTACAAGGACTGAGCTCTATTGCTAGGGATCAGGCCTGGTCCGTTAGGTAGGCGCAGATAGATTTATTGCACCTCAGGGGTGCATAGCAGACGGTCGCCACACTTGGCGCTCCGTTTCCCATTGCTAGTTTGTTACATACATGTGTACATGTTAAAGTGCATGTTGCAGGGACCTGCTAAAGTATTGTAAGTCAAATGTTTAAATGCATGTTACTATTTCTTTTCCTTACTGCCAAAGTAAAGCCAGTTATTCTTATCTCAGCAGTCTGCTTGTGAGTTCATACCCATTACACTTAGAGTATAAGTGATATTTTATGTGCATAGATACATACCCCTTTACTAACTGTGCCAGAGCGGGTAGAGCAAATTGCCGGGGGTTGGTGGAGCTGTACTCAGGGACCCAAAACAAACCAGCGGCTCTCTTAACTGGGGGTAGCGCTACATATTAAAGACTGCTTCATTTTACTTACTATTTTACATTATTTTTTCATCTCATTGGTGGCACTTTATGGAGGTGGAGGTGATCCATGTAGGGTGGTCGGATCAAACCAGGATATCGTATGCATGGATCATCCATTTATAGTTTAATGGTCCTGGCAGTTTGGTAAGAATCCTTTATAATGGTGTTTGGTGTTGAAAGCACAGTTTTTTTCACTGGAAAGTGGAAGACATTGGTATGAGCACAAGACTGATTTTTTGTTGAGGACATATTTAAAAGACTTGGTTGTGGACTTTACATGTTCTGTAGTTGGAATATTTTTTTGAATTTGCACGATTCACTTTATGTGTTTATTTGCACAATTATTGTTCACTTTATGTCTAATATCTTTATCAACCTTTGAATTTAGCACTGTGTTTTGAGGATTTATTTAATGAACCTTGCAGGGTAGCCATCAGAAATATTCAGGCCCCTTACGCAGCTTTAGGCCTGTCCCCCCCCCCCCCAGGGCCTGACCACCAACACTCCCCAGGGCCCGCCCACTGGCCATCCCATATATTGCCCCATATATTGAGCAAAGAGGCAGCCTAATTCAGCAAGAAGATGGCCCAATCCAGCAGAGAGAACCCCATATATTCAGCAAAGAGACATCCCAATCCAGCAAAGAAACAGTCACAGCATAGGCCCACATCCAGCATCATCGCCAATCAACTTAGCAAAAACGTCATGTCTAACAAGTTGTCTCCAGTCCACAGTGAGCAATCAGTGAGGCAGCACGGGTCTTCTACACGACTGAGCTGCGACTGGCACCCAAACCAGCATCTAGTCTGCAAAGAGAGACGGAGTGCAGATGATATCACCCTGATGGGGGTCCTGAAACCTTGTAGTAAAGTTTTTTCTTATCTAACAAGAGAAAATAATGTCTGAGTGCAGTAACCAATAGTAGCCATGCACTGATTTTTCATCATTCTTTTCTAAATGGCTGAGAGGTGAAATTTGGTTGCTATGAGTAATTGCACCTTCCCGTCATCATTTCTTTGTGACCTGGCTTTAAAAGGTCAGTCCACTTCAAAATGATAGTTCATCTATGGGTCAACTCGGGGGCGGCACAGTGGTGTAGTGGTTAGCACTCTCACCTAGCAGTAAGAAGGGTCGCTGGTTCAAATCCCAACCACGACACCACCTGCCTGGAGATTGCATGTTCTCCCTGTGCCTGTGTGGGTTTCCTCCGGGTACTCCGGTTTCCTCCCACAATCCAAAGACATGCAGGTAGGTTAATTGGCTTCTGTCCAAAAATTGTCCCTAGTATATGAATGGGGACCTTGGATTGTGGGCTCCTTGAGGGTAGGGACCAATGTGAGTGTGCAATGTACAGGGATGGGGACGGTTGTAGACACTCACTCAGGTTGAACTGGATGGACTGGTGTCTTTATTCAACCTTTACTAACTATGAAACTATGAAACTATGAAACTCCATTGGGCTGAATCATCCACCATTTTTCATATAATTTAGAGACATCAGCCACAACATCACCCCATCAGTGTCCAAGGATCCTCCTATGACATGGCAAATGTGCAGAGATGGGAGCTTAGGTACTGAGATTTCACTACTGAAGTTCTGGAGAAAAAAAAATGGCAGCTTTGCATACCTGATATCTGCCTGTTTTATAAAAACACGCCTTGTTTTTGGTTCAAGACAGAGAAATATTATTGTGATGGAGTGTAAAAGAAACGAAGAGTTTCAGACCTACTCACAGGTGTAAAGACAGGTATCTTCGACTAGGTCTATAATTTTTCCAGTTTTGTCGCCAGTATAAATAGCCTGTACTTGACTGCTGATGCCGGGTCAGAACAGGTCTCTCTTTAGATGTCTCCGCCAAGGCAGTTGGGCAGGACGCCTAGATAAATAGAACATGGGTACAGAGGCGGATCCAGAGTCTAGTCTCGGGAGGGGCACTGCCAGAAAATAAGGTGTTGCTTATAGCGCAAAAAATAAAAACCGCAGAGGTGATCAAATACCACCAAAAGAAAGCTCTATTTGTCGGAAAAAGGACATATATTTTTTTTGGGTACATCGTCGCACAGACGCGCAATTGTCAGTTAACCACTAAAGCCCCGGAAGGATTTACCCCCTTCCTGTCCAGAGCACTTTTTGCGATACGGCACTGCGTCGCTTTAATTGACAATTGCGCGGTCGTGCAACGTTGCACCCAAACAAAATTGACTTAATTTTTTTCCCACAAATGGAGCTTTCTTTTGGTGGTATTTGATCGCCCCTGTGGTTTTTATTTTTTGCACTATAAACAAAAAAAGAGCGACAATTTTTAAAAAAAAAAAGCAATATTTTTACTTTTTGCTATAATAAATATATAAAAAAAACAAATGTCTTCCTCAATTTAGGTCGATATTATATTCTTCTACATATTTTCGGTAAAAAATTGGTATATTGATTGGTTTGCGCAAAAGTTATAGCGTCTACAAAATAGGGGATAAATTTATGGCATTTTTATTATTATTTTTTTTTAT
Organism: Lithobates sylvaticus; assembly: GCA_028564925.1. NCBI lineage: Eukaryota > Metazoa > Chordata > Amphibia > Anura > Ranidae > Lithobates > Lithobates sylvaticus. The sequence continues at coordinate 50,164,917 of CM053026.1, read as the reverse complement.
TAGTAATGGCGGCGATCTGCGATTTTCATCGCGAATGCGACATTGCTGTGGACACATCGGACACTTTTGACACTATTTTGGGACCATTGACATTTATACAGCGATCAGTGCTATAAAAATGCACTGATTACTGTGTAAATGACACTGGCAGGGAAGGGGTTAAACATTAGGGGGGTTAACTGTGTTACCTCACTGTGTTCTAACTGTAGGGGGGATGGGCTCACTAGCAACATGACAGAGATCGCTAGGGGAGCAGTAGATCCCTGTCATGTTGCTAGGCAGAACAGGGAAATGCCTTGTTTACATAGGCATCTCCCCGTTCTGCCTCTCCGTGTCACGATCACGGCCACCGGCGGACTTTGAGTCCATGGGACCCGCGGGCACACTCACGTGGCGAGTGGCCGGTGTGCACACGCCCACTAGTGCGTGATTTAAAGGGGACGTACAGGTACGCCCATTTAGGCAGTTGTGCCGACGTACATCGTTGTGCACTGGTCAGCAAGCGGTTAAAGTAACGCAGTGCTGTGCTGTGCTGTATCGCAAAAAGTGGCCTGGTCATTAAAGAGGGTAAATCTTAAAACTTTAAACTGGGGCTGAAGTGGTTAAGATTGAACAAGGCAAAAATGTCAATACTAAAGGGGCAGCATTTTTTTTCATGTATTCTGCGATTTTACATCATCATTAATTTTTGTACTTTATTCATATACTTTGGTGCTCTGATGGGGGGAGGGGCTCCCATGGAGAAGCAATAGAGATGAGCGGGATCCTGATTCTGGGATTGCAGGCAGCATCACACAGTGACACACAGCCACTGCTTCATCCTGTCTTCATGCCACGCTGGGGCCTGGAGAAGATGGAGGGAGGAGGTGGGTGGAACCAACACTCACACTAGGTGCGGAGGGGGGAAGAAGGCACCGCTCTGAATGCTGGGGCTCTGCTCCTCCTCAGCAGCGGCTCAACAGCGGCTCAGACAATTGCCCCGTTGCCCCACCCCTGGATACATCCCTGTATGGGTATGTTTGCATGTGCCAGGTCAGCTGCTGCTGCTTCTGAAACATCTCATTCTCCAGGAGAGCCTGACTCCACTAAGAACAGCCTGTATTACTGGACAGTAGAGCTGCAAGACTCTGGCTGAAATAAGAATCACAATTTTTTTGCTTAGAATAAAGATCACGATTCTCATGGCGTAACATCGTCTTTCACATTATACAAAAAAAATGGGCTAGCTTTACTGTTTTTGTTTTTTTAAATGAATTAAAAAATTGGGCTAGCTTTACTGTTTTTGTTTTTTTAAATGAATTAAAAAAAAAATAATTGCGTTTGAAAGACCGCAGCGCAAATACAGTGTGACACAAATAATTGCAACAACTGCAATTTTATTCGCTAAGGTCTCTGCTAAACAAAATATACAGTATATAATGTTTGGGGGTTCCAAGTCATTTTCTAGCAAAAATACGCGACAACAAGCTCACATCCAACATTTCCAAGTCGGAAAATCCGACCGCGTGTACGCGGCATTAGATTTGTCATCAGAAATTTTTTTTGATTTATCTACAAAAGGAATGCTGCTATTAAAACATGGTTACGGTTGACCCATTAACCTTGAGCAGCTACTATAGCATGTGAGAGATGTGGCCATGTACCAAGGAACTCACATTACAGAGAGCTGACGTTATTACTAGGACATCTAGCATGGTTATACAAATAGTGCAGAAACACGTTGAGTCTATGAGGTTTTCCATCTTCCACTGTTGATTGTTACATCAATCACTGAATATTTACATAAAGGAACTTTGTGACTATGTACTGAAATGCTAATTTTTTTATATATTACGTGCTGGTGCATTTCTATGGTTTTATTCAAATTTTCGATATATTTATAATAAAATGGATGGCTTTTAAAACTTGTATTTTTTGTATAACTGCCATAAAAATCCCAGGGGCAGTTGTATTTTGACTTTTTTGTAAGTACAGTTTGGGATGGAGGTACTTTAGGTCTTGGTGGTAGGTCCCTGTTGCTTTCTAGTTCTGGAATCTGGTATGGTTGGAGCAGACGTTTCTAGCCACTACCGAATCTTGATTGGTAGCTTTTAATACAGGGCCGGTGCGACCACTAGGCAAACTAGGCGGCCGCCTAGGGCGCCCTGCTGCCTAGGGCGCAGGCCACTGGTTTTCCTACTCAGCAAGCAAACATTCATTGATGGGCACTGGTAGACTGCACTGAAGAGCGCTGGTAGCCTGCATTTGATGGGCGCTGGTGAGGTTACATTTGATGGGCACTGGTGAGGCTGAATTTGATGGGCGCTGGTGAGGCTGCATTTGATGGGCGCTGGTGAGACTACATTTGATGGGCGCTGGTGAGACTACATTTGATGGGCGCTGGTGAGGTTACATTTGATGGGCGCTGGTGAGGCTGAATTTGATGGGCGCTGGTGAGGCTGCATTTGATGGGCGCTGGTGAGGCTGCATTTGATGGGCGCTGGTGAGGTTGAATTTGATGGGCGCTGGTGAGGCTGCATTTGATGGGCGCTGGTGAGGCTGCATTTGATGGGCGCTGGGGAGGCTGCATTTGATGGGCGCTGGTGAGACTACATTTGATGGGCGCTGGTGAGGCTACATTTGATGGGCGCTGGTGAGGTTACATTTGATGGGCGCTGGTGAGGCTGAATTTGATGGGCGCTGGTGAGGCTGCATTTGATGGGCGCTGGTGAGGCTGCATTTGATGGGCGCTGGTGAGACTACATTTGATGGGCGCTGGTGAGGTTACATTTGATGGGTGCTGGTGAGGCTGCATTTGATGGGCGCTGGTGAGGCTGCATTTGATGGGCGCTGGTGAGACTACATTTGATGGGTGCTGGTGAGGCTACATTTGATGGGGGCTGGTGAGGCTACATTTGATGGGCGCTGGTGAGGCTACATTTGATGGGCGCTGGTGAGGCTGCATTTGATGGGCGCTGGTGAGGCTGCATTTGATGGGCGCTGGTGAGGCTGCATTTGCTGGGCGCTGGTGAGGCTGCATTGATGGGCGCCGGTGAGGCTGAATTTGATGGGCGCTGGTGAGGCTGAATTTGATGGGCGCTGGTGAGGCTGCATTTGATGGGTGCTGGTGAGACTACATTTGATGGGCGCTGGTGAGGCTACATTTGATGGGCGCTGGTGAGGCTACATTTGATGGGCGCTGGTGAGGCTGCATTTGATGGGCGCTGGTGAGGCTGCATTTAATGGGCACTTTATTAAAAAGGTGGGATTTACATGGGCAGGGAGAGGGGGGCATAATCAGCCTGGGGGGAGGGGGGGGGGCGGCAAAATTAGGTTTTGCCTAGGGTGTCAAAAATCAATGCACCAGCCCTGTTTTAATACTTCCCAAGCCAATCAGTAAGAACAGGTATGCATCCAATGAAGAACTCCTAATCTCCATACGTGTTTCAAGTGGATGAATCAGAAAGCATTGAAGGAAGAAGATCCATATAAAAGCCACACAAGGGGCCTTTTGTAGAAAGGAGCTTAGGGATAGCAAGCTAAGTGTTTCTCTTATGGCAGGACTCCTTTAAAATTTTGTGGCTGGAATTTAGCTTTAACATGAAAGGGTTGTGTTTGATTGCTATGTTTAGCCGGGTCAACCTTTGCTTTGCTTTATGCACATACCATGAAGTGACATAGAGGGTCCAGTAATGTCAGTGATTGTTGTTCCTACAGCACTTGACACCACAGACCATGCCAGCGCGACCATGCCCGCGACTGGAGTGACCATGCCCGCTGTAGACGTATTCATACCCCTTGACATTTTCCACATTTACTCATGTTAGAACCAAAAACGTAAATGTTTTTTTGGGGGATTTTATGTGATAGACCAACACAGTGGCAAATAATTGTGAAGTGGAAGGAAAATGATAAATGGTTTTACATTTTTTTTACAAATAAATATGTGAAAAGTGTGGGGTGCATTTGTATTCAGCCCCCTTTACTCTGATACCCCTAACTAAAATCTAGTGGAACCAATTGCCTTCAGAAGTCACCTAAATAGTAAATAGAGTTCACCTGTGTGTAATTTAATCTCAGTACAAATACAGCTGGTCTGTGAAGCCCTCCGAGATTTATTAGAGAACTTTAGTGAACAAACAGCATCATGAAGGCCAAGGAACACACCAGAACAGGTCAGGAATAAAGTTGTGGAGAAGTTTAAAGCAGGGTTAGGTTATACAAAAATATCCAAGCTTTGAACATCTCACGGAGCTCTGTTCAATCCATTATCCGAAAATGGAAAGAGTATGGCACAACTGCAAACCTACCAAGACATGGCCGTCCATCTAAACTGACAGCTTGGCCAAGGATAACATTAAGCCCCCGTTCACACCTATGCGAATTAGATGCGGCTTACACCGCATCCAATTCGCAGGACATTGTAAAATACATTAATTTTAATGAGGCTGGTTCACATATCTGCGGTGCATTCGCACTCCGCATTGCACAAAAAACGTGTGCGTTTTCTAGGCAGTGCGGTCCAGCTCAGGTGCGAATTATCTTCTATGGGCACGCAATGATTCGCAAATGCATTCCATTCTGAACAAGGAATCTCTCCTTGCTTTCACTACACCTCCCTCTCCTCTCCCCCTCTCCCTGCTCAGCTGATGCGCTGATAGAACGCATCGGCATCGCTGAACAGCTACATTTTCTCTTCACAGAGAAAATGTAGCTGGAATTCGCACCGCACTGGTGTGAACCCAGGCTAAAGGAGAGCATTAATCAGAGAAGCAGCCAAGAGGCCCATGGTAACTCTGGAGGAGCTGCAGAGATCCACAGCTCAGGTGGGAGAATCTGCCCACAGGACAACTATTAGTCGTGCTCTCCACAAATCTGACCTTTATGGAAGAGTGGCAAGAAGAAAGTCATTGTTGAAAGAAAGCCATAAGAAGTCTAGTTTGCAGCCATGTGGGGGACACAGCAAACATGTGGAAGAAGGTGCTCTGGTCAGATGAGACCAAAATTGAACTTTTTGGCCTAAAAGCAAAAACGCTATGTGTGGCAGAAAACTAACACTGCACATCGCCCTGAACACACCATCCCCACTGTGAAACATGGTGGTGGCAGAATCTTGTTGTGGGAATGCTTTTTTCAGCAGGGACAGGGAAGCTGGTCAGAGTTGATGGGAAGATGGATGGAGCCAAATACAGGGCAATCTTAGAAGAAAACCTGTTAGAGTCTGCAAAAGACTTGAGACTGGGGCGGAGGTTCACCTTCCAGCAGGACAACGACCCTAAACATACAGCCAGACCTACAATGGAATGGTTTAGATCAAAGCTGTGACCTCAATACACAACCACTTGCTGTTAACAGGAGGATTGTTTTTATGCTTACTTTATTTGGATCTATGTGAGTGCAATAGTTGGAGATTTGCTTTTATCCATTAAATTGTTTTAAACGTTATCACACTATTGGAGCACTTATTTTATTTTCATGTGGAGAGATCTTTTACCGTATGCACAGTTGGATATCGGTGGGATGATTTAACCCGCTGAGGGTAAAAGTGTATATGCCGAGAATGAGAGTGCAAGGCACCTAAATCCGGTGAGTGCGTTTCTTAAGGGGAGCAGAGGCACTTTCACATGCGGTGTGGTGGAAGATCTGGAATATTACAACTGCTATAGAAAGATATTTTTCACGTCAAAATTTGGGTTATTTTATGGAGTTAAATTTTTGTCACTAATGCTCACAGTGACTTTCACTTACTTTATATATGTTCTTTGATGTTACAGTATTGATTGTCATACTTTAATATCAGCGTCAGCGCCACTATTTACTTTTACATTTTAACATGAACAGAATGTTCTTTTATTGAGAAAAATATACCGGTAGGTGTGGTACAGTTTATGAAGTACAACATGAAAGTAATTAAAGGTACATGTAGGGTATCTTACAATAGTTGAGAGTCATATTTACAGTTCAGTGGAGTGCCAACATAACATAATAGGATTAACACAAGAGAGCTGGGCATCACCCTATTCAGAAGCCATGTTAAAGGGTACCTGTACCCACTATGCAGTCCAGGGTTGCCAGACTCTGTTTATGTAAGTCAGCTTGTACATAGGAAGAGCCGAGTTAATAGATTGTTCCCAAGAACCCACGGAGGGAGGGGATTGGGAATTCCATTTGAGTATGATTTCTCTTCTATAATATAGCAGAAAACATATAAGTATTTTGGTGTATCTGGGCCTTTGGTCATCATCATGAATGCTTAGGAGCAATAACTCAGGGGCATGGGCATCCGCAGAATTTTTTTTCAGGGGGGGGGGGGGGGCATAATTTTAAGGTCACCCATGCTCTGACCCTTTTCGACAATGTCATTATCACATTATCACGGTCATAGACTGCAGACGTAGTACAGGTTATGGTCAGAGACTGCGGACATGGCCCAAGAGACTGTCAGAGACTGCGGAAATGGCCCAAGAGACTGTCAGAGACTGCGGACATGGCCCAAGAGACTGTGAGTGACTGCATACATGGCTCAAGAGACTGTCAGAGACTGCGGAAATGGCCCAAGAGACTGTCAGAGACTGCGGACATGGCCCAAGAGACTGTAAGTGACTGCATACATGGCTCAAGAGACTGTAAGAGACTGCAGACATGGCACAAGAGATGACCAGAGACTGCATACATGGCCCAAGAGACTGTCAGAAACTGCATACATGGCTCAAGAGACTGCGGACATTGCACAAGAGACTGTCAGAAACTGCATACATGTGTGGGGGGGGGGGGGGGACAGAGAGAGACAGGGGATGACAGAAAGAGACAGAGGGGGTGACAGAGAGAAGTGTGACAGAGAGAGACAGAGGGGGGTGACAGAGAGAGGGGGGTGAAAAAGACAGAGGGGTGAGAGAGGGAGGGGGGGAAAAGAGAGAGGGGGGGTGAAAAAGACAGAGGGGTGAGAGAGAGGGAGGGAGAGAGAGGGGGGGGTTACAGAGAGGGGTGATGGGGGTCATCACTCCTGATCCGATCCCTGATTCCAGGGGGGGGCACTTGCCCCCCCTTACCCCTACCTGCGGACGCCCATGCTCAGGGGTGATCGGTAAAGCCAGCCGAAGACGAAAGTTTATGATTTCAACCACCTTCGTCCAGATACTTTTACATTTTAGGTAGAGGGTAAAATACAGTTTTTTTTTATTTGATTCATTTAGAGTGGCAGCTTTAATAAAATCTCTAATCTTTCCTAGTGGGGCAGTGGTGGGGCTTCAAGTGTGGGCGTGTTAAATTTGCTGACCATCAGTTAGACCTATCACATGAAATCCCAATAAAATACATTTACATTTTTGGTTGTAACATGACAAAATGTGGAAAATTTCAAGGAGTAGGAAAACTTTTTCAAGGCACTGTAGTGGCGGGTAGGTCCCATGGGCCGGTAGGCGTAATCCTCTTTGGAGACTTTTTTATTCTGCTGTTTTACTACCCCTTGATGGTGTACGGGACAGTTTTAAATCATCATTACAGGTAGGATGTTTGTCAAATATATCATCATTGAGCTAATACAACTGTTGCCTATATTATATTTTACCAGTTTATCGGATAGCGACGCTTAACGTTATATATTGTGAAATTGATTATTCACTTTTGATGTATATTTACTTGTTTTGTTGTTTTTTTTTTCGATTTTTTTCGATTTTGTTTTGATTTTTTTTATTGTGTCATATATATATATATATATATTTATATATATATATATATATATATATATATATATATATATATATATATATATATATTTTTTTTTTTTTTCAGTCATGAGCTATATATTGTATATGCTAATGTGGTTCTGAAGAAGCGGGGATACCGCAAAACGTATCGACCTACTTACCATTGAACATATACACAAACTCCAATTTCTCTACCAAATGTATTGTGATGCTCTGTATTGTATGGTATACAACTCTATAGTTTTATGCCTTTTTTGTGTTTTTTTTTAAAGAATATGTAGATTCGATAAAAGTTTGTATGTTTTTTTTTAATCAAATTTTGTGTGCTGTCCCGCCTTTATTTGGTTCTCCCCTTTTTCTTGACTTACCTATGGGATGATACCAATGAAAACATGATGCGAACTCTTGATTGGAATTCAACTCCCAGCTTACACATATAAAGAAATGGCCTACCTACAGGATTGTCTAGACTTTTTTAATGGTCTAGTGCTCTAATTGGCTACAGCTTACTCTTCCAACTTTCATGAAAGGCTCAAACGGGGTGTTGCTCCTCTCCCCCTCCTCTCCGCCGGCGCCTCCATTGCCACTCTGGGCACCCGGCCGTGACAGCTTTCGGCTTCACGGCCGGGCACACATGGTGCACTGGAGAGGCGATCTCCTGTCACATGTCCCAGGAGATCGCCTAGAGGGAGGGGCTGCCCAAGGAGAAAGGAGGAGTCGCCTTGGCTGTCCCTGGGTGGAAGGAGGAAGTGGGACAGGAAGTCCCCCTCCTAACGAAGCCCCCACTCTCCCCCCCAAAAAAAGTAAAATTTTTGGGTGGGACTCCGCTTTAACCACATGCCGACCGCACTATAGTCGAAAGACGGCTACAGCGCGGTCGGGTTTCCCTGAGTGGACGTCCTACGGACGTCCTCCCAGAAACTTGCTCCCGCTCGGACCCGGCGCATCACGGATCACGGTAAACAGCCGCTGATATCGGCCGTTTACCACGTGATCGCTCCGTCAAATGACGGAGCGATCACATGTACACAAACCGGCGTCACATCATGACGCCGGTTCCTCCCTCCCCTCTCTGTACCGATCGGTACAGAGAGGAGAGAAGCGGAGAGGGGGAGAGATGGGACCAGCGCTGTGGGCACTACGCATCCAGCCCACAACAGGTCAATACACTGCCACCGCTGTGCAATGCTCTGCCATGCTCTGCCAGCACTATGCAATGCGCTGCAACCAACCACTGTGCAATGCTCTGCAACCAACCACTGTGCAATGCTCTGCCACCACTGTGCTATGCTCTGCAACCAACCACTGTGCAATGCTCTGCCACCACTGTGCAATGCTCTGCAACCAACCACTGTGCAATGCTCTGCCACCACTGTGCAATGCTCTGCCACCACTGTGCAATACTCTGCCACCACTGTGCAATGCTCTGCAACCAACCACTGTGCAATGCTCTGCCACCACTGTGCAATGCTCTGCAACCAACCACTGTGCAATGCTCTGCCACCACTGTGCAATACTCTGCCACCACTGTGCAATGCTCTGCAACCAACCACTGTGCAATGCTCTGCCACCACTGTGCAATGCTCTGCAACCAACCACTGTGCAATGCTCTGCCACCACTGTGCAATACTCTGCCACCACTGTGCAATGCTCTGCAACCAACCACTGTGCAATGCTCTGCAACCAACCACTGTGCAATGCTCTGCCACCACTGTGCAATGCTCTGCCACCACTGTGCAATGCTCTGCCACCACTGCAATGCTCTGCAACCACTGTGCAATACTCTACCAACACTGTGCAACACTGTAATACTCTGCCAATACTTGCCAATACTCGCCAATACTCTGCAATAATTTTTAATAGAAACAAAGATTTTTTTTTTTTTTGACCGAACTTTCAGTATTTTTTGATTTATAGCGCAAAAAATAAAAAACCCAGGGGTGATTAAATACCACCAAAAGAAAGCTCTATTTATGTGAAAAAAGGACACAAAAATTCATTTGGGTACAGTGTTGCATGACTGAGTAATTGTCATTCAAAGTGTGAGAGCACCGAAAGCTGAAAATTGGTCTGGTTAGGAAGGGGGTTTAAGTGCCCAGTGGGTAAGTGGTTAAAGGAGACATATGCAAAAGAAAAAACTTATTAATTAAACCTACAAGTGCTTTTTTTACCACTGGTATTCCTTTATATTGGCTTTTGAAATTTACAAATGCAGCAATTAAAAAATTGGATGAAAGGTTTGGCACTGGGAGACACTTTTTGGAAGATAAATTGCATTTTATATACAACTATATAGATCAGACCAAAATGAGGGACAAATGAGGAGGAAAGAGGGACAGAGGGATTTTGTTCCAAATCAGGGACAGTCCCTTGAAATCAGAGATAGTTGGGAGCTATGCATTGTGTTGTTACATATAACAGGAAGTGAGTAAAGTTACACTAACATTTTAATGCTTATATGACCTATTGAATGCTAGGTTTACATAAATACTAAATAAGAACTAAAGGCAAACTTTTTTAGTTTTGCCATCTGTGTCCCACTGGGGAGGTTTCCCTTCAATTCCTGTCCCATAGCCGAAACAGGCAGTGAGAGAAAATCCCTCCAAAGTGGGTGAATCTCTGGTTGTCACCAGAACTTGTGTCCCCATTAGAAGATTTCTATTCTTGTTCTGGTGACAACCCAAAATTTGACTCTTCCTTCTTAAAGTCTATGTGAACCCTCACCTTGTGAAACAACCCATTCAGTTTAAAATAGAATATTTTTTGTGTATATAAAAAATAATAAATAACATTTTTCCCCCTTTTTTATACGTGATCACATGCCCTCTGTTTTCAGCATAAGGAGCTCAGCTGAGGTAGGAGAAACAGCATTACACTGGTCTTCCCAGTAAATGATTGTGCAGGGGGGGGGGGGGGGGGGGGGGGGGGGAGAGAGTCTAATCATTGGAGGGAGGAGAGCAGCCTTAGTTATCAGCACAGCTAGAGAACTAACTATGCTATGTTCTCATGCCTAGGGTGGTCAGTTTATAATAGGAAAGCAGAGGAATTGTCAGGAACAACAGGGAGTTCACACAAAGGAAGCAATACAAAGACAATAGGAGACTTTCTCATACAAGTACATGGTACAGCAGGCTCATATTAGGAATATGAAATGTTGGGTTTACATATTCTTTAAAGCCCCATACACACGCGCGGATTATCCGAGGACCAGGTCCATCGGACCATGTCCGTCACACTTTGTCTGATGTTGGTTTTGCGTACACACGGTCAGACAAAGTTGTCGGAAAATCCGATCATTCTGAACGTGGTGACGTTTGTTGCCTACGACGGGACTACGTAGAGGCTAGTAGCCAATAGCTTTGGTCTTGTAATGTGATCTGAGCATGCGTAGCACTTTGTCCGGTCGGACAACCGTACACACGATCGGATTTGGTGTGATTGGACCGTGTTGTCGGCAAATCTTTCCAGCAGGAGATAAGACTTTGTCCGTCGGACAATCCGACGTACACTGTCCGATGGTGCATACACACGGTCTGATTTTTCAACAACATTGTCCGATCGGACAGAATCCATGAAAAAGTCCGACCGTGTGTATGGGGCTTAACACTAATGCCACATACACACGATTGGACATTCCGACAACAAAATCCATGTTTTTTTTTCCGACGGATGTTGGCTCAAACTTGTCTTGCATACACACGGTCGCACAAAGTTGCTTGGAAATTCCGAACGTCAAGAACGCGGTGACGTACAACACGTACGACGAGCCAAGAAAAATTAGGGTCAATAGCCAGCGCTGCTCTTCTGCTTGATTCCGAGCATGCGTGGCACTTTGTGCGTCGGAATTGTCTACACACAATCAGAATTTACGCGAACGGATTTTGTTGTCGGAAAATTTGAGAACCAGATCTCAAATTTTGTGCGACGGAAATTCCGATGGAAACTGTCCGATTGAGCCTACACATGGTCGGAAATTTCCGACAACAAGCTCCGCTCGCACATTTGCCGTCGGAAAGTCCGACCATGTGTACATGGCATAAGAATTTAGAGATCTCAGTTGGTGGGGGGGGGGGGGGGGGGGGGGGGGCATGGAATTTTGGTGTTGCGAACCTGTACTCCAAAAATTACAGGGGTGAGAGGAAGCTGAATTTAAAGTATAATTCCTCACTGTGCCCAACATTGCAGCCTCAATGTGCCCAACATCGCAGCCTCACTGTGCCAACATTGCAGCCTCACCGTCCCCAACTTTGCAGTCTCACTGTAATTGCAGCCTCACCGTGCCCAACATTGCAGCCTCACCCGTGCCCAACATTGCAGCCTCACCGTGCCCAACATTGCAGCCTCACCGTGCCCAACACTGCAGCCTCACTGTGCCCAACATTGCAGCCTCACCGTGCCAACATTGCAGCCTCACTGTGCCCCCATTGCAGCCTCACTGTGCCCCCATTGCAGCCTCACTGTGCCCCCCATTGCAGCCTCACTGTGCCCCCCATTGCAGCCTCACCGTGCCCCTTTTGCAGCCTCACTGTGCCCCTTGCAGCCTCACTGTTCACCCATTGCAGACTCACTGTGCCCAACATTGCAGCCTTGCCAGGGCGGAGGAAGAGAGAGGGCGGTCGGATCATGAGGAAGGAAGAGGAGAGCTGGGGATCACAGAGCGCAAATTGCACACTCTTACAGCTTACATGAAATTGCCTCCGCTCTGCTCGCTGTCACACACAGCCCTGCCTCCTCCTGACCCCTCGCCTGTGATAGACAGAACATATCCCAGCATTGGACCCGCATTCTGTCTATCACAGGAGCGGGGTTAGGAGGAGGTGGGGCTGTGTATGACGGCGAGCAGAGCAGAGGGAATTCCAATAGCTTCGCTCTAGATCCGACCGGTCCTGATGGGGCCCCATGTGCATCTGGGGCCCCTGGGCCGTGCCCACTCGGTAAGGTCCAACAGATGTGCATATACGTACCCATTTCCGGACAGCCGCGGAAGCATAATAGTTGTGCGTAAACTTAGCTATTCTCGATGGAACGAAATACCAGCAAGTGAGAACTTTATAGTTGGTTTCCATCGCTCAAGTGAGGTCCTTATCATCTGCAATGCTAAGAGCTATTAAAGAAGAATGTTCATGACCCAAAGGGTTGGTTTACACTATGGGTATCCAACCTGTGGCCCACCAGCTGTTGCGGAACTACAAATCCCATCGTGCCTCTGCCTTTGGGAGTCATGCTTGCAACTCTCAGCGGTTTGCAATACCCCATGGGACTTGTAGTTCCGCAACAGCTGGAGGGAAATAGGTTGAGCACCCATGGGTTACACCATAGAAACACAGTTCAGATGCATGTGCCTTTTTGACGCTTTTTTATGCATTCTGGTGTGTTTTCTTTGCATTTTTTAAGCGTTCCAGTGTAATTTCCACCCTCTTTCTTTATTTTCCTTAAATAACGTCATGTGCATTCCGGTGCATCTTTAGTGCTTCACTGGTGCATTTAGGTGCGTTCTGGTGTTTTTGATGCGTTTTACCACGTTCCAGTACAGTTGAGTGCAGAAAAAATGCAGCATGTTCTACTTTTTTTTTCTCCAGGAACTGGAACGCACTGGTGTGAACTATGCCATTGGAAACCCTATAAACTACTATCAATATATTTTTGATGCAGAAAAAAAAAAACGCACAGGACTGCATATGGTGTGAACCTGCCCTAAAAATAAAACCGTGGTCCAGAAAAGGCATGTGCAATACCTTGTACTTTTGTTCCTTAACCCCTTCCCGCCAAGCGTACGCAGATATGCGTACTCGGCTTTCGGGGGTTATACCGGGATGATGCCCGCAGCTGCAGGCATCATCCCGGTACCGTTGTTTAGAGCCAGCGATCGGCTTTACAGGTATAACAACCGATGCGACTAAAAGCCGCTCGGCTGTTATATCGGAGGAGCGGGAGGCCCGATCTAACATCGGCCGCTTCCGGCGGCTAGTGAGGGACTGGAACGAAACCGGAAATGGCTTGGTTCTAGTCTCCTTGATGTAAACACGGAAGCGAAGTCACGACGTCACTTCCTGTTTACTCGGCTGCCAATGGCGCAGAATTTAAAAAAGTACACAGTATTTAGATACATCGTTTTCGGTGATCTGAATACTTTGAAGTGCAAAGGAGGGATTTGGGGTCTTTTAGACCCCTGATCCCTCCATAAAGAGTACCTGTCACCACCTATTACTGTCACAAGGGATGTTTACATTCCTTGTGACAGCAATAAAAGTGATCAATTTTTTATTTATTTTTTTAAAACACAAATGAATTATCTAAAATTAAATAAAAGAAATAAGAATTTTTTTTTTTTAAAGCGCCCCCCCGAGCTCGCGCAGCAAAGAAAACGCATACGGAAGTCGCGCCCGCATATGTAAACGGTGTTCAAATCACACATGTGAGGTATCGCCGCAATCGTCAGAGCGAGAGCAATAATTCTAGCACTAGACCTCCTCCGTAACTCTAACCTGGTAACCGTAAAACATTTTTAAAGCGTCGCCTATGGAGATTTTTAGGTACCGTAGTTTGTCGCCATTCCACGAGTGCGTGCAATTGTAAAGCGTGACATGTTTGGTATCTATTTACTCGGCGTAACATCATCTTTCACATTATATAAAAAAAAATTGGGCTAATTTTACTGTTTCGTTTTTTTTTAAATTCATAAAAGTATATTTTTCCCAAAAAGTTGCGCTTAAAACACTGCTGCACAAATACCGTGTGACATAAAATATTGCAACAATCGCCGTTTTATTCTCTAGATTCTCTGCTAAAAAAAAAAAAATATATATATATATATATATATATATATATATATATATATTATATATTCTATATATATATATATATATATAATGTTTGGGGGTTCTAAGTCATTTTCTAGCAAAAAATATGAATTTTAACTTGTAAACACCAAATGTCAGAAATAGGCTTAGTCATGAAAGGGATAAACCACAATCATTTTTGGCATAAATCCCATATTTCTTTATTCGATAACTTCTCTGCTCCACCCGTCTAACCAAAAGCCCCGACTGTACTGAGATTTATTTATAATTAGGGTGGAATTGTCACTGATAAATGGGCATAAGACTCCAAATATTTGCTCTCCACTTCCACTCCTCCCACTTCTTTATTTTAATTCATTGTCTCTCTTCTGTATGTCTGTCCTTCCTCCGTCTCATTCCTTCTCCATTTTTTCCTGAGTCTCTTGAACGTTTTTGTTGCTGAAGTCCTCAGGGCTCCCCACCTACAAATGACAAACATCTGATTATTGGATTCTCAGACACTCGGGACATATGTCTAGGCTCTAGTTATGTCAGCAATTTCTAGGGACCACCTTTGAAGTAGTCGTAATTTTACTTGTTTTTGGATTCCTTAAAGCTTATTCACAACTGTGCAGAGATATACAGTGGTGTGAAAAAGTGTTTGCCCCCTTCCTCATTTCCTGTTCCTTTGCATGTTTGTCACACTTAAGTGTTTCAGAACATCAAACCAATTTAAACAATAGTCAAGGACAACACAAGTAAACACAAAATGCAATTTGTAAATGAAGGTGTTTATTATTAAAGGTGAAAAAAAATCCAAACCATCATGGCCCTGTGTGAAAAAGTGATTGCCCCCTAAACCTAATAACTGGTTGGGCCACCCTTAGCAGCAACAACTGCAACCAAGCGTTTGCGATAACGTGCAATGAGGCTTTTACAGCGTCCTGGAGGAATTTTGGCCCACTCATCTTTGCAGAATTGTCCTAATTCAGTTACATTAGAGGGTTTTCGAGCATGAACGGCCTTTTTAAAGGTCATACCACAACATCTCAATAGGATTCAGGTCTGGACTTTGGCTAGGCCACTCCAAAGTCTTCATTTTGTTTTTCTTCAGCCATTCGGTGGTGGACTTGCTGGTGTGTTTAGGATCATTGTCCTGCTGCAGAACCCAAGTTCGTTTCAGCTTGAGTACACGAACAGATGGTCGGACATTCTCCTTCAGGATCTCTTGGTAGACAGCAGAATTCATAGTTCCTTTTATCACGGCAAGTCTTCCAGGTCCTGAAGCAGCAAAACAGCCCCAGACCATCACACTACCACCACCATATTTTACTGTTGGTATAATGTTCTTTTTCTGAAATGCAGTGTTCCTTCTACGCCAGATATACTTGGACACACACCTTCCAAAGAGTTCCACTTTTGTCTCATCGGTCCACAGAATGTTGTCCCAAAAGTCTTGGGGATCATCAAGATGTGTTGTGGAGAAATTGAGATGAGCTTTGATGTTCTTTTTGCTCAGCAGTGGTTTTCTCCTTGGAACTCTGCCATGCAGGCCATTTTTGCCCAGTCTTTTCCTGATGGTGGAGGCATGAACGCTGACCTTAACTGAGGCAAGTGAGGCCTGCAGTTCCTTGGACGTTGTTGTGGGGTCTTTTGTGACCTCTTAGATGAGTCGTCGCTGCGCTCTTGGGGTAATTTTGGGCGGCCGGCCACTCCTGGGAAGGTTCACCACTGTTCCATGTCTTCGCCATTTGTGGATAATGGCTCTCACTGTGGTTCGCTGGATTCCCAAAGCTTTGGAAATGGCTTTATAACCCTTTCCAGACTGATAGATCTCAATTACTTTCTTTCTCAATTGTTCCTGAATTTCTTTGGGTCTCGGCATGATGTGTAGCTTTTAAGGATCTTCTGGTGGACCTTACTGTGTCAAGCAGCTCCTATTTAAGTGATGCCTTGATTGTGAACAGGTGTGGCAATAATCAGGCCTGGGTGTGGCTAGAGAAATTGAACTCAGGTGTGGACAACCACAGTTATAGTATGTTTTAACAAGGGGGGGCAATCACTTTTTCACACAGGGCCATGATGGTTTGGATTTTTTTTCACCTTTAATAATAAACACCTTCATTTACAAATTGCATTTTGTGTTTACTTGTGTTGTCCTTGACTATTGTTTAAATTGGTTTGATGTTCCGAAACACTTAAGTGTGACAAACATGCAAAGGAACAGGAAATGAGGAAGGGGGCAAACACTTTTTCACACCACTGTAGGTTAGTCACGTGTTCCCATTCACACAGCATAGCAAAAAATATTAAAACAATTTTTAGTTGCTTCTTTAACCACGTGCTTACCGGGCACCTAAACCCCCCTCCTGCCCATGCCAATTTTCAGCTTTTAGCGCTGTCACTCTTTGAATGACAATTGCGCGGTCATACAACACTGTACCTAAATTAAAGTTTTATCATTTTTTTTTCCCCACAAATAGAGCTTTCTTTTGGTGGTATTTGATCACCTCTGGGTTTTTTATTTTTTGTTAAAAAAATACTGATTTAAAAAAAAAAATACAAAACCGTTTTATATTGTTAATAAATTTTGCAAACAGGTAAATTTTCTCCTTCGTTGATGTATGCTGATGAGGCTACACTGATGGGCACTGACAAGGCGACACTGATGGGCACTGATAAGGCAGCACTGATGGGCACTAAGAGGGAGCACTGATGGGCACTGATGAGGTGCCACTGGTGGGCACTGATAGGCTGCATTGATGGGCACTGATAAGGCGACACTGATGGGCACTGATAAGGCAGCAATGATGGACACTAATAGGCGGCACTGATGGGCACTGATGAGGTGGCACTGGTGGGCACTGATAGGTGGCACTGGTGGGCACTGAGAGGTGGCACTGAAGGGCATTGATAGGTGGCACTGAAGGGCACTAATAGGTGGCACTGATAGCTGGCACTGATGGGTGGCAGTGATGGGCACTGATTGGTGGCAGTGATGGGCACTGATTGGCACTGGTAGGTGACACTGATAGGCAGCACTGCTAGGTGGCACTAATGAGGCACTGATTGGTACCACTGGTGAGCATTGATAGGTGGCACTTGTGGGCATTGATAGGTGGCACTGATTGCTGGCACTTATTTACTGGTGGGTACTGACTGGTGGGTACTGATTTGTGACACTGGCAGGCGGTACTGGTGGGCACATATGAGGCAGCTTCGCCTCCTTCTCTTTGGGACCGATGTCCCTTCAACAGAAGCCGGTGATCGGCTTTTTTTCTCCAGTCAGTGTGAGAAGAAAAAAAAAGGATTACTGATCTTCTGTTTACATCAAGTGATCAGCTGTCATTGGCTGACAGCTGATCACGTGGTAAGGGGTCGGGATCAGCCCCTTCCTTAGATCTGTGATCACCCGAGTCTCATTGACTTGGATGATCACAGCACGCGCTTCAAATTCTGGGCCTGATTCCCAGACCGAGGGAGGGTGACAGTTATTTTGTGTTTATTCCATTTGCGAAAAATCACACCAACTGTTGTCACCCTCTCACCAGGCTGCTTGGCGATGGTCTTGTAGCCCATTCCAACCTTCTGTAGGTCTACAATCTTGTCCCTGACATCCTTGGACAGCTCTTTGGTCTTGGCCATGGTGGAGAGATTGGAATCTGATTGATTGCTTCTGTGGATAGGTGTCTTTTATACAGGTAACAAGCTGAGATTAGGAGCACTCCCTTAAAGAGAGTGCTTCTAATCTCAGCTCGTTACCTGTATAAGACACCTGGGAGCCAGAAATCTTGCTGATTAATAAGGGATCAAATACTTATTTCACTCATTAAAATGCAAATCAATTTATAACTTTTTTTAAAAGCGTTTTTCAGGATTTTTTTGATGTTATTCTGTTATTCTGATATTTATTTTAAAATAAACTGACCAGTAAAAATATAAACTGATCATTTCTCTATCAGTGGGCAAACATACAAGATCAGCAGGGGATCAAATAAGTTTTTCCCTCACTGTACCAGACGCTATAACTTTCACGCAAACCAAATATTATACACTTATTGGGATTTTTTTATTTTTTTAACCAAAGACATGTAGCAGAATACATTTTGGCCTACATTTATGAAGAAATATGATTTTTAGAATGTTTAATTGGATATGTTTTATAGCAGAAAAAAATAAATCCAACGTATTTATCGGCGTATAACACGCACTTTTCCCCCTTAAAATCGAGGGAAAGTCGTGGGTGCGTGTTATACGCCGATACCTCAAAAAAAAGTGACAAAAATGGCAAGCGCCGCCGAAAAATAGCGAGCGCTGCCGAAAAAGACCGAATCGCGGCCGAAAAAAACCCGAAGCGGCGCCGGAATAGACCGAGCAGACTGTTCGGCTCGGCTCGTAGTCCCGCCTCCCTGCGCTCGCTCCGGAAACAGCAGGGAGGCGGGGCCGCGAGCGGAGCTGAATAGTCGGCTTGGCCTTTTCCGGGGGCGCTTCGGTCTTTTTCGGCCGCGCTTCGGTCTTTTTCGGCGGCGCACACGAGAGAGAGTCTCGGCGGCGGGAAATTTAAACCCGGACCGGACTTTAAATGACGCTGGCAAGTTACAAAGAAACTGGGCATGGCTGCAATGACGCTGGGCAAGCTGCAATGACGCTGGGCAAGCTGCAATGACGCTGGGCAAGGCTGCAAATGACGCTGGGCAAGGCTGCAATAACGCTGGGCAAGGCTGCAAATGACGCTGGGCAAGGCTGCAATGACACTGGGCAAGCTGCAATGACACTGGGCAAGCTGCAAATGACGCTTAAATGTAAGTTTTTTTTTTTTCCCTAAACTTCCCTCCTAAAACTTTTTTTCCTTAAAATACCCTCCTAAACTTGGGGTGCGTGTTATACGCCGATAAATGCGGTAGGTGTTTTTTTTGCTAAATTTTTTTTGTTTATATACCAAAAGAACAACAACCCAGTGGTGAGAATACCAGGAAAAGAAAGCTCTATTTGTGTGGAAAAAATTATGTAAATTTCATGTGCGTACAGTGTTGCATGACCGCGCAATTGCCAATTAAAGTAGCACAATGCCGAATAGCAAAAAATGCTCTGGTCATGAAGGGGGTAAAATCTTCTGGAGGTCAAGTGGTTATGAAGGAATTTCTCTTCACTGTGGAGAGATTTTCTGCAACATTCTGTTGCTTCTAAAAAGGAGGAAGTGAAGGGAAATTTCCTCAATGGGATACGGGGTGGCAAAAAAAAGCCTGACTGGGGTTTTCACCCTTTGCTCCTAAATCCAAAATAAACATAGTTATTGCTTTAGGCAAAGCTAAACATTCCGTGAGCGTATTGTTGGCGTCATTCCTTATACTGACAAGTGTTGTCAGCTGCCATGTGCGAATTGTTTTAATGCGTAAAACCTATAACCTCCTGCCCTACCAGATAATATTACTAGAAGTCTCAGTCACGAGTCATGACTTTCCATTCACCTCTACTCATGTTTATAGCTTTTGGCCTCTCTGTTGACATCACATGGTCTGTGGTATTCCTGCCCATACAAATTGATGTTTAAATGTGCCGTTCCGATGCCCTTTAAGCCTTTAGCCAACACAGGACACCATGTCCCTTACATACTCTTTAAACAATGTTCTGCGTCATTTATGAAGTTGCCATGTACCGCTGACAGAATTTGTCAGGAGCCATTCCAGGTATTATTCCACCCTATTTTTATTGTGTTCTTTCCGCTCTTTAAAAGTGAGCTGTTAAGCTGTCCATAGAAAATAGGATTTAAAATGCAGCCATCGTCAATGGAAGTGGCCACATCATTGATGGCGTTAACCACGCCATCAATGGTGTTGACCATGTCATTGGCCACATCATCAATGGCTTGGTCATATCATCAGTGGCATTGGCCACATCATCAATGGCTTGGTCATATCATCAGTGGCATTGGCCACATCATCAATGGCTTGGTCATATCATCAGTGGCATTGGCCACATTATCAATGGCTTGGTCATATTATCAGTGGCATTGGCCACATCATCAATGGCTTGGTCATATCATCAGTGGCATTGGCCACATCATCAATGACTTTGTCATATCATCAGTGGCATTGGCCACATCATCAATGACTTGGTCATATCATCAGTGGCATTGGCCACATCATCAATGACTTGGTCATATCATCAGTGGCATTGGCCACATCATCAATGACTTGGTCATATCATCAGTGGATTTGGCCACATCATCAATGGCTTGGTCATATCATCATCGGCATTGGCCACATTATCAATGGCTTGGTCATATCATCAGCGGCATTGGCCACATCATCAATGGCTTGGTCATATCATCAGTGGCATTGACCACATCATCAATGGCTTGGTCATATTATCAGTGGCATTGGCCACATCATCAATGACTTGGTCATATCATCAGTGGCATTGGCTACATCATCAATGACCTGGTCATATCATCAGTGGCATTGGCCACATCATCAATGGCTTGGTCATATCATCAGTCGTATTGGCCAGATCATCAATGGCTTGGTCATATCATCAGTGGCATTGGCCACATCATCAATGACTTGGTCATATCATCAGTGGCATTGGCCACATCATCAATGACTTGGTCATATCATCAGTGGCATTGGCCACATCATCAATGACTTGGTCATATCATCAGTGGCATTGGCCACATTATCAATGGCTTGGTCATATCATCAGTGGCATTGACCACATAATCAATGGCAGTGGTCACATCATCAATGGCAAAGCCAACTATCACATGCCTGGTGACGACTGGGATGTTGTGGAGGCCTCTCTTGCACCTCCTGCCCAGCACCCCTGAATGTGGAGACAGAGAGTGTGAGGGCATGGAGTGGCACGAGTGCCGGAGTAACCTATTTGTCAAAGTCCACTCTTTAGGTGGATAAAGCTGGGGTTTGCTGTCCCCAGGACAGGATGCTGAAGCAGCTTGGCACCAGAGCAGGGGATGGTAGCAGAGCCGGTATGCAGACAGTGACCAGCGGCAGCCGGGCAACAAGGGACCGAGTCAGCAGGCAGGTCAGGGCCAGTAACAGCCAGGCAGCGCAGTACAGAACCAGCAGGCAAAGACGAGTCCGGTAAACAGGCCAAGGTTGGAGAGATCAGATGAACAAGGTTATGCAGGAGCAAAGGTAAAGGAGAAAGACGAGTCATACACAGGTAAGCAATGGATTGGTTTTCAGGAATACAGGTAAATGCTGAAGACCATTCAGCAACTGTTCATGGTGACAGACCGGTTTAAATAGGCCACTAAAAGCCAAGTACGCCAAGTAAAGCAAAATTTGAGCTTTGCCGCCATCATTGAAATTTGTACTTTTTCCCCCTGAAGAAGACCTTTACTACTTATGGTCGAAACGCCTTGGTGTCGTTCTGTATGATCTTCAATATATATCTTGCAATACTACATTGGTTACTGCACAGTTGTTTTGATATGCATATCATGTATGTTCTTACCAACACTCATTACAGAGCTCATGTTTTAACGGACAGTTATGTTTTTTGTAATTTTATTGATCTTTGTAATAAATACATTTTATAATAATTTTTTTGACTTTTTTTTGCTGCAATACAAAACCCCTCAGGGAATTTACTCCAACTTCTATTCTTGCATCGGGGTGTGCAGCTGCTTCTTGCTCACCTATTCTATCATAGACATGTGTAATTCGTTTCGTTTTTTTTGTTTTTCGTTTTTTTCGTTTTTCTTTTTTTCCGTTTTTTCCGTTCGTTCGTTTTCGTACGAATGAACGAATCGTTCGAATCTAACGAATCCGAATAACGAATCGTTCGAATCGTACGAATCCGATTAACGAATCGTTCGAATCGTACGAAACCGATTAACGAATCGTTGGAATCGAACGAATCCGAAAAGCAACGAAAATCCGAAAAACCAAACAACGAAAATCCTAAAAAAAATGAAAAATTACATAAAAAAGGAAAATTTATTATCAAATACTTACCGTAATTTTCCTTTCCTGATGGACTCCATGGCAGCCTACGTGTGGGTTAACCCCGCCTCCTCTCCAATGCTATAGGACCCCCTACCCTATAAAATTGAGCTCACCTGTATAGACTGTGTTCCGTAACTAGCCTACTCAATAACTGATGGGTGGGAACTCCGTCTGCCATGGAGTCCATCAGGAAAGGAAAATTACGGTAAGTATTTGATAATAAATTTTCCTTTTTCCTGACAGACTCCATGGCAGCCTACGTGTGGGAAATAACTAGCCAATCCACACGGGTGGGTATGCTGAACAGCAATAATTTTAACTTAACCCGTCAACCGACAGGATTTATAACCAGAGTTCACGGAAGATAGCGAAGCGGGCTCAATATAGTAACTTGACGATAAAATCTAATAGAGGCCCATAAGGCCGTCCTGCAGATCACGTCTGGAGCCGCGTACTGGGCTGCTGCCCATGAAACCGCTATATCCCTGTCAGAACATGCCGCCAATGCTTCTAGAGTTCTAGTTCTAAAACTAAAAAAGGCTGATGGATGAACTGAATGATCCAGGCCGCAGTTGTTCTAGTTGAAGCTTGAAGTAGCTTGCAGGTATACCTTCTGGAATCCGTCTATGTACAGAGAAAGAACTTTTCTAGTGGACTCCCAGACCTAAATGTAGGTAGGACGATCTCCTGGTTCTTATAGAACCTTGAAATAGTTCTAGGAATTAAACTGAGCATGAGGATAAGGGCCATCTGAAAAAGAGGTTCCCCGTAATTTAGGGATACGACCTCCAAGGTCCTCTATTCCGAAGTAACGGCTACAAGGAAAGTGACTTCAGTTGATAAGGTTTCGAAACAGACAGCGGGGAGGACCCCGTATTACTGACATCAGATAGTAAGTTGAAGACAAGGAAAGGACCCCAATTGGGGAATCTTGGACTTCTTTGAGGGCTGAGTTTTAACTCCCTACAGGACAACTGCCTGATTAAAGGGAGAACAGCCCACTAAGATCCGGAGAAAGTCAACCAGGCTGAGACTTGGACTCTAAAAGAGCTGATGTATAGGGATAAATCTAGGCCGGAACAAAGAAAGCTGGCAAATATCCTGAGCTTTTGGATCTCTACCCAAACTGCCTGAAGAATACGAGAACTCGACAGACTTGGCCCATCTTCTTTCATCAACCTAATTTGTGCCTGTCCCCATAGAGCTCCTGAAAACGGACAACATCCTTGAAGTGCACCTGAGTCGACCAAGGGTACAGAACCGCACCCTGAGTGCAATACCTCACCAGCTTGAAGTTGCCTGGGAAGAGAATCAATCTACTTCGGGATCGACTCCCAGGGACAGAATCTACTTGAATGTTTGCACTTGAAGAGACCACTCGTTAATATCTTAACCAGATGTGTGACATGAGACCCACTTGGATGCTCCGGACTCCGGGGAAGTAGAGCCATGAAAGGTCTGAGCCCAAAACATGATGGGTTCAACCCACCGGGATAGTGTGGATCTTCAGGTACCTCTATGACTCTTCACATAGGAGATCGCCACTGTATCATCCATTCTTAAAAACACTGACTCTCCCTTCCGAGAACGGGAGGACTAAAAACGGCCCACCAGGCAGCCCGAGGATCCAGGATGTCCTAGCCCAGGTTGAGAAGACACGTACCCTTGAACAGGATCCGATGTGCAGAGGGCTCCCCAACCGGTACTGCTGGCATAGGTCATGACCATGACCTATGAGATGGGATAACAGAGTGCCAACTGAGCAAGTTTTGCGCCGAAACCACCAGAAGGAGGCTGCTCCTTATCGTAAATGATATGCGAGTAGATTGACTGTTGCCCCTTGATATTCATTGCTGCAAAGAACCTGACTAGACAGGGTATAACTTTTGCAGGGACCACTTGACCGCAGAGACCGTTGAGCCGGTAGTTTTAGGCACTATGAGGCCCTCCAGCCGTGAAGGGAATAGAGACCGAAGTTGGTGAAGGTGTAGAATACCTGTTCCCTGTGAACCAACAGCTGGACTTCGTCTTGGGACATCAACACGAGGATGTTTAAACACCGGTAAAGATGCCCCCTTCCCGTTCTGATGAGGTCTATTATGGCCAGAGGAACTCTACCAAGAGCTGTAGATTAAAAAGGAGGTATTCGAGCAACTCCTCCGCCACCTGAATTTCGTTGCACCTCGACTGAGGACCCTTTATTCCAAGCCAATCCGAGGACCGGATTGACACCAGCCCCAGCTCCTTAACTGCTGAACTTTTTGTAGAACTCTTCCGAAATTCCTCTGAGTACAAGACTATGTTCTCTGTCCAGGTTTCCATAGCCCTAATCATAGCTGCTAAAGCCAGAGCAGGTTTACAAGCCATCTCGGCAAACACATGCGTTTTTCTTGAGGTCTTGAATCGTTTTCTCTCAAGCCTGACCAGGACACAGCATCTTCTTAAGACAGAACGACCTGTTTTGCCAAACGCGACAAAGCTGCATCAATGAGGGGAAGGTTACCCAGACGCTTTACTTCTTCTGCCTGGAGGTTTTTGCTTGACATATAAGTTTTTCTTGTCTATCTTGCTCCACTCTTCATCCTTTAAATCCACAAGGAGCCAAAAAGGAGAAAAAGGAGTTTCTTTTCCCCAGATGCCTAAAGAACTACTTTGCATAGCCGGGGGTGGAATGGTCTACCCTGTTAGGGGCTTCCATGGCCGCTTTGACTCATGGAGAAACTAGAGAGACGTCAAGGCATTCGACATATTTGTCACCTTCCAACTTGCTGACCTGGGAATCTGGAGATGTCGCGTAGGGCTGGGAAGGACCCGAAACCTTTGGGTCACGTCAGCCAAGGAGCCAGGTAGATATAGAAGTGGCTCCATGTGTGAGATGTACCCCAACTTCTTAGGAATTGCTGCATCACATATTCCGCGAAAGACTCCACATCCTTGTTAACCGTCTCCTTTCACTTTATATTTTCTTTATTTTTATTTTAAACCCAACCGCCCAGGCGTAACACTGGTCACAAAAGGACTTGCCCCCCTGGACTCATATTCCACATCTCCAGCAGGCTCGGTAATCCGAACCGCTGTCATGGCGGTGGGTGCGACGACT
This sequence comes from Lithobates sylvaticus, assembly GCA_028564925.1. NCBI lineage: Eukaryota > Metazoa > Chordata > Amphibia > Anura > Ranidae > Lithobates > Lithobates sylvaticus. The sequence continues at coordinate 50,139,383 of CM053026.1, read as the reverse complement.
AAAGGAGGAATGGCAACATCTCCTCTAGATGGAGGAGGAATGGCAACGTCTCCTCTAGATGGAGGAGGAATGGCAACGTCTCCTCTAGATGGAGGAGGAATGGCAACGTCTCCTCTAGATGGAGGAGGAATTCAACGTCTCCTCTAGATGGAGGAGGAATGCAACGTCTCCTCTAGATGGAGGAGGAATGCAACGTCTCCTCTTGATGGAGGAGGAATGGCAACGTCTCCTCTAGATGGAGGAGGAATGGCAACGTCTCCTCTAGATGGAGGAGGAATGGCAACGTCTCCTCTTGATGGAGGAGGAATGGCAACGTCTCCTCTGCTAAAGGAGGAATGGAACATCTCCTTGTTGGAGGAGGAATGGCAACGTCTCCTCTTGATGGAGGAGGAATGGCAACGTCTCCTCTTGCTGGAGGAGGAATGGCAACGTCTCCTCTTGATGGAGGAGGAATGGCAACGTCTCCTCTTGATGGAGGAGGAATGGCAACGTCTCCTCTTGATGGAGGAGGAATGGCAACGTCTCCTCTTGATGGAGGAGGAATGGCAACGTCTCCTCTTGATGGAGGAGGAATGGCAACGTCTCCTCTAGATGGAGGAGGAATGGCAACGTCTCCTCTAGATGGAGGAGGAATGGCAACGTCTCCTCTAGATGGAGGAGGAATGGCAACGTCTCCTCTAGATGGAGGAGGACTGGCAACGTCTCCTCTCGTTGGAGGAGGAATGGGAACGTCTCCTCTGTCTTAAGGAGGAATGGAACATCTCCTTGTTGGAGGAGGAATGGGAACGTCTCCTCTGTCTAAAGGAGGAATGAAACATCTCCTTGTTGGAGGAGGAATGGGAACGTCTCCTCTGTCTAAAGGAGGAATGAAACATCTCCTTGTTGGAGGAGGAATGGGAACCTCTCCTCTGTTTAAAGGAGGAATGGAACCTCTCCTTGTTGGAGGAGGAATGGCAACGTCTCCTCTAGTCGGAGGAGGAATGGCAACGTCTCCTCTAGTCGGAGGAGGAATGGCAACGTCTCCTCTAGTCGGAGGAGGAATGGCAACGTCTCCTCTAGTCGGAGGAGGAAATGGCAACGTCTCCTCTAGTCGGAGGAGGAATGACAACCTCTCCTCTAGTCGGAGGAAGAATGGCACCATCTCCTCTTGTAGATGTTGTGGCCTGGCAAGGTCTATATTCATCCTGGACCACGACTTGCGGGTCTGATCTGGAAGGGCTGAAAAAGATGGGGGGGGGGGGGAATGATCAAGCGCAATCTCAAACCTTTGAGACCGCAAACCTTAACCCCTCCCCTCGCCTGCACATACCTTGTGCGTGAGGGCTGGCCGTATGAAGCAGTGACCTGTCCGTAACCTCTGGACAGAACGTCAACACAAAGACAGACGGTCTGCAGATGACCCGTAAAAATTTCATGTACCTAGCCAATCAAAACGATTATCTAATTATCAAATATATTATCAGATATATTTATTAAAAAGGTAGTACTGTCAACATTTCCGTTGAACAGTAAAATCATATCAAATATATGTGGATATACATATCTAATTCTCCAAAAAAAAAAAAAAAAAAAAAAAAAAAAAATTATTTGAATTATGAGAAAAACATTATATATATATATATATATATTTTATTTTTATTTTTATTTTTATTTATTTATTTATTTATTATTATTTTTTTTTTTTTTTTTTTTTTTTTTTTTTTTTATTTATTTAATTTTTTATTTTTTTTATTTAATTATTCATTATATATATATATATCTTTATATAACTTTCCCCTTTTAAGGGGAGACAAATCCATTGGCCAACTGCAGACCAGGCGGGGGAAAGCTGCCTCTCTCTGTCTGCAGGAATTTCCATACCGACAGGAGACGGCAGACCTTCGGATCCCCCGCCCGAGTGACGTCACCGCCCCCACCTCGCGCCTGCGCCGTGGGGGACAGCCGAACGGCGCCTGCGCGACCGCCGGACCATCCGACCCTCCGCGCATGCGCGAGCCAAGCCTCGCTTTCGCGGAGGCCTCGCGCATGCGCAGAACGACGGCAGCGGCCGCGACCCGGAAGCACCGCGGCAGCCTGGAACGCAGAAGCGTTCCAGGCGCCCTGAGGGGAAAAGGAAGCACCGGGGAGTACCGGGGAATACCGGGGGGGTACCGGGGAATACCGGGGATCACCATGGCATACCAAAGAGGCATACAGGAAATAAGGAACATTTACAACAAAGACGGCTGCCATGGAGGGAAAAGGAAAATATGAAAGTTTGCAGACCTTGCCAGCCGTTGATGCGTCCACCTGCAGGCATACCGAGACAACCACCCCTCGATCACTGGGGTATCCTAGTGCCATGAAAAGCAATTCGCCCTCTCTTAACCGGGCTCCGAACTGCACCGCATGAATGGTATGTTTAATCCTGAAAAATTCCGACCGGACGCCAACAGGAACAACCGTGATGTAGGTCCATTGGAGGAGGACAAAAAAGGAACACAGTCTGTACAGGTGAGCTCAATTTTATAGGGTAGGGGGTCCTATAGCATTGGAGAGGAGGCGGGGTTAACCCACACGTAGGCTGCCATGGAGTCTGTCAGGAAATTATGAATTATGCTCCGATTACGAATCTACGAATCGTTATGAATACGAACAACGACGACTTCGGAAACGAAAAAAAACAAAACGAAAATAAACGAATTTTTTTTTGTTGTGCACATGTCTATTCTATCGCTCTCTCTCTCTCGATGATGAATAAAGTATTTATATATGACTGCACCCTCTACCTGCTTCCTACCCTGTAAATGCCAGTGACATATTTCAGGCACTGGGGTACAGTAGGTGTGAGGGATACAACAGGGGAAGTCCTATAGAGAAAGAATGACATACTTTGAAAATATATAAACCAGCTCCATCTCCTTGGTGACTCTGAGAAGACCAAGGACTGGCTGCCAAGGAAACAAACATTCCAATAGGCTCTGGCAGCGGCCATGATAAATATTTGATGTGTCTGTAAATACACGCTGCTTATTACAGATCCTTCACCCAGCTGAGATTTTGTTCCATTCACCGGCTTGTGTTACTATGATTAGTACATTATCCACATATAACGTCGGGCGCTATTTTTGGATCCGCGTTTCTTGAGCACCTTATATGTGAAATATTTGCTTGTTGCAGCATCAGGCTGTAGGAAAAACCATCTGTGCTAATTGCAGATGGCTTGGAAAATAGTGACAGAAGTCTATTCTAAAGCTGAACTCTAAATACACAGATGAAATGCGTATGAGGGGAGCGGTTTTACCTTCCAAAAGATTTGTATTTTTGTCAGTCCAGTTCTGAGATTTACACAACCCAATAACAGAGCACAACCCTGTCTGCCAGGGTAGGGAACCTCAATTATCTCTGTTGAAGCTTATAGGTCATGTCCCTCCAGAAGCCTATGACTGGACAGTAAAAGGAGAAGCAGCTGGGTCATGAGCTCATCTCTCTCTCACTCTGCTCTCTTCTCCTATCAACATACTCCTTGTTAACACATGAGCACTGCAGCACAGCTTGCTGATTGGCTCCTTGTGCTGCTTTTCCCCCTATCCCAGTCTGAGGTCTTCTGCATAGGGTCTGTAATGCCGCGTACACACGAAGGGACTTTTGCCGGCGGACCTAAGTCCAGCGGATAATCCCGCGGGATAGTCCCTTCGTGTGTACGCGGCATAAGAGATACCTAGTCAAGTTTTGGTGCTTTTTAAAAAAAATGCATCTTCAGTGCTGTGGACCTCCAGCCAGTGGCGGCCCGTGCACGGATGCATGGATTCCTATGGCGAGGGTGGTACTTTTTGAAGCACCTGATTAGAGCCAGAGGCTCTAATAGGCTTCAAAATAGGGTGGGCTCGGGGCGCAAAGAGTGCGCTCTGATCCCACCCAATTGTATGACGATAGCGAATTAATTTTCGCTATTTCCACACTAACCTTACTCTCCGCCAATCAGGAGGCTGGGCGTTAAACCTGCTTCCTGATTGGCCAAAGTGCCGGGCAATCCTATTGGATGCCTGGTGCTTAGGAAGAGGAGCAGAGGAGACACGCACTGGAGTGGAGGTCGCCGTTGCTTTGAGAAGAGGTGCTGCAGTGCTACGGTAAGTCGCCTCGGCTCTGTTAGAGCCGCGCGTGGGGGGGTTGTGGTCCTGCCAGAGCCACAAACCCTGCGAGTGGGGGGGGTCGGTGGGCACAGTGGCTGCTTTGGTGGGCTCAGTGGCTGCATATAATGGGTACAAGTGGCTGCATTTGATGGGCACAAGTGGCTGCATATAATGGGCACAAGTGGCTGTGTTTGATGGGCACAGTGGCTGCTTTTGATGGACACAATGGCAGCATATGATGGGCACAAGTGGCTGCATATGATGGGCACAAGTGGCTGCATATGATGCACTCAAGTGGCTGTATTGATGGGCACAAGTGGCTGCATATGCTGGGCACAGTGGCTGCATACACTAGGCACAAGTGGTTGCATTTTATGGACACAAGTGGCTGCATTTGATAGGCACAGTGGCTGCTTTTGATGGACACATTGACTGCATATGATGGGCACAGTGGCTGCATATGATGGGCTCAAGTGGCTGTATTGATGGGCACAAGTGGCTGCATATGATGGGCACAAGTGGCTGTGTTTGATGGGCACAGTGGCTGCGTTTGATGGGCACAATGGCTGCATATGATGGGCATAAGTGGCTGCATATTATGGGCACAAGTGGCTGCATATGGTGGACACAGTGGCTGCATATGATGGGCACACGTGGCCTCATATGATGGGCATAGTGGCTGCATATGTTGAGCACAGTGGCTGCATTTGTTGGGCACAAGTGACTGAGACCTGGGAGGACTTCCCCTAACGCTGTCAAGTATTGCTGTAGCTGAGGTGTGGTGAGTGTGGTGGGTACATTCCAGAAGAAAGGAGAAAATTTGTGTTGGGGGTAATTTTAGCTTGGGGGAGATTTGAGATTGGTAGTGGGATATACGCTGGGAGGAGAGATTGTGGGAAAAGGGACGTACTTTGCTTTACATACTTCTGAACACTGTTCACTGTGTGTTACATTCTCCTGATCCCTGAGCTCTGTGTGTTATGTACTTCTGACCCCTGCACTCTGTACATTACATACTCCTGACCCCTGTTGTGGACATTTTTATTAATGTATGTTGTCAGATGTCCCCCAGTGTCAGTTTTGCTGTAATATGCTAATGCAAGTGTATTCGCACATACAGACTTTGGTGGAAGACCATTGGCTGCGGAAACCTTCCTGTGGATGTGGCAGATCTGTTTGCTCTTTTAGGGATGTTCGTTTATGCCTCACCAAGAGACTGGCCCACCCATGTGGACTGCATTAACACTCCAAGCAAACAGACCTGCGTACTTGGGAACCATAGCAAAACCATACAGAAATTATGGCCCACTGAGCCATGATAAAGTACGGCTCGCGTCACTGGTAGCAGTGGGAATGCGCATGTGTTCAAGGCCCTTTAAGTAATGTTCAAATTGTGAGACACTTTGTGGACTTCCCCTGTCCCCTGGGACGAAACGCGTAGGACCCGGTTTCTCCGCTCCCCGTATATTGCTTTTAAAAATATTTTGTGCTCACTATTTTATTCATTTTGTAGGCTGGCTTTATGCAAATAAACAGCCAATCTTTTTTGACCTACACCATTGGAAGCCCTTGTTTCTTTTGTTTTACATATCACTTGCTCCATGAGCTTGTTTGATTTGCCTTGGGCGATATTGTGTTTGGTGGCCACTTTTCCACTTTCTGGATCCTATCGTGAGAGGTTTGGATTTCCAGAGGATATCGTGGATCGTTCCATATCGATTGAGGTATTATCCGTGACCTGTCACATTGTTCCTGTATGATCGTGGTTCCATTCCTTTATGCTCATTTGACCTGGTGTCGCTGACATGCAGGTCCATTGGCTCTGGTAAGAGTACCCACCTTTATTACAATATTTGATGTCGTTATCTCCAGATGTCCATCCGACCATCCTCTGTCTCCTATTGTGAACAATTGTGTTTGTGGCATACTTCCCAATTACTCCTTTTCGTGACTTATTTTTATTTATTTTTTCACATTTTTCTCACATTTCCTTTCATGGACTTATGTTTATATTTGACTTGTTCACTCAGGTTGACGGTCATTTTTATTTGTTTGCAATGAGCACATGTTATTCATTTACAGTATATTAGTACTGTCTTAATCACTAGCGCTACATTTTTATTTATTTTATGTATGAATTTAGTCACATTCGTATGTAGCAGCTTCTTTTTTTTCACATAGGTTAGCGCAATATTTCTATACACTTTTACACACACACACCCCCCCCCCCCCCCACACACACACACACACACACACACACACACACACAACCCCCCCCCCCCCTCACTTGTAGAACAGCCCTTACTTGTTAGGTGGTGTTCCTTGTCCCAGCTCTTGTGCAGGACACACAAGGGGTGCACATGCAGGAATTTACCAGAGGGGGCAGCAAAGAGCCCGATGTCAGCTCATTGACACTCACACACATTCCGAAAGCCAGCGCAGCCACGGAGCTCTCCTGCACCCGCCCCTGCCTTCTCCCATCCCCGCAAGACAGCAGGGCCCTTCTAGATGCTCGGGCCCCTTACTAGTGTATAGGCTCTGTACCCTTCTGATGGCGGCCCTGCCCACCGGACTGCCTGTGCCCGCTAAGCCTGACTCCCTTGCCCCACTGCTACTTCTATTTGTCTGGCTCTGATGGGGCCTCAGGTGAACCTGGGGCCCCCAGGCAGTGCCCAGGGGTGCCCACTCAGTAAGACGGCCCTGCTCCTGACCCCTGCACTCTATACGTTATGTACCCCTGCACATTACATACCCCTGCGCTCTGTACATTATATACTCCTGACCCCTGCACTCTGTACGTTATGTACTCCTGACCCCTGCACTCTGTACGTTATGTACTCCTGACCCCTGCACTCTGTACATTACATACTCCCGACCCCTGCACATTACATACTCCTGACCCCAGTGCACTATGTGTTACCTCCTCTTGAACCCTGAATTCTGTGTGACCCACAATAAATGCTTAGTGGCCCCTGCTCAGGCCAACAAGGTCCAATAAATTGGATCCTGCTGACTAGCAAAGGTGCAGGCTGGGGAAATGTTCATCCAGACCCCAAGCACTCTGTAGAAGTAGGAAGAGATAGGCCAGCTGCTGCACACCTCGCCCCGGCCCAAGTGGTTAGCAGGTGAAAGCAGCCTCAGCTCGATTGATCCAAGCCATGCCCCCAACATGTTTTGCCCTGCCCCCGGAGCTTAATTAGGGAGGACTCCATGATTAAGCCCCGGAAGCAGGGCAAAACATGTTGGGGGCATGGCTTGGATCAATCGAGCTGGGGCTGCTTATACCTGCTAATGATTGTAGCTGGGGTAGGTGTGCAGTGTCTGGGCTATCTCTTCCTATTTCTGCAGCCTGAATTCTGTGTGTTACATACTTCTGACTCCTGCGCTTTGTTCGTTGCAAACTCCTGTCCCCTGCATTCTGTGCAATATCTACTTCTGATCCCTGCACTTTGTACGTTATGGACTCCAGTATGTGTTAGTTTCTCCTGACCTCAGCGCAAAATATACTCCTGGCCCCTGCATCATGTATGTTACAAACTCCTGACGCCTGCACTAAGCATGTCTCATACTCCTGTCCTCTGCACTCCATGCATTAAATACTCCTTAGACATGCACTCTGTGCAATACCTACTTTTGATTCCTGTACTTTGTGCGGTATGTACCCCTGCACTCTGTGTCACATTCTCCTGACACTTGCACCATGCCACTTTAAATTTGCATAAACGGCCTCAGCTCTTTCACAATCCTAGCAACACCCCGGTTTCGGGTTAGCTTTTTATAGTAATAATGGTAGGCCTATCCACTGTGTTAGCATTCCTGAATGTTAGACATGTGCAATTCAAAAACAAATTGCAATTGTCCGAATTAACAAATTTGTTAAAAAACGAATTTGGAACGAAACGTTCCAAATTAGTTTTTTAACAAATTCGTTAATTTGGAAATATCCGAATTAACGAAAACCCGTTTAGCAAATTTTTCCAAATATACGTAAATTCAAAAATTCTAAATCTGAAAATAAGAACGAAAATTCAAAAAGAAGAAAATCTAAAATTAAGATCGAAAATCCGAAAATTCAAAAAGAAGAAAATCTGAAATTAAGATCGAAAATCCGAAAATTCAAAAACCTGCAAATTTGATAATCTGAAATAATCACTAATAATAACTTAACTATTACTAACTATTAAATTATAGCTATTGTAATTTCCTTTCAAATTTGGCTGTTAGTGAACGTAATGAATACGAATTTATCCGAAGTTACAAATTATCCGAAATGACGAATACCGTACCTGAACCAATGGAATGTAACAAATTATTAATCATAAATAACACTAAGAATAATAATAAAAACTTTTTATTATTATTTATTATTCATTTCCGTTCCATTTGTTAAGCTGCAGCATTCGTTATATCGGAAAATTCGTAACTTCAGATAAATTCATATTTGTTACATTGACTAACAGCCAAATTTGAAAGGAAATTCCAATGCCTATAATTTAATAATTCGTTATTTTTAGTTAGTTAGTTATTATTTCGGATTTTCGTTCTTTGGAATTTTCTGATTTTCTTTCTTATTTTCGAATTTCCAAAAATCCGGAAATTAAAAAAATTGGAAATTCAAAAATTCTGAAATTCAAAGTTTGTAATTTGGACAATCGAAAATGTAAAAATTCGGATTTTCGAAATTTAAAAATTAGAAAATTCGTAATTTTGTAAATTCAAAAATTCGTAAATTAGAAAATCTGGAAAGTCGAAAGTTCAAATTTTTGAATTTTTGAAATTCAGAATTTACAAATTTATAAATTTACAAATTTCGATCATAACGAAAGACCCGAAAAAAAAAAAAATGAATGAAACTAAGGCTACTTTCACACTGGGGCGTTGGGGGCGCTAGCGGTAAAGCGGCGCTATATTTAGCGCCGCTTTACCGTTGTTTTAGCAGCGCATTTCGGCCGCTAGCGGGGTGGTTTTACCCCCCGCGCGCAACCGAAAAAGGGTTAATACCACCCGCAAACCGCCGCTGCAGCGGCGTTTTGCGGGCGGGTTCGGAGCGCTGCCCCATTGTTTTCAATGGGAACGGGCGCTATAGGAGCGGTAAATATACCGCTCCTACAGCGAGCCAAAGATGTGGCTTGCAGGACATTTTCCAGCGTCCTGCAAGCGCACCGCTTCAGTGTGAAAGCCCTCGGGCTTTCACACTGAAGACACAGCAACAGCTGTTTCGGGTCGGTTTGCAGGCGCTATTTTTAGCGCAATAGCGCCTGCAAACCACCCCAGTGTGAAAGGGGCCTAAAACTAACACATTTTTCGGCAGTGCACATGTCGGTGAGTGCCTGACCTCACAAATGCACTTCTGGAAGAATGGTCAAACATTCCCATAGACACACTCCTAAACCTTGTGGACGGCCTTCCCAGAAGAGTTGAAGCTGTTATAGCTGCAAAGGGAGGGCCAACTCAATATTGAACCCTACGGACTAAGACTGGGATGCCATTAAAGTTCATGTGCGTGTAAAGGCAGGTGTCCCAATACTTTTGGTAATAAAGTATATATATATATAAATATGTATATATACACCATAGACTGTGGACTCTATAACTTTCCTACAGACTAAATAATATACACTGATTTGCGTTATTTTCACCAAAAAAATGAAGCGGAATACATTTTGGCCTAAATTTATAAAGAACGATTACCTATATGCAAAATTTTATAGCGGAAACAATGAAAAACTTTTTTTTCTCAAAATGTTTGGTCTTTTATCATTTATTACTAATAATATTTATTATCATTTAGCAAAAAATAAAAAACAGTGGTGATAAATTCCTTGGTGCAAATATGAGGCCTCTCGGCAGGTAGGCCTTGGTATTGAGTGGCCGCATATTTCCATGTGTAAGTGCAAATAGCGATTTCCCGAGAGCGTGCCCAGCTCAGTGACCGGTAGCTAATGGAAAAATCCTGATCGCTCCATCCGATCATGTGACCGACTTGACAGCCAATTACTGTGACCTGGGATAAGTGTGTGTGGTTCAGGCTCAGTGGTAAGGGGTGTGTGATCAATGCCACTGCTAGCTCCTGTGAGGCTTCAGAGAACAATGGGGTGAGGCTTCAGAGAACAATGGGGTGGGCCCTAAAAGTCGCACATCTACAGTGCCTTGAAAATGTATTCATACCCCTTGAAATTTTCCCACGTTTTGTCATACAACCAAAAACATAAATGTATTTTATTGGGATTTTAAAAGTGCAAAGGGTGGGCCAACTCAATATTGAACCCTACGGACTAAGACTTGGATGCCATTAAAGTTCATGTGCGTGTAAAAAGTGTAGAAATAGGAGTCAAATCAGTAAACTCAGTAAAAGATAAACCTTTTTTTTTTATGAAATATGCAATTTATTTTGAAAAATGCATGGTAATTAGAAAAGAAAATAATCATTGTCAGTTGATCACAAATTAATATGCTGCCAAGATATGGCTGAAATTAATGGTTGAGATATTCAGCTACTGTGTATAATATGTCTTTGTGTGCTCCATACTGAATATATCATTTGGTTATTTCCTATTATGCATGATGGCTGTAGGCATACAGAATACATCCCATTCAGCTGTTGGCTGAACACAACTCATATATTAGACCCACAAGGTGAAGAATTTCAGTACACTGGGAAGCAGTGGCGTCAGGAGGGGGGCTAAGGGGGGCTGGAGCCCAGAGTAAGTCCCCAAAAAGCCCCGGGTCTCAGGCATGCACAATTCTGTTATTCGCCCCGAGCGCCGCCGCTGAGCGGGAACCAATCTGACCCTGCGGCTGAGTGACATAGCAGGTCCCGCCTTCTTGAGCCTGCAGTGCCTATGATAGATGTCCCACTGGTCCAATGCCGGGACCGCGGAATGTGTGATGTCCATCATAGGCGCTGCAGGCTCCAGAAGGTGGGAATTTCAATGCGCCGCATCACTGTGAGAAGATCCCCACTCGGTGCTCAGGTGGGCGGCTCTCCTCTCCTGTCCTGTGTAATGGCTCTGGCTCTGGCTGCCTGGAGTGCCTGCTGTCTACTACTCTACTCTACACTACAGCTGAGCTGCAGGAGGAGTTCACGCCACCTGGAGTCTGGTCAGGAAGGTCAGTGCGTGTCAGTGTGGGTCAGTGTATGTCAAGTAGGTCAGTGTGTGTCAGGTAGGTCAGGTAGGTCAGTGCGTGTCAGGTAGGTCAGTGCATGTCAGATAGGTCAGTGCATGTCAGATAGGTCAGTGTATGTCAGGTAGGTCAGTGTATGTCAGTTAGGTCAGTGCGTGTCAGGTAGGTCAGTGTATGTCAGGTAGGTCAGTGTGGGTCAGTGTATGTCAGCTAGGTCAGTGTGTGTCAGGTAGGTCAGTGATTGTCCGGTAGGTCACGGTGTGTCAGGTATGTCAGGTACGGCAGTGTATGTCAGGTAGATCAGGGTGTGTCAGGTATGTCAGGTAGGTCAGTGTGTGTCAGGTAGGTCAGTGTATGTCAGGTAGGTCAGGGTGTGTCAGGTATGGCAGGTAGGTCAGTGTGTGTCAGGTATGTCAGTATATGTCAGGTAGGTCAGGGTGTGTCAGGTAGGTCAGTGTATGTCAGGTAGGTCAGGGTGTGTCAGGTAGGTCAGTGTATGTCAGGTAGATCAGGGTGTGTCAGGTATGTCAGTATATGTCAGGTAGGTCAGGGTGTGTCAGGTAGGTCAGTGTAGGCCAGGTAGGTCAGTGTGTGTCAGGTAGGTCAGTGTATGTCAGGTAGGTCAGTGTGGGTCAGTGTATGTCAGATAGGTCAGTGTATGTCAGGTAGGTCAGGGTGTGTCAGGTAGGTCAGTGTATGTCAGGTAGGTCAGGGTGTGTCTGGTAGGTCAGTGTATGTCAGGTAGGTCAGGGTGTGTCAGGTAGGTCAGTGTATGTCAGGTAGGTCAGGGTGTGTGAGGTAGGTCAGTGTATGTCAGGTAGGTCAGGGTGTGTCAGGTAGGTCAGTGTATGTCAGGTAGGTCAGGGTGTGTCAGGTAGGTCAGTGTATGTCAGGTAGGTCAGGGTGTGTCAGGTAGGTCAGTGCGTGTCAGGTAGGTCAGTGCGTGTCAGGTAGGTCAGTGCATGTCAGATAGGTCAGTGCATGTCAGATAGGTCAGTGTATGTCAGGTAGGTCAGTGTATGTCAGTTAGGTCAGTGCGTGTCAGGTAGGTCAGTGTATGTCAGGTAGGTCAGTGTGGGTCAGTGAATGTCAGCTAGGTCAGTGTGTGTCAGGTAGGTCAGTGATTGTCCGGTAGGTCACGGTGTGTCAGGTATGTCAGGTACGGCAGTGTATGTCAGGTAGATCAGGGTGTGTCAGGTATGTCAGGTAGGTCAGTGTGTGTCAGGTAGGTCAGTGTATGTCAGGTAGGTCAGGGTGTGTCAGGTATGGCAGGTAGGTCAGTGTGTGTCAGGTATGTCAGTATATGTCAGGTAGGTCAGGGTGTGTCAGGTAGGTCAGTGTGTGTCAGGTAGGTCAGGGTGTGTCAGGTAGGTCAGTGTATGTCAGGTAGATCAGGGTGTGTCAGGTATGTCAGTATATGTCAGGTAGGTCAGGGTGTGTCAGGTAGGTCAGTGTAGGCCAGGTAGGTCAGTGTGTGTCAGGTAGGTCAGTGTATGTCAGGTAGGTCAGTGTGGGTCAGTGTATGTCAGATAGGTCAGTGTATGTCAGGTAGGTCAGGGTGTGTCAGGTAGGTCAGTGTATGTCAGGTAGGTCAGGGTGTGTCTGGTAGGTCAGTGTATGTCAGGTAGGTCAGGGTGTGTCAGGTAGGTCAGTGTATGTCAGGTAGGTCAGGGTGTGTGAGGTAGGTCAGTGTATGTCAGGTAGGTCAGGGTGTGTCAGGTAGGTCAGTGTATGTCAGGTAGGTCAGGGTGTGTCAGGTAGGTCAGTGTATGTCAGGTAGGTCAGGGTGTGTCAGGTAGGTCAGGGTGTGTCAGTGTATGTCAGGTAGGTCAGGGTGTGTCAGTGTATGTCAGGTAGGTCAGGGTGTGTCAGGTATTTCAGGTAGGTCAGGGTGTGTCAGGTAGGCCAGTGTATGTCAGGTAGGTCAGGGTGTGTCAGGTAGGTCAGGGTGTGTCAGGTAGGTCAGTGTATGTCAGGTAGGTCAGGGTGTGTCAGGTAGGTCAGTGTATGTCAGGTAGGTCAGGGTGTGTCAGTGTATGTCAGGTAGGTCAGGGTGTGTCAGGTATGTCAGGTAGGTCAGGGTGTCAGGTAGGTCAGTGTATGTCAGGTAGGTCAGCGTGGGTCAGTGTATGTCAGGTAGGTCAGTGTATGTCAGGTAGGTCAGCGTGGGTCAGTGTATGTCAGGTAGGTCAGCGTGGGTCAGTGTATGTCAGGTATCTCAGTGCACGTCAGGTAGGTAACATCTCCCCCCTGGTGCCAGGCTCGGTCTTCGGACTGAAGCCCCTGGTCTTTTTGCCACCTAACAACGCCCCCGCTGGGAAGGCTAATTACAAAATTGTAGACAAGTTTGCTTTCCCTACAAGTTTTCAGTGATAACACCACATAGGGCGGCACAGTGGTGTAGTGGTTAGCACTCTCACCTAGCAGTAAGAAGGGTCGCTGGTTCGAATCCCAACCATGACACTTCCTGCCTGGAGTTTGCATGTTCTCCCTGTGCCTGCGTGGGTTTCCTCTGGGTACTCCGGTTTCCTCCCACAATCCAAAGACATGCAGGTAGGTTAATTGGCTTCTGTCCAAAAATTGGCCCTAGTATATGAATGGGGACCTTGGATTGTGGGCTCCTTCAGGGTAGGGACTGATGTGAGTGTGCAATGTACAGGGATGGGGACAATTGTAGACACTCACTCAGGTTGAACTAGATGGACTGATGTCTTTATTCAACCTTACTAAGAAACTATGAAACTATGAAAAGCTGTAGGCCAATTTGAATTCCAGTTTTTTAGTCTGCTCCTGAAGACTGAAAATGTATGAAAATAGCTTAACGCTGGTAATACAAATACTTTTTAATTGTTTTTCCTATCCAAGGAATTTCAATTCTGCTCGGCCCCTCTTGTGATTTACTGAACAATGGGAAGGGGAAGTCCAGGTGACAAAGGAAGGTGTATAACTGCAGGATTTAATAGAATCATCGGATCTGGCGTGTGGCGGAGGCATGTAAATATGCTGTATATCCAAATATGCGGCATTCAAATGTGCGTTTAGTTGCTTCCTTTTATCCTGTGAAAACAGAGAGATATTTTTGCATGATTTATAAACCTTATTATAGGTAGATAGATAGATAGATAGATAGATAGATAGATAGAATGGTATAGCTATGATTGAATGAGCCCTGGTACAAAATTTGGAGGGCCGACTTTACTGGTCTCCTCCACCTTTACAAAGGCAATGCAGAGTCAGTCAATTCTCTTTCCAAAAAGCTTTATAACCTTATTTAATATGTTACCTACCGGCTACGGCATTGGAAAGGTTGATGGCTGTTTCAGGTGGAATTTCTTCATGAAAATACATTTTTAAATATGAGCTCTGAGAAAATCCTCTCTGTTTATTTATTATGACCTAGTATTATAAACCAGGCAATGCACCCCCATAACAGGGCACTGGCCCATCTTGTGAAGGTTATATCCATGAATTTTAGCTGGAGGGGTTAATTCAAGAATAGGCTCCTGCTTCTTCTTTGGGGCTTTTCTCGCTTGAAGGAACCTTAAGCCTGACATAAACCTATCCATTAAGCAGTCCTTGTGGTCAACTATAATTTACAAGTCTGTTCCTCTTACTGGCCTCCAGGAAATCTTCCACCTCTTCCTTCTGTATGAAGGTTATATAAATGAATTTTAGCTGGAGGGGTTAATTCAAGAATAGGCTCCTGCTTCTTCTTTGGGGCGTTTCTCACTTGAAGGAACCCTAAGCCTGACATGACCTTATCCATTAAGCAGTCCTTGGAGTCAACTATCATTGTCAAGTCTGTTCCTCTTCCTGGCCTCCAGGGAATCTTTCAATGCATATTTCAGTTCACTTAAGAAGCCCCTCTTCACTTCAGAGTCCCCCCACATGACCACACAGTTCTCCCATCACAGAGCCCCCCAAAATCACACAGTTCCTATCAGGGCCGGTGCTACCACTAGGCAAACTAGGCAGCCGCCTAGGGCGCACTGCTGCCTGGGGGCGCCCGGCCACTGTGTTCCTACTCTCTTCTCTCTGCAGAAAGCTACTAAGTCTCTGCATCAGCAGGCAACCACCACTCCAATCGCTGATAGTGTCAGAGGCACAGTGGCGGTGAAGGACTATGTCTGTGTCCTGACTCCTGAATGAATGAAAGCGAGCAAACATTGATTGGTGGGCACTGATAGGCTGCATTGATGGGTTCTAGTGAGGCTGCATTTGATGGGCACTGGTGAGGCTGCATTAATGGGCGCTGGTAGGCTGCATTGATTGGCGCTGGTAGGCTGCATTGATGGGCGCTGGTAGGCTGCATTGATGGGCGCTGGTGAGGCTGCATTGATGGGGCGCTGGTGAGGCTGCATTGATGGGCGCTGGTGAGGCTGCATTGATGGGCGCTGGTGAGGCTGCATTAATGGGCGCTGGTGAGGCTGCAATGATGGGGCGCTGGTGAGGCTGCATTGATGGGCGCTGGTGAGGCTGCATTGATGGGCGCTGGTGAGGCTGCATTAATGGGCGCTGGTGAGGCTGCAATGATGGGGCGCTGGTGAGGCTGCATTGATGGGGTGCTGGTAGGCTGCATTGATGGGCGCTGGTAGGCTGCATTGATGGGCGCTGGTAGGCTGCATTGATGGGCGCTGGTGAGGCTGCATTGATGGGCGCTGGTGAGGCTGCATTGATGGGCGCTGGTGAGGCTGCATTGATGGGGCGCTGGTGAGGCTGCATTGATGGGCGCTGGTGAGGCTGCATTGATGGGCGCTGGTGAGGCTGCATTAATGGGCGCTGGTGAGGCTGCAATGATGGGGCGCTGGTGAGGCTGCATTGATGGGCGCTGGTGAGGCTGCATTGATGGGCGCTGGTGAGGCTGCATTAATGGGCGCTGGTGAGGCTGCAATGATGGGGCGCTGGTGAGGCTGCATTGATGGGGTGCTGGTAGGCTGCATTGATGGGCGCTGGTAGGCTGCATTGATGGGCGCTGGTAGGCTGCATTGATGGGCGCTGGTGAGGCTGCATTGATGGGCGCTGGTGAGGCTGCATTGATGGGCGCTGGTGAGGCTGCATTGATGGGCGCTGGTGAGGCTGCATTGATGGGTGCTGGTAGGCTGCATTGATGGGGCGCTGGTAAGGCTGCATTAATGGGTGCTGGTGGGCTGCATTTGATAGGCGCTTCATTTAAAAGGTGGGGTATACATGTGCATGGCAAAAGGGGTGAAGTCAGGGGTGGAGCCAAAGGGGGGCGGCAAAATGAGGCTTTGCCTAGGGTGTCAAAAATCTTAGCACCAGCCCTGGTTCCTATTTAGACAGCCCCCCCCCCCCCCCCCCCCCCAGACACACAGGCCAACCCATCACAAAGGCCCTACCTTTTGGCTTCAGAAGTGCGGCAGAGGGCAGGAGATGGAGGTGGTCTGGAGGAAGTGGACTTACATCTCCTCCAGAATGCTTGGGGTGGTCCTGCATGCAGAGGCCCTGGATCAGAGTCATGCACTGGCATGGTGCGGGCGAGCTGGCTGCCATCACCATAGTAATGCATGACGCTTTGTTTCCTGGCCCTAGAGTGTTGTTGGTTGTTATAGTGCTGGTAGCTGGCCAGCCTGAACCATGGCAACTCATGATGGTTATTTGGAAAAAACTGGATTCCATGCTTGTAGCACTATGGGGGAACCCAGATGGCATCCTGCCATGGCAGCCTGGTTGAGAAGCACTGCTCTATTCAAAATGAACAAACAATTTTGCCTTTTTGTTTTTACTTTAAAATGCTATTAAACCTTTGTTTCTTAAATAACAAACATGTCATACTTACCTGCTCTGTACAATAGTTTTGCACAGAGTAGCTCCAATCCTCCTTTTCTGGGGCCCCCCACCAGCACTCCAGGCCCCTCCTCTTTAGTGAGTGCCCCTTTGGAAAGCTACTTTCCCTGGGGGCACCCATGAGTGCTCGCTCCCGAGCCGCTCAGTCTGGGTCTATTAACAGAGACTGGGTGACTAGGCCCTGCCCCCCCCCGCTCCCTCATCGAATTTCATTGACAGCAGCGGAAGCCAATGGCTGCTGCTGCCATCAATCTGCCCAATGAGTAGGGTGAGCAGGGCCCCTGCTCTCGTGCCCTTCGCTGTATCGGATCAGGCTAGGGTAAGAATGGGGGGGGGGGGGGGCGCTGTGAGGCTCCTGCAGCACAGAGGTATAACCTTGAGGCTTTAGAACCACTTTGAGTTGTGGCAACATATCCCCACCATGACCGTGTGGAGCAGTTAGACTCCAACTATCCATGTTTATCAGGTTCTATTAAACCTAAAGTAGCATAGTCCCTAATACCTCGTACACACGGTCGGATATTCCGATGGAAAAAGTCCTATCGGATTATGTTGTCGGAAAATCCGATCCTGTGTGGGCTCTAGCGGGCTTTTTCCGTCGGAATCTCAGACGGAAAAAATTTGAGAGCAGGATCTCAAATTTTCCGACAACAAATTCCGATCGGACTTTTTCCAATCGTGTGTAAGGAATTATGATGGACAAAATGGCAGGCATGCTCAGATCAAATAACGAGACCAAAGCTATTGGCTACTAGCCTCTACGTAGTTCCGTAGTAAGCAACGAACATCACCACGTTCGGAACGATGGGATTTTCCGACAACATTGTCCGACCGTGTGTGTGCAACACCAGTGTCGGACAAAATCCACCGAAAAAAACGGACGGATTTTGTGGTCGGAATTTCTGACCGTGTGTACGGGGGCTAAGAGTAATAGGAATGTTCAACATCCTTCTTCCACCACTTCTCTTGGCATTCACAAAGGGCCAGACACAATGGTAACACAACATTACATTCCCTCAGGACCCCCCTTTGTTCCTGAGCACCACTGTCCTCTACGTGTCATCCTGAGCTGAGACCAGTGCCGGGACAAGGTCATCCAGTGCCCAGGGCAAAGATGCCAAACTGCGCCCCCCTTTCCCTTAGGGTTAGGCTCAGGGTGCCCCCTACCCCTGCAATATACCATTGCGCCAGGTGCAGCCACCCCTCCTGCCCACCCCTTGTCCCGGCCCTGGCTGAGACATTACATTCACGTCACGTGGAACTCTGTTTTGGTTAAGACAGCTAATGGGGGCTCCACGCTGGCCACACACAGATATGAAAGAGATAAAGGAGGGAACAGAAGAAGGATAGATACGTACATAGAAGATATATACAGTGGTGGTATGAAGATGGATAGCTGTGTACCTGTGCAGTATACACTGACATCTTCTTCATGGCTGCAGTCGTTGTGCGACCAAACACTGTGTCTGCATTTATCCAATGACATTTCCTTTCCGGTACATTCAACATCATCTAGCCAAATTGTGCCTTTTGATTGGCCAAACCGCTTCCTGCCCCAAATGTGTGGCCGGCAAGTGCCACACTTAATCTGACTGCAGGTGACATTGGCATCCTTGTCATCCCAAAGGTCATCACACACACTGCCCCATTGGCCATCATGGTAGACCTCCAGCCTCCCCGTGCATCTGTCCGGCCCATCAACCAGTCTGGCCTGCAATGGCTCTAAATGAAAATGAATATATATTATAGTGTTACTACTTGTTAGTGCCAGCCTTAAAGTGGTACTAAACCCAGGACTCTGCATTCACTATATCTGGTCTTCCACAGTACATAGAACATAGAAATTATATTATTGTAGTAAATATAAACCGTTAAATACCTTTTCTTATCAGCAGTATATAGCAGTTTTATGACTTGTATCAGTGTCTGGTTAAAGCTTGCAGGAGGCGTTTTCATTTTCCCCTGATTGTCCTATGAGTCTGCATGACCCCTGGCCCTCTGTCTGGACAGTGCTGACTGGCCCTGTGCTGATCACATGCACCCTCCCAAAAAAAACTCTCTAGCAATACACACCAAACTGAGCATGTGCAGAGTGCCCCTCAAGGCTCTATACCAGTGATGGCGAACCTTGGCACCCCAGATGTTTTGGAACTACATTTCCCATGATGCTCATGCACTCTGCAGTGTAGTTGAGCATCATGGGAAATCACTGCTCTATACTGTCAGCAGATTGATTGGGGACAGTAAAAAAAGGGATCAGAGAAGACAGGATCAAAGATTTAGGTTTAAAGGATTTTGTGGTCGGAATTTCCGACCGTGTGTACGGGGAATTAGAGTCCGCAAAAGACTTGAGACTGGGGCGGAGGTTCACCTTCCAGCAGGACAACGACCCTAAACATACAGCCAGAGCTACAATGGAATAGTTTAGATCAGGGGTCTCCAAACTGCAGCCCTGGGGCCGGATGTGGCCCTTTGCTTGCCTTTATCCGGTCCTTGGGGCACTATTTCATACACTGACACCAACAATGAGGAATCCATTTTGTTGTTGACACCAACAATGGGCACTATTCCTCCAACTGACACCATCAAAAGGGCACAATTCCTTCCATTGACACCAACGATGGGGCACTAGTCCTCCCACTGACACCAAAGATATGGAATTGTTTACTCCCACTGGACACCTGGATATATTTGACTCCCCATGGCCCCCCTAAAATCTGAAGGACAGTAAACTGGCCCTTTGTTTAGAAAGTTTGTAGACCCCTGGCTTAGATCAAAGCATATTCAAAGTCCAGACCTAAATCCAATCTGTGGCAAGACTTGAAAATTGCTGTTCACAGACGCTCTCCGTCCAATCATGACAGAGCTTGAGATATTTTGGAAAGAAGAATGGGCAAAAATGTCTCTCTCTAGATGTGCAAAGCTGGTAGAGACATCCCCAAAAAGACTTGCAGCTGTAATTGCAGTGAAAGGAGGTTCTACAAAGTATTGACTCCTGGGGGCACTATACAAATGTACCCCACACTTTTCACATATTTTTTGTAAAAAAAAATTGAAAACCATTTATCATTTTTCTTCCACTTCACAATCATGTGCCACTTTGTGTTGGTCTATCACATAAAATCCCAATAAAATAAATTTACGTTTTTAATTGTAACATGATAAAATGTGGAACATGTCAAGGGGTATGAATACTTTTTCAAGGCACTGTACTTATATAGATTTTTTTAAACCAGAGTTTAGTGTCACTTTAAGGTTACTTTGTAACTGTAGGAAAAGTGGTCTGACCTTCATATACAGAAAGGGTTCTTTATTGTAAGAGATGTAAAACTGTGGGATAGTATTCTGCATAATGTTGTATGTTTATCTAAGTATGTCATTTATTTATTTTAAAATATTCCTTGGATCGACGTTGTGTATATAGTATTCCTGTGTTCTGTGCAGGTTAGAGCACACATTTAGCTTTACACTCTCAGTGACCATGTCCTGTCCACCTTTTTGCTCTCCGTGGTTAAACCCCCACCCCAATCTTTGTTCTTATTTACAGAATACCACTTCCTGTTTCCTGTAAGGAGTGTTGGAGGGTTACTACACCCTCTGGAACCATGAGCATCCCCTTTCTTTCTACACACACATACAGAGAACACACAGAACGTGCACAGCCAGAGAGCACACATATACACAGAACAGGTGGAACATGTACTGACTGCCAGAGCACGAACATGCATAGCTACAGCACACACACATATAGTATACAGAAAATGCACGGAACATGCACAGCCAGACCACACACACACATTCAGAGAACACACAGAATGTGAACAGCTAAAGCACACACACATACAGAGAATGCATGGAACATGCACAGCTAGAGCACACACACATACAGAGAACACACGGAACATGCACAGCTAGAGCACACACACATACAGAGAACACACGGAACATGCACAGCTAGAGCACACACACATACAGAGAACACACGGAACATGCACAGCTAGAGCACACACACATACAGAGAACACACGGAACATGCACAACCAGAATGCACACATACATAGAACACATGGAACATGCACAGACAGAACACACACACACAGAGTATGTATGTCATACCGAGAACACATGGAACATGCACAGCCAGAATACACACACATAGAGTATGTATTTTATACCGAGAACACATGAAACATGCACAGTCAAAGCATACACATACGAGAACACATGGAACGTGCACAGCCAGAGCACATGCACAAAGAACACACAAAACATACACAACCAGAGCACACACACATACACAGAACACGTGAAACCTGCACAGTCACAGCACACATACATACACAGAACACGTGAAACATGCACAGTCAGAGCACACACACATACACAGAACACGTGAAACGTACACAGTCAAAGCACACACACATACACAGAACACGTGAAACGTACACAGTCAGAGCACACACACATTCAGAGAACACACAGAATGTGCACAGCCAGAGCACACACATGCATACAGAGAGCACACAGAACACTGTCAACACAGACAGCAATACAAATCTCAGAGGCTCCGACTATTCCCTACCCTAGGTTAAACAAAATAACACAATAAAACAAATAACAATAAAAAATAAATAAAAAGAGGGGGGATATATATACTTCTGCACGATTTTAATATTGAAGAATCGATCTTCAGGTTCTTTTAATATACCAGTCAGGACTGGTTCTCTTGTTCAGGTCAAATGACAACCAATGATAAGACAGTAAATGATCCCATACCTCTGCAAGTGACCCAGACATCCTCCCTGTGGTGGCAATGGTGTGGTTTAATGTGTTCAATTTGGCATTCAGACAGGGCCTCTTCATCTCCAGTACACTTCACCATTTTCTGCCAGATTTGGCCTCTTCCTTTCTTCAAAAAGCCACATGGCTTACCTCTCACGAGGGATCCACACTTCAGGTCTTTACACACCACCTTGGAGTCCCATCCATGCCACGTGTGGCTACACACAGAGCTCCATTCTCCATTATGGTGAACCTCCAGCCTCCCACTGCAGTGGTGGGGTCCATCCACCAATCTGATCTTCAGTGACTCTTCTGAAATTACAGAGAATTTTCTGAAATTACAGAGAAATTTTAGTTTATCCTTAGAATGACCTAACTACTTGCAGAATTATTAGGCCATGTGGGCACATGGTGTCATGGCGTGAATGTAAGGATGGTCATAGAAGTTACCATACCCAAGAGTAAATTCTAGGCCAGAACCTCTCTCAGTTTATTAATTCCTATATTTATACCAGGGCTGGTATTCTAAATTAAGTAGGAACCTTGTTGGTACCAAAACATGTAGCTTTTCTTCCGCATATATCTGTAAATTGTTGAGGGCTGAGGGTTGAGGTTTTTCTTATGTACTCATGGTGTATTGCTCCGAGCCATTGCATTGCTAAGATTGACACACATGGGAGGATTTCAGCTGCCCTTGCATTTAGTTTTGTGTTTCCCCTGTCACTGTACTTTCAAAAACAAGCTATAATTCTGTAATTTTATAACTTTTTAACCACTTCACTTTAGGAAGATTTACCCCCCTTCCCGACCAGGCCACTTTGCACCACGGCACTGTGTTACTTTAATTGACAATTGTACAGTCGTGCGACGCTGTACCCAAATAAAATGTATGGTCTTTTTTTCCCACAAATAGAGCTTTTTGTTGGTGGTAATAGATCACCTCTGCATTTTTTCTTTTGTTTGCGCTATAAACAAAAAAAAAAAAGACCAACAATTTTGAAAAAAAAAACAAAAAAAATTTTTACTTTCTGCTATGAAACTCATCCTATTAAAAAAAAAAATCTATTTTCTTCATCAATTTAGGCCAAGATATATTCTGCTACATATTTTGTATTCCCTCCCTGGCCGCTTATCTCCAGGTTCCTTGCAAGGCTTACAATAGAGGACACAACGGTAATAGCAGTCCTTCCATACTGGCCAATGCGTCCTTGGTTCCCGACTGCGATGTCCCTGAGTACCCAACCTCCGGTCATGATACCATGGCTACCTTGCCTTCTTTCACAGGGTCCTCACTTCCACCCGAAACCTTTACATTTGGATGCTGAAAGGGAGAGGCTCCAGGCATTAGGATGCTCGTTTAGTGTCATCTCAACCTTGCTCGAGGCCAGAAGGCCATCAATCAATGGCTTGTACGATAGAGTGTGGAATAAGTTTAAATCTTTAGCGGTTTGTAAAAACTTAGATCCAACCTTACCCGCTCCCTTTCAGATACTCGATTTCCTACAGACAGGCCTAGATCTAGTTCTAGGATTAAGCACTCTCAAGGTGCAAGTAGCAGCCATCTTGGCGGCCACCGTCAGAAGATGGGCTGAAGATTCTATGATAATTCAGTTTTTTAAGGCCGTCAAGAAAATACGTCCACCTAAAGGACAGAACTTTCCCACATGGGACCTCTTGGTCATCCTGGATTCCTTAACCAACCAACCGTTTGTTCCAAACAAATCAACATCTCTGTGGAATTTAACCCTATCTTTTCTAATCGCTGTGGCATCAGGTAGAAGTGTGTCAGAGCTGCAGGCCTTGGGTGCAGACCCTGATCATATCAGGTATTTTCATGACAGGGTAGAGGTTAGGACAGTTCATGGGTTCATCCCCAAGACAGCCTCCACCGCTAATATCTCGGAACCTTGGGCTCTACCAACATTCTCAGATCCAGAATCCGGCTCTCTCCATAATTTGGATATCGCATCCATATTAACATGCTATCTGCAGGCCACAGCTCCGTTCAGGAAGTCTTCCAGACGTTATACCCTGGCAAAAATAAGGGTAAGGAGGCAAATTCTAGGAGGATAGCCTCCTGGATAGTGAAGCTAATTCATAAGGCATACAGGGCAAAGGGCCTCGACCCCCCTTCAGCTGTCAAGGCTCATTCCACCAGATCTGTCTCTGCCTCCTGGGCGGCAAGAACAAATGTGTTGATCGAAACTATATGCAAGGCAGCAACCTGGTCTTCTCAACATACGTTTTTGAAGCACTACAGAGTAGACCTGGGGGCTCTCTCTTCGATAGAATTCATCAGGCAGGCCATCAAGTCAGCATTTACCTACTCGAGGGAGTAACCTTTTGTTCAAAATAAAATTTCTTTATAAGCATCCACCGACCCATTTTCAGCTAGTTATTTGTCATAGGTATGCTGCCATGGAGGCACCAGGAAAACAGAAAATTGTACCATACTTACCGTAATTTTCTTTTGCTGGTGCCGATCCATGGCAGCATACAAACCCACCCTTGGTATTCTATATTAAGGAGAATGCTGGGGGTGCTCTAACTCTATTCTTTTATAATATTCACTGATCCTGAGGGAGGAGCCAAGGTGGAGCTTGTCATAGGTATACTGGCATGGATAGGCAGCAGGAAAATAAAATGATGGTAAAGTATGGTACAATTTTCAGTTTTTTGTTTGTTTTGGATAGAGAGGAGATGGACTAGAACCCGTGTCAGTTTTTATTGCTGTCTGTATCCCCATTATAGAGATTCATCCTTTCTATTTATCATATTTACCAATATCATTGAAATTGAAAGAAAAAGAAAACCTCACATTTTGGCTAGTCCCCAGAAAAGTAATAGAGGGGAAATCTTCCAATGGGGACACTAGTTATGGTGACCTGGCAGTCCCCATGAGATTCCCTTAATTTGCATGGGTTTAAAGAACCATTCCTCTCTTTCTTCCCAGATAGAGTGGTGCTCAGGCCAATGCTGGGATTCGTCCCAAAGGTAGTCTCTAGTTTTTATATGACACAAGAAATCACGCTCCCAAAGTTTCTAGCAGAGAACTCTCATAATCCAAATCCACTCGATGTGGGGTCTTCACTGAACATCTATGTGGACGTGACGGCCGAACTTAGAAAGTCGGACTATCTGTTCGTCATCCCGAGTGGTGCTCGCAAGGGCCTGAGGGCTTCTGGTAGGGTGATCGCCTTGTGGCTAGTTGTCAGGGCTCCACTTGCGACGTGCAGTCGAATCGGCGCGCGCGCATGCACACGCGCGCCGCTGATTCGTCCGGGCGTCGGAACGGGGGTGCGCGCCGGCGTGTCCCTCAGACGCGCGCGCCACGAGCGCGGGCACGTGCATCGCAGGTTCACACGTGACGCGCTAGCGCTGTTTGGCGCCAGTAGGCCTTTAAAAGAGTGACAGCTGCACATGATAGGTGCTGTTCGTCTACAGTGTGACCCTTGAGAAACCTGCCTCTGCCTGTGTACTCCTGTAAACCTGACCCGGCTTCCACTTGACTCTGCTACCTTCTCCATCCCTGATCCCGGCTTGTTGACTCTGCTTTGGACTGATATTTGAACGCTGACCTTCTGCCTGTTTGACCTCTCTACCGCCTGTGCCCACTTACCTGCCTACAAGTGTATCCAGACCCGGCCTGCCTGACGACCCCTCTGCCTGCCTCTCTGCATGCTGCACACCTCCAGAATCGCTGACGCCATCTCGGGGTCATCCTGCATCCGGGCCCTGCTCCGCTGCCTGCCAGTTCCTCTGCTTCAGCTTCCAGGAGATTGCTACCGACCAGCTACATCTGCCACAGTATCCAGTCCAGGCACTCCTACCCCGCTGTGCTCACGGGACCACTGTCTCCACTCCAGTGGGCCCTGAACCAGAGCCGTAAGAGAGGCCCTCTCCCAGCAAAGTCAGGCTCTCCACTCAGGTACCTAACACTAGTTAAGACTACGTCGTTGGCCTACAGAACGAAGGGTTTGCCTGTGCCTGAGGGGGTCACAGCGCGTTCCACTAGGGGAATCTCTACCTCCTGGGCAGCCGCGGGACAAGTGTCCTTGGAGACGATTTGCAAGGCAGCCACATGGACGTCCATACATACCTTCATGGCACTCTATTGCATGGAGCCGGCGGCTCTGACTACCGTAGATTTTGGAAGGAGTGTTTTGGCTATCGCCTCCAGTGTAGATTATAAAATTTTCTCAAGCATTACCCTCCCATGTGGGGCTAGTTAATTCCCAGCTTTGCTGACATGGAGCCTTCAGGAAAACGGAAAATTGTATTCAAATACTTACCGTAATTTTCCTTTCCTGACGAGCTCTATGGCAGCACAATACCCACCCAGTTAAGTAGTACGAGTTACGGAACGCTGAGGTGAGTGAAAAATGTATACTTAAGTCCTGATTACGTAGGGGGTGGGCGGACCCTCGCCCAGCTGTGCTGCCATGGAGCTCGTCAGGAAAGGAAAATTACGGTAAGTATTTGAATGAAATTTTTCATTTTTCAGGTGGTAGGGGAATGAGGAAGAGATTATTAAAAGGAGCCTATAGCTTCCCCTACTAGCTAGATAAATTATATAAAAAAATATTTTACATTTAGCAGACCAAAAAAATGGAAACACTTTTTTTTTTTCTTTCTTCATGACCATATTAGCTCCTTGGCACCGAGGGCATGTATACAGGGCTCAGCATAAATGAGTACACCCCTTTTGAAAAGTACGATTTGAATCAATATCTTAATGAACACAAGAACAATTTCCTAAATTTTGACAAAGCAGAGTTTTTTATTGGAACATTTGTTTAGCTCCATTACATGAAAGTATGGTTAATAATATAACTTACCGTATTTTCCGCACTATAAGGCGCACCGGATTATAAGGCGCAGTCTCAATTACTGGTCTATTTCTGCACTTAACCCATACATAAGGCGCATTGCATTATAAGGCTCATGCTAAAACATACGGTCTACAAAAAAGACGTGGCGGAGGCGTGGCGAACGCGCGCCGGAGGTAAGCGTACGTACTGCACTTATTACGTAATGTTCTCTGATTGGTTTATCGCTGCCAGTGTACGTAGTGTACATATTACATCCCTGTGTCCGCGGGAAATGGTCCGACAGTCAACCAAGCGGAGTGCTTACCAAAGTCGCACAACAACATTTTTACAGATTTTGGAACTCAGTGCATACATAGGGCGCACCGGATTATAAGGCGCATGGCTGATTTGGAGGAAAATTTAAGGCTTTTAGGTGCGCCTTATAGTGCGAAAAATACGGTAGATTACAAAAACTTTCGTTTTACTCAAATTAGTTGATGCAAAAATGAATACACCCCACAACAAAAAACTACTCCATCTAGTATTTTGTATGATCTCCATGATTTGTAAGCACAACACCAAGACTTCTAGGCATGGAATGAACAAGTTGGTGACATATTGCACCATCTATCTTTTTACATTCTTCAAGAACAACCTCTTTTAGAACCTGGATACTGGATGGAAAGTGATGCTCAACTTGTTTCTTCAAAATTCCCCATAGGTGTTCGATTGGGTTCAGACCAGGAGACATACTTGACCACTGAATCACTTTCACCCTGTTCTTCTTCAGAAATGCAATAGTGGCCTTAGATGTGTGTTTTGGATCATTGTCATGTTGGAAAAGTGCACGGCGACCAAGGGCATGGAGTGATGGTAGCATCTTCTCTTTTAATATAGAGCAGTAGATCTATGAATTTATGATACCATCAATAAAATGCAGCTCCCCAACACCAGCAGCACTCATGCAGCCCCACAGAAGGACACTACCACCACCATGTTTCACTGTAGGCACCATGCATTTTTCTTTGTACTCCTCACCTTTGTGACACCCATGCGCATCCGCACCATAGTGCAAGGGGGGTCAATTGCCCCCCCCTGGAATCATAAGAGTGTTGAAGTCAGAGTGAAGACACTTGCCCGCTGTGTTGCAATGGCCGCCGCCTCCGCAGCAGCCATAGACTTTCTTTTCAAAGTCTGCTGCTGGCCTGGGGGCTGGGGCTGCTCTCAGTCTTTTCTGACTACACATTCGTCCCTCCCTCCTCACCCCCGGGCCCAAGCATCGGATTGGCTCTGCCGCTCGGGCCTCTGCTTAACATCACCGTGACCCGGCTGTTCCGTGATTGGCTGCTGCCTCAGCCTGTGTAAATGTATGTTGTGCCTATGCCGATCCGGCCGGCGCGGCGCCGGCTCCTCCCACAGGTCACAGGTGCGTGGTATGCAGTGGCTGAGACGACAGAAAATACACTGCTTGGCTGCCAGTGCCTATCGCTGAAGAACCACAGGTAACAGCCTGTGCCACTACACCACTGTGTACATCTTTTTGTATTGCAAATTGCAATACATGACCTTAAAATGATGCCCCCCCTGAAAAAAGTTCAGCGGACGCCCATGGTGACACCGTACAGTTTTGAAGCTATCAGTTCCAAAAACATTTATCTTGGTCTCATCACTAGTACAGGGTACAGAGTCCCAGTAGTTTTCTTCTTTTTCAGCATGGGCCCTGGTAAATTCCAGGTTAAGGTGACCAGATTTTTTTAATGAAATCCGGGGACATATTTTTTTTTTTACTAGTAATGGCGACTCTCTGCCCTTCGCCGCCGCCGCCGCCCCGCTCACAGCCTGTCAAGCCTTACTCTCTGGGCCCCGGCTACTACTGGGTGGGGAGAGGAGGAAGATCACTCCACCAGGGAAGGCAAGGAGATGGGCAGGTGGCTGGCCGGGACTTGAGCCTAGACAGAAGAAAATGCGAGCAGGAGCGGAACGGGCATGTACCCGAAACTCAAGAAATATTTTCTCCGCTCCGACCAGCACATGATCATCAGAAAGGGGCACAGAATAATTTTCATTATTTTAAACATTATTTTAACCTCCTTGCTGAGCTCCGTGTACTCACACGGTGTCACTTAGGCTCCTCCTCCCGCTGGGACGGGAGGAGGAGCCTTAGTGACACCGTGTGAGTACATGCCCCGGAGCTCAGCAAGGAGGAGAAGGGCGGACAGCCCAAACAGAGAAGCCTGACCAGCAATACAGCTACATCCACGATTTAAACATTGGGTACACGTGAGTGCAACATTTAAACAGGAACTTCACGTTAAGTTTATTTCAGGGAAGCTGCGCAATGGTTCTTTGTATTTTTTCTTTCATACAGTAACCGGTAAATAAAGATACCGGCAAAATTCTTTGCAGAAGATCTAACCAGCGATACTAAGGGAAGTTACATTTCTATACCATCATATTATATTAATCTAGTGATACTAAGGGAAGTACTTTTCTATACCATTATATTATATTAATACAGCGGTATTAAGGGAAGTTATATTTCTATACCATCATAATATATTAGTTTTTATAATTTTTTCTCTATTTTACAGAATAACTACTAATTCTAGTAGTAATAAAGCTAGTAGGAGCGGCAGAGCGGTGGGGGGGTGTAATTCAGATTTTTTTTTATTATTCTGCACTGACTGTCTTTGAAATTGCCCCAGCCCCTGTCCAAATCCAATCCGGGGACAATACCGGGGACAGACTTGGTTCGGGGACAGTGTCCTCAATCCGGGGACTGTCCCCGGAAACCGGGGATGTCTGGTCACCCTATTCCAGGTGGGCTTTTTTGTGCATGGGCTTTAGAAGAGGCTTCCTTCGTGGACAACACCCATGCATGCCATTCCTCTGCAGTGTATGCTGTATTGTGACACAGGAAACAATCACCCCAGTTTGGCTTTCTACTTCTTTAGCTAACTGCAGTGAACTTGCATGGCCATTTTCTTCAACCCTTCTCATCAGAAGACGCTCCTTCCGTGGACGACCTGGACGTCTCTGTGAGATGGTTGCATTTCCATCTTTGTTACATTTTTTTATCACTTTTGCTACAGTATTCTGACTGATAAGTAAAGCTTTGCTGATCTTCTTGTAGCCTTCACCTTTCTTGTGTAAAGAAATGTGTCATGGTTAGGCAGTAATCTTCCTCTGTTTGCTTACCTCTCCTCATGTGTTCAGACTAAGAGGCCAGCCACTCTCACCTGGTGGTTTTTATAACCTCTCCTCTAAGCATGGCTCCACCCCAGGCCCTATCAGGGAACCCTATATTATCCTGTGCACTGCAAGGCAGTGGTGCTGATCAACCATTGTGTATCCATGGTGTGTTCGGCTTCCTGGTTCCTGCTTGCCATGTGCTCTATGTTTGTCTCTGTTACCGACCTTGGCGTGTTCTCAACGATTCCTGTCTGCTTGTGACCTTGACCTTTTGGCATGTCCCCGACCATCCCTGTCTGCCTGTGACCCTGAACCTTTGGCGTGTACTCTGTTGTTCCTGTCTGCTAGTTGCCCTGACCTCTGCCTTATCCCCTTACTATCCTTGTTGTTCCAGCCTGCTGCTTCCTTCTCCTGTAGTCTACTGTGAGTGTGAGCTGTGAGACCCTGGGGGTCGCGACCTGGAGCCAGACTGCAGCGAAGTCCATCCTCACCACTATAGGCTCTGGTGAACACCTGCTGGCTCTTAGACTCTGCGCCCTGGGGAATCTATGCTCTAGCTCCCACTGGGATCTGTGTTAGTGATCCAGTAGACCTGTGTCCTGAATCTCCCTGGGTACAATCCGCAGCAGTCAGTCCTAAGGTCCACTACCTAGCGGTGCACTTCCGACTCCTACAGAGTGCACCTGTCACCTGGTCTCAGTTGACCTGACAAAATGATTTTCATTCTCGGGCCTTGTGACATTTCTCTTCCATGTGGTGCCATTGCTGACAGCATGAAATAGGAAGGGGTTTTCTTTATAATGCCCTTTTATAATGGACATCTGTTTAATTTAATTAATAATTAGACTCACCTGTAGTTGAATTCTTGTTAATTAGGATTTTGTTGTCTAAAATTTATCTTTGCTCCTAAGACTTTCATTGGGGTGTATTCATTTTTGCAACATGGTCTTGAATAAATTTGTTAGGAAAAATACTTTATTGTGTGTGCAAATTAACAAATCTTGGTTGCAATCAATGGCCCACATTTGTGGGAGTGTTTTGTAGTATAGTGCCCCAAAGAAAATGTTGATTCTGAAAGGAAAGTAAAGGTTTTCTGACAAATCTGTTGGGGTGTACTTATTAATGCACAGCACTGTATTTGCGTGAATTGCTGCGCATACAGCTGTGTCGAGAGCGTGCGTGCTGTGCGCTCCCGGCACAGTTCACAGCGCCTAACCGAGAGCTCTCGATCTTTCCTTGAGATTGAGAGTTTTCTGATCATGTGACCAATCACGGCGGTCACATGCTCTTAAGCCCCACCTCCCGGCATCATAAACTTCTTAAAGGGCCGGGAGGTGTTGGCGTTAAGAGGTTAAAGAAAGAAAATCTGTAGATACATTCCCTTTAACGAGGATTAGGGTAACCTCCTATGCTGTCAGTCTGTTGGTACCCCGTCGGGGCAGCCATGGACCTCTTATATGAGCCAGATGACTTTGTACAGCTGTTTAGTTAGTTAGCTCTGTGTTAAAGAACACTTACCAGAAACTGAAAATCCAACAATGGAACCTGAAATAGAAAAAAAATTGTTATATGCATTTACTTTGTGTGGTTGAGGAACATAAAAAGCCATTTGCCATATAAAACTGGTGGTTGTTCCATCCATTCTTCACTGTAATGTACTGGAAAGTTAGGCTAGATGTCAAGGAACTAAGTGGCAACCAGTAATGGTAATGCCAGGCTGCATGCACAGTATTAAAGTGTTATTAACCGCTTAAGGACCGCCTCCTGCACATATACGTCGGCAGAATGGCACGGCTGGGCACATCAACGTACAGGTACGTTGCCCTTTAAGAGCCCAGCCGCGCGCGCCGCCGGCGGTGCATTCGCGACCCGGTCCTGAGCTCCGTGACCGCAGGATCAGCGGACCCAATCGCAGCTGGTGTCCGGCGATCGGGTCACAGAGCTGAAGAGCGGGGAGAGGTCTGTGTACACAAACTTCTCCCCATGCTTCCTAGTGACACTGTCACCGATCGTCTGTTCCCTGTCATAGGGAAAGACGATCGGTGACTTCACACGCCAAGCCACGCCCCCAGACAATTAGAAAACACACACAGGGCTCACTTAACCCCTCCCCGCCCCCTAGTGGTTAACTCCTTCACTGCCAGTGTCATTTACACAGGAATCAGTGCATTTAAATATATGCAAATAAAATCTGGTCTTTGCTGATCCTCCCCTTTTTCCACTGTCCCCAAACCATCTCCTGATAGAACAGAGCCTTGGGAGAGAGCATGTGATCAGCACAGGGCCAATCAGCACTGTCCAGACAGAGGGCCAGGGGTCCTGCAGCTTCATAGGACAATCAGGGGAGAATGAAATCTCCTCCTATAGACACTGACAGAAGTCACAAGACTGCTATATGCTGCTGATGAGAAGCGGTGTTTAGCTGTTTATATTTACTAAAACCAGCAGGAACGCATACATGAATGTATGTAATGGCAAGGGGTGCTGGGGTGTGCTGGAGGGTTTATTAATGCTGGCTGCTGGGGGATCTATTGTTCCCGGTGGGGGTTTATTTTTGCAAGGCAGAGGTATATTATTGTTGCTGGTGGGGGATCTTTTGTTGCTGGGGGGCTTATGTTGCTGGTGGTGTCCCTTGTTGCTGGAAGGGATCTACTGTTGAGGGAGGGGTCTATTGTTGCTGGCTGTTGGGGGATCTATTGTTGCCGGAGGGGAATCTATTTTTGTGTGGCAGTCTATTGTTACTGGTGAGGGAACTATTGTTGGTTGGGCTTATGTTGCTGGGGGGGGGGTGAATTGTTGCGGAAGGGATCTACTGTTGATGGAGTGGTCTATTGTTGCTGGCTGCTGTAGAGTATTTTGATGCTGGGCTGATGGTGGAAAATCTGTTGTTGCTGCTGGGTTCTATTATTGTTGGGGTCCATTGTTGCTGGGGAGGGTCTTTTGTTGATGGGGGAATCTATTGTTGCTGGGGAGGGTCTATTGCTGCTGGCTGCAGGGGATCCACATTACTGCTTTTCTTATTGTTAACCAATTCCAGACAAAATGACTTATCACCGCAAAATGAAAGTTGCTTCTGTTATCACTAAAAGGGGCGGTACTGGGAGGTGGGTAAGGGGGGAAATCAAGGGATGTTGCTCAGAGGTGGGTAGGGGGCGGAGACAAGAAGTGACTCAGAAGGGGGGAGTTCCTGCACTTATTTTTTTGAGAAAATAATTGCATTTCCATGTTCTGTGTACTGTGGGAGACCAGATATCGTGAATGCAGGGTCCTGGGTTTAGTAACACTTTAATTAGGGGCTTAATTTTATTTTTTAACCACTTCAATACAGGGCACTTAAACACCCTCCTGCCCAGACCAATTTTGAGCTTTCAGTGCTGTTGCACTTTGAATGACAATTGCGCGGTCATACAACACTGTACCCAAATGACATTTTTATCATTTTTTTTCCACAAATAGAGCTTTCTTTTGGTGGTATTTGATCACCTCTGCGGTTTTTTTTTTTTTTTTTTATTTCAGTTTCAAAACTTTGTAAATAAGTAAGTTTTCTCCTTCACTGATGGGCACTGATAGGTCTGCACTGATGGGCACCGATGAGGTGGCACCAATGAAGTGGCACTGAGGTGGCATTGATGGGCACTGATAGGCGGCACTGATGGGCACTGATGGGCGACACGGATGGGCACTGATGGGTGGCATGAATTGGCACTTATAGCTGGCACGGATTGACATGGATAGGCGGCACGGATGGGCATGGATAGGCGGCACAGATGGGCACTGATAGGCAGCACGGATGGGCACTGATAGGTGGCACGGATGGGCACTGATAGGTAGCATTGTTTTTTACTGATGGATGCCAATCAGTGCCAAACAATAATGCATGCCAATCAGTGATGCCCATTGTGGGTACTGATTGGCATCCATTGTGGGCACTGATTGGCATCCATTGTGGGCACTGTGTGTCATCCCTGGTGGTCTAGGGTGGCATACCTTTTGATGGGCAACCCTGGTGGTCTGGTGGCATCCCTGGTGGTCTGGTGGCATCCCTGGTGGTCCAGTGTGGGCATCCTCGGGGGGGGGGGCTGCGCTGATAATCGATCAGCACAGACCCACCCTGTCAGAGGAGCAGCCGATCGGCTCTCCTCTACTCGTGTCTGACAGACGTGAGTGAGGAAAAGCTGATTACCGGCTCTTCCTATTTACACTGTGATCAGCCGTGATTGGACACGGCTGATCACGTGGTAAAGAGTCTTCGTCGGAGACTCTTTACCAAGATCGTAGTTGCAGGGTGTAAGACTGACACCCCGCAACAACGATCGCCGCGATCCGGGGGAGTGCAGCGGCTCAAAATCCTGAGGACGTCATATGACGTCCTGTCAGGATTTTACAACCACTTTGCCGCCGTCATTTGACAATGGGCGGGCGGCAAGTGGTTAAACAGTGTTATTTGCTAAAGTAAGGCTACTTTCGCACTGGGGCGTTGGAGGCGTCAGCGGTAAAGCGCCGCTATTTTTAGCGGCCCTTTACCGTCATTTTAGAGGCGCTATTCGGCCGCTAGCGGGCCGCTTTTAACCCCTGCTAGTGGCCAAAAAAGGGTTAAAACCGCTGCAGTGGCACTTTGCCGGAAGTTTGGCGGGGCTGCCCATTGATTTCAATGTGCAGGGGCCTTTAGGAGCGGTGTGTACATCACTCCTACAGCGCTGCAAAGATGCGGCTTGCAGGACTTTTTTTACCGTCCTACAAGCGCACCGGCTTTCAGACTGGAGTGAAAGGAGAGGCTCTTTACAGGCGCTATGCAGGTGCTATTTTTAACCAATGATGGGACATTCTTCCTCCCTCTGACATCAACAATGGGGTATTATTCTTCCCTCTGACACCAATGATGGAACATAAAAATTCTTCCTCTTGACACCAACAATGGGACACTATTTCTTCTACTGATACCAATGATGGGACACTATTCCCCCCACTGACACCAACAACCGGACACTATTCCTCCCACTGTCACCAATGACGGGACACTATTCCTCCCACTGATACCAATGATGGGGCACTATTTCTCTGTCTGATACCAATGATGGGGCACTATTCCTCCCACTGATACCAATGATGGGGCACTATTCCTCCCACTGATACCAATGATGGGGCACTATTTCTCCATCTGATACCAATGATGGGACACTATTCCTCCAAGTGATACCCATGATAGGACACTATTCCTCCCACTGACACCAACAACCGGACACTATTCCTCCCACTGTCACCAATGATGGGACACTGTTCCTCCCACTGATACCAATGATGGGGCACTATTTCTCTGTCTGATACCAATGATGGGGCACTTTTCCTCCGTTTGATACCAATGATGTGGCACTATTCCTCCCACTGATACCAATGAGGTGGCACTATTCCTCCCACTGACACCGGTGATTGGGAACTATTCATCTTCCACCTAACCACGGGGGTGCTATAAACCTTTTTTTACACCCACTGACCACCAAGCTTGAGGCATGGTCTACTCCCAGTGTCCAAAGTCTGGCCCCCTTAAGTCTGAAGGACAGTAAACTGACCCTTTGTTTAGAAAGTTTGGAGACCCCTGATCTAGATGTAAACAAGCAATTCACCCTTAAGCCCCATACACACGGTCGGATTTTCCGATGGATTCTGTCCTATCAGACAATGTTGTCGGAAATTCCGACCGTGTGTAGGCTCCATCGGACAGTTTCCATCGGATTGTCCGACGGACAAAGTCCTATCTCCTGCTGGATAGATTTTTTGACAACAAAGTCCGATCACACCAATTCCGATCGTGTGTAGCGAATTCCGACCGGACAAAGTGCCACTCATGCTCAGATCACATTACAAGACCAAAGCTATTGGCTACTAGCCTCTACGTAGTCCCGTCGTAGGCAACAAACGTCACCACGTTCAGAATGATCGGATTTTCCGACAACTTTGTCCGACCGTGTGTATGCAACACCAACATCGGACAAAGTACGACGAACATGATCCGACGGACCTGGTCCTCGGATAATCCGCGTGTGTGTATGGGGCTTTACAGTACAGGGGCAGTCCCATCACAAGGGAGGACTCTTGCTTTCCCCAGAAATAAGTATTAAAATGCCCATTGCTCTAAGCCACGGCTCTTATATTCCTTGAGGAGCGCACCGGGCTGAGCCGTCCTGCTGCCGTACATACCTCCTACCCAGCGCTCTAATCAACATCACTGAGGAGTGCCCCGCTCATCATGGCACTGGGTAGGGGGTGCGTTGGACTGCGGGACTCCTAGACCGTCGCACCGTTGAGTAGCAATTAATAACCCTGTATTCTATTTTTCTTGAAATCTTTACTGTTTTCTTCTGACTTTCTGAGGTCACAAACCTCTTCTTTTCCCTCTCACTTCCATTTGTTTGTTATGAGCTGTGCACGTTATTTACAGTCATGTGGACTACTTTACACAAATCTACAAATCCCATAGTCCATCTCAGGGGCGTGCACGAGGGTGGCTACATACAGTGCGATTATGGAGAAAAAACAAGAAAAAAGGGATTTTTAAATTTGGAAAAGGCTGAGAGCAAAAAAAAAAGGACTTTTCTGCATTAAAGCAGTATTAAACCCAAAAGCAAACATTTATTATATTGCAATTACCAATTCTTACAGATGATGGCTGCATTTCTTTTCATTTTAGGCTTTCTTTCTTCTATTTCCACCTGGTGATCCAGCCAGTAAGTCTGTTGTTTTTCAAAAGAACGAGCTCTCCAGATGTATCAGTTACAGAGATGAGACAAACTATTCAGCACTGGCAGGGGTGTTAACAACGATCAGTTTTATTTGTTAATGTAAAACCCTAAGGCCCCATTCACACCTCAGCCTTTTGTAGCTTAAAGCTCGAAGCTCCAAAAAGCTGGAGGAGAAAAAAAAACTATTCTTTTTTTGCAGCTGGAACCAAATTGATGCAGGTTTTGTTCCATAAAAATGCATGGAAACGATTGATTCAAGCATTTTGTCACGCGTTTTTCTACGCAGATGCTATAATTAAATAAAAATAATAAGTAATAACAAATAAAATAAATAAATAAAAAGCTCTAATTTCAACCCTTAAACCTAATATCAACCACTAACCCTAACACTAATATTAATTCCTAACCCCTAATCTTTTTTTTTTTTTCAAATAACAGTTTTTATTTTTATTTTGGTTTCTCTTCAGATCGAATAAATCTTTCGCCTTTTACAGCTTTTATTTTTATACACAGTTTGACATATGTAAATGCAATACATTACAGGTATGTTTGAACGTTTTGCGACTGTTCGTTCAGTGTGGATGCTCCAGTGTTGTCGTCCTAACCCCTAATCTTAACCGCCAACCTAGCAAAACAAAAAAACAAAAAAAAAATGCCTTAAATTAGATTTTTTTTGATACATTTCCCTAGAATAAAAATCCCCCTGAAGAAGACCAGAAATGAAAGGGTCAAAATGCATTGGGGTATTCATGTATATAATAATGTTACTATCATTACTAGCTACATGAATACCCCAATGCATTTCAACCCTTTCATTTCTGGTCTTCTTCAGGGGGATTTTAATTCTAGGGAAATGTATCAAAAAATTCTAATTTAAGGCATTTTTTTTTTTTTTGTTTATTTGTTTTGCTAGGTTAGCGGTTAAGATTAGGGGTTAGGACACTTGGCCGACGACAACACTGGAGCATCCACACTGAAATGTAATCGGCAAACCATGTTTTCCTTGGGGTGTTTTTTGCCATAGGTGATGTTTTATGTTGTTGTTTGTGTCGAAAACCAGAGCTTGTATTTTAAGATTAATTTATTGTATATCTGATAGACATGTGCACAATAGAAAAATTTGTTTATTTTCGTTTCGTTTCTTTCTTTCCGTTGATTCGTAACGATTCGTAAATTCGTAAGTCGTCGGTGTTCGTATTCATAACGATTCGTACATTCGTAAGTCGTCGGTGTTCGTATTCGTAACGTTACGTATTTTTCGTATTCGAATGTACGAATTTTTTCATTCAATCCTTTCGAAGCACGTTAAGCAGCGCCATTGTAAGAGACAGGGAAAATTATTAGTCTAGAAAAAAAAAGTTACGAATGTACGAATTTTTTCGTTCAATACATTCGAAGCACGTTAAGCAGCGCCATTGTAAGAGACACGGAAAATTACGAATCGAAAAAAAATAAAAAAAAAGTTACGAATGTACGAATTTTTTCGTTCAATCCATTCAAAGCACGTTAAGCAGCGCCATTGTAAGGGACACAGAAAATTACCAATTCAACAAAAAAAAAAACTTACGAATGTACGAATTTTTTCGTTCATTTTGATTTTCGTTGTTCCTGTTTTCGTTTTTCGGATTTTCTTCTTTCGTAGTTTTGTTGTTTCTAAGTTGGTTATTTCGGATTTTCGTTGTTTTTCGGATTCGTTCGATTCGAACATTCGTTATTCGTTAAAATTTTTAGCGAATCGTTCGTTCATTCGTACGATAACGAATGAACGAATATAACGAATTTTAACGAAAAAAAAAACGAAACGAATTGCACATGTCAAATATCTGAATCTATCATTTTTTTTCCTGACCTAACAAAAGATTTTTTTTACAAAATTACCCTCTTACAAACTTTTTGCTGCCTAAAAACCCCCCTGGGGAAATCTTTCTATTTTTTATTTTATGATTGCAAAATATTACATTACATTTTTGGTTTTGCTTTAGGAAAGCATATTTGAAGAGAATAATGAAGACTTACCCAATAAGAAGAGCTCAATAACTCTCATGGCTCAGAATATATAGCTCAGAATGGAGTGCCAACGCTGCTCTGAAACTTTAAGGCATTATATATGGCCAGATAAGACTGGCCTCAGCAAAATTCCTGCTGAATGCATGAAACAAGAATCAAATCCCATCTATCATCT
Organism: Lithobates sylvaticus; assembly: GCA_028564925.1. NCBI lineage: Eukaryota > Metazoa > Chordata > Amphibia > Anura > Ranidae > Lithobates > Lithobates sylvaticus. The sequence continues at coordinate 50,100,637 of CM053026.1, read as the reverse complement.
TCTGCCAATAAATTATGTAACTTGTATGTAACAGAAAGTTGAAGTTTGGAGAAATGTCCAAACATAATCAGTATTTTAAAACCTTCCCCTGCAAGTAAGACAGCTTGTTACCATAAATTAAGCTAAATGCCCTATGGTGATACGGGTAGATTATGCAGGTACAAATTCATGGTTTGGCACAGTAATGCCCCATACACACGGTCGGATTTTCCGATGGAAAATGTCCTATCGGACAAAGTTGTCGGAAATTCCGACCGTGTGTGGGCTCCATCTGACTTTTTCCGTCGGATTTTCCGATGGAGAAAGTTTTATCTCCTGCTCTCAAATTTTCCGACAACAAAGTCCTATCAGACTTTTTCCGATCGTGTGTAGCGAATTCCGACGGACAAAGTGCCACGCATGCTCAGATCACATTACAAGACCAAAGCTATTGGCTACTAGCCTCTACGTAGTCCCGTCGTACGCAACGAACGTCACCACGTTCAGAATGATCGGATTTTCCGACAACTTTGTCCGACTGTGTGTATACAACACCAGTGTCGGACAAAATCCGTCGGAAAAAATCCGATGGATTTTGTGGTCGGATTTTCCAACCGTGTGTACGGGGCATTAGCCTGTGTCTATAGGCTGCAAGACAAACAGGTGGCTTCCTCCTTTTCCCTCTGGTCAAATATAGTGACCTCTCCATAGATTACTTACTTTACCAAAACTGTGTTGTGCAAATTTTACTTCCGATTCCCAGCATGCACTGTGCAAGTGTAAGTAAGATGGCGGCCTGCAGGGGTCAAGTCCTGGGGAAAAAAAGTGTGGGAACTCCCACCAAAGATCCACTCGTCCACCAAAAAAAAAAAAATGATACGCTCATATGCACGAATGCTTCAAAAGTGGTATTTTTTATCCAATTTTCGTATTGTGTATATGAAGCTTAACTGTTAGTACATAAAAAAAAAAAAAACAATCCTCAATAAACATAAATACGGTAATTCTCTGAATAATCAGCATTCATTCAATTGTGCTTCCATGCAAATGTGAACATCATGTTCTGATCTTTATTGGGGAGTTTTATTTTGTATATAGAGTGTTTATGTGGTGAGTTTACACTTTTCATTAAACAGAGTTTGGATAACACAGGGTTTAAACGGAAAGGTCATAAATTAACTGCATATTATATGGACAGAATGCTTAGGGAGATAGAGATGTGTTTCTGCTTAGGAGATGTATGTTAGCTTGGGGGGGCTGCAAACTCTGCAGGGCTCCAACACACACTCGCTGCTATTCCAACCCTTCACATATTTTCACATAAACTTCCCTCCTGGCATTAAACTTTGCCAGGTATTGTGCTCAGCTTACCACCCCAAACTGATGTCCCTCCCTCAGCTCACCTCTCTCCCTGCATGTCCTGTGAGCAGAATAGCTGTGCTCCTCCTCTGGGTTCTCTCATCATATGGCACTGGATATAGAGGAGGGGGGGATTCAGCGGGACACACGGAGAAAGTATGCAGGAGACTGGGGGGGGGGGGGGAGGTGAGGAGACAGAAAATCAGGAGGGGCCGGCGGGGAGGAGCGCATCACGAGAGGTCTGACTAAATACAATCTCTTAGCAGCAGGGACCTGATCTACCCGTCAGCTAGCTGTGATTGACAGGTAGATTGAAGCGGAAGCTGTCAAGGGGCCCCCTACTGGCAATGCCTGAATGGTCATGTGTGCAGCACTTACTATTGCGAGCTGTGTCAGCAGCTGCTGGTGTAGCACCTGCCACACAGCTCGCATACTTCAAAGTCCTGCAGGACACGGCTGCTAACGGGAACTGAGTTCCTGTTGTGGAAAAAGTACAGGAACTCCGTTCCCATGCGTTCCCGCAGGACTTCAGCCCTGGCGGCCTGGTGAGAATGGAAGAGCGACGTTTCATTAGAGGAGAGTGGTGGAGTTGAGGCCTCCAGGCGTGAGAGAATCAAGAGTATAAATCCAAGAAATCTCTCTCTGGCGGAATCCACCCGCACAGCTTGACAGGAGACAACGTCCCTTGTGGACCCCCTGGTATGTGTTGCCAAGGACCATCCTACACAGTGCCACGAGCTACTGTACATGCCTGATTTTAAACTACATTTGTGAGTAGTTCTTATTTTATCTGCAATAAATGATTTCCATACAGCTGCACTTAGAAGGCGCCTGGGCTTCTCCTTGTGCAAAATTTCCCTTGCATGTGATTGGCTATTCTTTGCAAAGTGGATTTTCACTGCATTCACTATGCTAAGTGAAAATTCCCTTGCTAAGAGAACATGCTCTACTCCTTAAGTAAATCAACCCCACTGAGTCCAGCACCGTTTGCTGGATATCATTGGACCTTAGAAAACCATTTGTGAGAAGATTATGGTATTTTAAAGGCAGCGACCGCTTCTGCCAGAATGATTACACCCACATGAGTTCACATCATTAAAAACATATTTTTTTATTACAAATTCATTAAAAGATTGGGGTAAAAACCTCTAAGAAAGCCAGCATGCCACACTACCAACCCCCAGAAAAGATGGCACCCCATTTCTAAAGCATGAATATACACAGTGAGCTGTTCTGAAAGGATAAAGGGGGCACCTGACCATACTTGTTCCATCTTTGACTGTGTCTAGGTCGGGCACTCTTGGGTCACTCTAGATTGTTTGGGAGGAATTGAATCATTATTTTTAGTGACACAGACTGAGGTACACCCAGCTGGTGGTTTAAAAAGATTAAAGCCGCATTTCCTGCCAGCCCCTGCCTGATTGGGGTTCCGTTCCCTGGTGGTGGGGGGGGCTCATGTGGTCGATCCTAGCCTGGACATCTGTGACCACTTTATGTACCATCCATACTCTGAACTGCATTGCAATCTCATGTATCCTTGTGACCATTTTTTGAACAATCAACTACGCTCAGTGCACCCCATGTACCCCTTCTATTTTCAAAACCTGTGGTGCCGTGTGCAAAAAAAAAACACAGAGGTGAACAAAAAAATTGCACTAGGGTGTGTCACATGGTCCCCTCCCGAAGAGGAAGGACCCTTCTCAGAACCTCCGGAGTACAACACTTTTGACAGAGGCAAGGCGCACTCAGGTCCACCTAACCAAACAGTCAGACTGACCCTTCTCCTTATGATCAGTCAAATCCAACCAACGAGTACTAGCTGGGGGGCTCTCCCAAGAAAAGACCCCCCCCCCCTCAGTCAGGGGAGGAAGAAACCTGAGGGCCCCACATCCTCCTCTAAACTTCAGGATGGGCCTGAAGACCTATACCTTACCATCTTGTGAGTGAAAAACACACATGTAAATTGCAGGTCATACACAGGCCAACCCCATACTGTTATGACGACCACCACTGCCAACGATCCTGAAATGATAACAAGAGAATTAACACCTCCAAAACTATCAACACATCTTTCCCTATATATAACTAAAGAGAGGGTGGGTGGGAAAAAACTGCCTCCTCGTGTTCTCCTTCTCTCAAACTGATCTCCCTTTGCTCCGCCCCCCCCCCCCCCACTTATGGGCCACTCTCCATGCCTGCTCCGACCCTCCCCAGGCAAACCACAACCCTAACCCTGCAGATTGTGTCCTAGACACACTGTCATGTACAGCCCTGCATTACCATTGCCCCTTGGTCCATTCTCATTCCAGGCTTCTCTGCACAATGGCTAGGCCTTGTGGCCTGGTAATAAAAATTGCTCCGGTCTCAGCCTAGCACTTGAGTCGATGTGCAGAAGAAACAGGTGTCATGGCCTAGTGCATATTCACACAGTGAGGGCTCAAACCCATAGTGTTATTCAGGCACCCTGTGGGTTGCCAATGCCAGGGGGTGCTTGACATTAGCCCTCAGGCAGGCAAGGTAGTACCACTCAAATCTGGAGGCACTGGGCCCCTCAGAATCCTTCACAACAGGGAAATACTCTTGACTATTGGCGGTGGATCCATTAGGGGCCCCACGGGCGCTGCCCCCTCTCTCCAGCCACCCCCTCTATGTAAAATGGATAGATTCATGCATTGCATGTATCTATCCATGGCCGCCGCTGCCACCCCTATTCAGGCCTCCGGACCCTTTTCAGATGCCTGAGCGGCAGGGGTGTTTTTTGAAGCACCTGATTAGAGCCATAGGCTCTAATAGGCTTCAAAAAAGGTGAACTATGAGCGCAGAGCATTGCGCTTGCAGTCCACCCAGGTGTGTTAGCAAAGCAAATTAATATTTGCTTTTCTAACACTGAACCACCAATCAGGACGTGCAAATCTAATACCGGTCACCTGATTGGCTGAAGGCAGAGGCGTTACCATTGGCCGCCTAGCAGAACAGGAAAAAGAGATGCAGGGAGGACACAGGAGCCATCGCCTAACCCGCGCTACCTGTCCCACAGCTCGTCGCCGTCACCCGCTGCCTTACGCACCACCACAATGGGGTACCGGGCAGGCAGCGAGTGGGCGGGGGGGGGGCACATTGGCTGCATATTTTGGGCACAGAGGCTGCATATGTTAGGCCCAGTTGGCTGCATTTGCTGGGCACAGTTGGTGCATTTGCTGGGCACAGTGGCTGAATATGATGGACACAGATGCTTCATATTATGGGCACAGTTGGCTGCATTTGCTGGACACAGTGGCTGAATATGATGGGCACAGAGGCTGCATATTATAGGCACAGAAGCTTCATATTATCGGCACAGTTGGCTGCATTTGCTGGGTACAGTGGCTGCATATGATGGGCACAGTTGGTTGCATATTATGGGCACATCTGGCTGCATATGATGAGCACACTTGGCTGCATTTGCTGGGCACAGTGTGCTGCATATGATGGGCACATTGACTGCATTTGCTGGGCACAGTTGGCTGCATTTGCTTGGCAAAGTTGGCTGCATACGATGGACACATTTGGCTGCATATGATGGCACAGTTGCCTGAATTTGCTGGGCACCGTTGGCTGCATATGATGGGCATGGTTGGCTGCATATGATGGGGTCAGTTGCTGCATATGATGGGCACAGTGCTGCATATGATGGGCACAGTTGGCTGCATATGCTGGGCACAGTTGGCTGCATATGATTGGACACAGTGGCTGCATTTGATGGCACAGTGGCTGCAATTTATGTTTTTGTTTCAGTATTTTTCAGTTCGTTTGTGCCCCCCCCCCCCCCCAAAAGTTGCACCGGCCGTCACAGCTCTTGACCTCCACCTCACCCAGTGGGCACTGAATTTTGTTTCTTTCCCACAGGTACCCACATCATGCCAGCAAGGGTACTATACAGCTGGCTATTTCAGCCAGATGGTCAGAATGATGGAGGAGCACCCTTAGTGGACACTGGTAAGAACAGATACAGAAAGATCTTAGCCAAAATGCAGAGAAATGAGGACACCATCCTTCTCCACACAGAGACTGGCCTGTCCGGTGTAATCCAATATACAGAGGCTGTACGGGGCATTTCATGAGCATCATGAAGAGGTTCTGTAATAGAAGGGTATTCAGCAGATAAAAAAATGTTAATTTGTGAACTTTGTGAAAAAAATTGACCCAAACCATTATAAATAAATATTACAAAAGGTTGCCCCATAGAGTTCGTAGAAGAAAGAAGTGATCTCCTTTCCAGTAAACATGTATTTTCACTTCCTAATAAGCTTTAAAATCACTGTGCAAATTTATTCTGAAATAAAAAAAATTGCAATAAATAAAGAGAACAAGGATGGTGGAATCAGTATGGTTGCAAAGTGGCCAGCTGTCATCTGAAGACAGTAATGGTCATCCCTGGTGATGGGTTTCAAGCAAGTACTTCTGGTTAGCATTAGGTGTACATGATAATAAGGCCTCATGCACTCTGGGCGTTTTTTGCGCATCTGACAGACTCCATGGCAGTGTGGGAAATAACTAGCCAAACCACACGGGTCGGTATGCTGATCAAAAAAGAAATTTAATTTGCCCTGTCAACCGACAGGATTCTTAAACCAAAGATCACAGAAGATAGAGAAGCAGGTTCTATGCAATAATGTGACCTAAAGGTATTAATGGAGGCCCACGTTGTCGCTTTGCAGATGACATCTGGAGCCATATGCCGGGCTGCTGCCCACAAAGCCGCCATACCCCTGATGGAATGTGCCTGCTGAATGGATTGGATGATCCAGTCCGCAATCGTTCTGGTCAAAGCTCACTTTCCCTTGTAATTCCCGGATTGCAGGAAAAACAGGTAGTCAGAATGTTTAAAGGAGGAAGTAGCTTGCAGGTATTCCTTCAGTATTTCCCCTACATCCAGAGGATGGGGCCCTGAATGTAGGTAGGACAATTTCTTAGTTCTCACGGAACACTGAGGTAACTTTCGGATTTGAGCCGAGCATAGGGATGAGGACCTGGGTCTGGGAAGAAAGTCAGGAATGGCTCTTCGTGACCCAAGGACCCGATCTCAGAAACCCTTTTGGCTGAAGTGATGGCTTTTAGGAAGGTGACTTAGTCCAGTCAGTGAGTCAAGAACAGGGGGAAGATCCCATTTGGGGACTCTTGGCCTTCTTTGGGGTCTTGCTGCCCCACGAAAGAACTACTGGATTAGAGGGGGAACGGCCCATGATGTTCTGGAGAAGAGACTTGGACCCTGGGAGAGCTGATGGATAGAGACAGACCTAGGCCGAATTGAAGGAAGCCGAGGATATCTTGGATTCCTGGATTCCTGAACGCTCTACCCATAGAGGATGAGAATTCAACAAACTTGGCCCAAATTCTCCCGTAGACCTTATTTGTGCTTGCCTTTCTCAAGCTCACGAGGGTGGAAATCACTCTTGACGCGCACTCAAGAGTTTCCAGCCTCTCCTTTTCAAGAACCAGACCATCAGTCTCAGTAATGCTGGGCAAGGGTGCAAGACTGCCCCCTGAGAAAGAAGGTCCGGTCTGAGAGGGAGAGGAACCGGGTTCCATAAGCTGAGCTGGGACAGGAGGGGAAACCATGGCCTGTTCGGCCAGTAAGGCGCTATCACCACCACCTTGACTGCTTCCACTTGGAGTCTCCGCAAAAATCTGAGGATGATTGGAAATGGGAGAAAGGCATATGCTCTGTTGAAGCTCCACCGATCTGTCAGGGCATCTATTCCGAAGGCCTGGCTGCAACGGCCCGAGTATAATACTTCTAGATCTTGAAGTTGCAGGGGGGATGCAAATAGGTCTACTTAGGGATCGACTCCCAAGGACAGGATCCACTCGAATGTCTCCACATAAAGGGACCATTCGTTGTTGTCCAACTATGTGCGAGACAGGAAGTCCACTTGGATGCTCTGGACTCCGGGGATGAAGACTGCTAGACATTGGCCAGGTTTTTCCAGGCCCAGGACATGATGGGCCTCGACTTCTTGGAGAAAGCTGGAACTCCGGGTGGCCCCTTGCCTCTTCACATAGGGGATCGCTGTGGTGTTGTGCATTTTCAATAAAACTGATTCCCCTTTACGGAAATCACTGAAGGTTTGAAGGGCACACCAGGCCGCCCGTATTTCCAAGACGTTCGAGCCCGGGTTGTGTAAATGGACATCCCACCTGCCTTGTACAAATTCTAACCTGCAAAGGGCTCCCCATCCAGTACCGCTGGCATCGGTCATGACCGTGACCCATGAGACGGGGCTGATGGAGTGGCATGTGAGTAGATTTCTGCGCTGAAACCACCAGAAGAGGCTGTTCCTTATCACTGATGTTATGTGAATGGATTGGTCGTTGTCTCCTGAGTTCCGTTGCTGGAGAAACCCTGTCTGGAAAGGGCGTAACCTCCACAGAGACCATTTGACCAGGTGGGTCGCAGAGACCATTGTGCCGATAAGTTTTAGGCACTGTGAGGCCCTCAGACGTGAGGAGGTTATAGCCCATGACACTCTTTCTCGTATGACTGGGATCTTCTCCGCTGGGAGAGAGATGGTACTTTCCACAGTGTCGAACTGGCCCCCTAGATATACCAGGCACTAAACTGGTTCCAGATGGCTTTTCTCTAAGTTTAGGAGCCGACCAAACTCGAGCAGTGTGGTGATGACCTGCTCTCCTTGTCTAACGTGACTCTGTATTTCCTACTACATCATTAAAGCCCATCAGCTGTGCTGGAGTGCTTATGCTAACTGAATGCATGCTGTTAGGAGGAAAGAGCAGAGATGAGCTCATCAGCCTGCTGCTTCTCCTTTCACTGTTCACTCAGGCTGGAAGAAGGAATGAGTGTTGCTGAACTGCAACAGAGAAAAATCAGGTTTCCTGTCCTGTGTGGCAAAGCTGTGTAAATCTCAGGACCGAATAGGCAGAAACACAAATCATTTGGCAGGTAAAACAGCTCCCTCTTATGTATTGCAGCTGTTTGTTGAGGTGTTCCGGAGGTTCAAATTTAACCTCTTGCTCGCCACCCACCATAATATACTGCGACAGGGCGACCGCTCTGTGCCAGGTCACGTACCTGGTATGTGATCTGACACTTCCAGGTCTGGTGCCCACACGCGCCCTGCTAGCGACCCGCTCCCCCTGTGATCACACACCGCAAACTCGATGTCCACCGTCACACACCGATTGTACAGTACACATGTAAACAAGGAGGATCACCGTCCTGTCACTAGGGAAGGCTTTGATCCTGTGTCTCTGCAAAGCAGGGACACAGATCTATGGCTTCCATTAGTAAAAGCACCTCCCCCACAGTACACAAGCACTGGCTAGGCACACATTTAACCCTTTGATCGCCCCTGATGTTAACCCATTCCCAGTCAGTGTCATTAGTACAGTGACAGTGCATATTTTTTTTAGCACTGATCAGTGTATTAGTGTCACTGGTCCCCCAAAATTGTCAGTTAGTGTCTGATGTATCTGCCGCAATATCGCAGTCCCGCTTTAAGTTGCTGATTGCCGCCATTACCAGTGAAAAAAATAAAAATCAATAAAAATATCCCATAGTTTGTAGACGATTTGCACAAACCAATCAATATACGCTTATTGGGATTTTTTATTTATTTTTTTACCATAAATATGTAGTAGAATACATATTGGCATAAATTGATGAAGAAATTTGATTCTTTACATTTATTTTTTTGGATATGTTTTATAAGAGAAAGTAAAAAATATTGTTTTTTTTTTAAATTGTTGTTTTTTTTTGTTTATAGCGCAAAAAATAAAAAACTCTGGGTTGAATAAATACCACCAAAAGAAAGCTCTATTTGTGGGAAAAAAATGACATACACTTTATTTGGGTACAGCATCGCATGACCATGCAATTGTCAGTAAAAGTAACGCAGTGTTTTGCAAAAAAATCTTCCAGAGGTTAAGTGGTTAATACAGTGCATATTTCACAATAAATATTACAATATGTGTAGTGCCGTCATTATTCTCAAGTACTAATTGCAGTGTTCTGGCCTGGGTGTGAGTACACTGTTAGGCAAAACGGGGAATGTTCCTGAGAACATCTGATCAACATCTGTTCCAGGATTCAGAAACCATCAGTGTTCCAGCATTGTGCGAGTCACACATCACGGCATTAAACTCCATGCAGCTGGTTGGAGGACAGCTTTGTATGGGGCAGCTGGAGTTTATATAACACTATCTTGTGTGTGTGTGAGATAAGTACTGACAATGGTGTGAAGCTGGCCGACATATCTTAGCTTGCAGTGCTTCACATGCCCCTTCACATATACATGCCCCTTAGCCACAATTATTTTAATCTTTCACCTTGACATTCCAGTGTCCGCTCAGCCTGGCTACCCAAGGCCCTGGGCGCTCCAAAATCCAGTTATGGGAGTTATCCCTTCTGCATATGATAGAATATTCCACATCTTGACTGTGAAGAAGCATTTCTACATTTTGAGGTTAAATCTCTTTTCCTCTAGATGTAAAGTGTGCCCCCTTTTCCTTTGTATTGACCTTAAAGTGAACAACTCTACAAGTCTGCTGCTTACAGAGCTCAATAGCCCAAGCTTACACATGCACTTGAATCAGCTACAGCAGTGATTTCTCCCCCTCAACTTCTATACACACTCTTTAGATGTGTTGTTCAAGTCTAACCCTTAAAGTGGGCACTAACACCCCCTTTCTGCCCAGGCCATGTTGCACTTTGAATGACAATTGCGCGGTCATGCTACTCTGTACCCAAACAATTTTTTTTATAATTTTCTTCACACAAATAGAGCTTTCTTTTTGTGGTATTTAATCACTGTTGGGTTTTTATTTTTTTACAAAAAAAGAACAAAAATTTTGAAAAAAAAAAGTTTACGCCTTCCCCGTCCCTCTCCCCGTCTACAGCAGACAATTGCTCGGCAGGAGGGATTCCCTGTTAGCACTGTCAGTGTTGACAGCAGACAATTGCTCGGCAGGAGGGATTCCCTGTTAGCACTGTCAGTGTTGAGGGGGAATTGTGCAGATTTCTGTAGCACTCTCTAACTAGTTGCTAGTGTACATTGTTGTTAGTGTAGGAAAATTCGGCCTGACTGAGAGCCAGGCCTGGGTTGAATCTGGGTCGGATGAGTGACTCAGGGAGGCTGGTAAGCAGCATCTCTGGTGACTCCCCCTGCTCTGTGAAACCTTGGAGAAGCTTCCAGAAGTAGAGGGTGGAGTCTGGGAGGAGCTGCTTGGAGTATAGATGAGGACGCCATGGGCTGGCAGGGGGTGGGCACCTCATAAATACTCATGAGCCATGCCAGCACGGGCAGGGAAGATGGAGGAGTGCTGAGGAGGCTGTCGGTGGCCCTTGAGGGTGCCCCCTAGTCTGGGGGGGGGACCTCGGGCCTGGGGCTCGGGTGCTGGAGGGTCCCTCTACAACACATGAAGGAAATCCTCCCTGGAGGCATGGGAGCAAGTGTGAGGACAGCAGGAGCAGGTCAGCACGTCCAGGAGCTCTCCAGAGAAGTCAGATGGGTGGGCTGGTGAGTGAGCAGTTCGGAAGGACTGTGGAGAGAGAGTGTCAGTCTGAAAGGACTGAGGAGAGAGAGTGTCAGTCTGGGAGGACTGTGGAGAGAGAGAGTGTCAGTCTGGAAGGACTGTTGAGAGAGAGAGTGTCAGTCTGGAAGGACTGTTGAGAGAGAGAGTGTCAGTCTGGAAGGACTTTGGAGAGAGAGAGTGTCAGTCTGGAAGGACTGTGGAGAGAGAGTGTCAGTGTGGAAGGACTGTGGAGAGAGAGTGTCAGTCTGGAAGGACTGTGGAGAGAGAGTGAGTGTCAGTCTGGAAGGACTGTGGATAGAAAGTGAGTGTCAGTCTGGGAGGACTGTGGCGAGAGTGTCAGTCTGAAAGGACTGTGGAGAGAGAGTGAGTGTCAGTCTGGAAGGACTGTGGAGAGAGAGAGTGTCAGTCTGGGAGGACTGTGGAGAGAGAGTGTCAGTCTGGAAGGACTGTGGAGAGAGAGTGAGTGTCAGTCTGGAAGGACTGTGGAGAGAGAGAGTGTCAGTCTGGAAGGACTGTGGAGACAGAGTGTCAGTCTGGGAGGACTGTGGAGAGAGAGAGTGTCAGTTTGGGAGGACTGTGGAGAGAGAATATCAGTCTGGGAGGACTGTGGAGAGAGAGTGTCAGTCTGGGAGGACTGTGGGGGGAGAGAGTGTCAGTCTGGGAGGACTGTGGAGAGAGAGTCAGTCTGGAAGGACTGTGGAGAGAGAGTGTCAGTCTGGGAGGACTGTGGAGAGAGAGGGTCAGTCTGGGAGGACTGTGGAGAGAGAGGGTCAGTCTGGGAGGACTGTGGAGAGAGAGGGTCAGTCTGAGAGGACTGTGGAGAGAGAGAGAGTGTGTCAGAAACCATGCAATCAGGCCGAGACAGAAGTACAGTTAAATAACACTTGTTTAATAATAAAAGTAAAAAGAACAAACGTAGTCAAAACATAGCCAAAGTTCAGTAACCGGAACGGATAGTCAGCCAAGCCAGAATTCAGGGATAAATGCAGTGGAACAGCAAGCAGGATCTGGAGCCAGAAGGGATGTCAGCAAAGCAAGTCTTGAACAGGATTGCAGGAGATAGTTTCTGTGATGTTGACCAAGGCGAAGGCAGAGCTCCTCTGGACTGGATGGCTTAAGTAGGCAGGACTGACGAGCAGGATATCATCAACAGCTGAGTAACTGTGGAGAGATAGGAGCTGGCAATTAGCCGACAGCTGAGCAGCCAGATCAGAGAAGGAAGGGCAGAGCCCAGCCCTGACAGAGTGTCAGTCTGGGAGGACTATGGAGAGAGAGAGTGTCAGTCTGGGAGGACTGAGGAGAGAGAGTGTCAGTCTGGGAGGACTATGGAGAGAGAAAGTGTGAGTCTGGGAGGACTATGGAGAGAGAGAGTGTGAGTCTGGGAGGACTATGGAGAGAGAGAGAGTGTCAGTCTGGGAGGACTGAGGAGAGAGAGTGTCAGTCTGGGAGGACTGAGGAGAGAGAGTGTCAGTCTGGGAGGACTGAGGAGTAGCCAGGAGAGCTAGTGAAAGAGACAGCTGAAGCCAGGCGGCTGGCAGTGCCTGAAGAGGTGGTGCTGGCATCAGAAGCCACAGGGATGTACAGCTGGACACTAACTTTTGCTACACACTTAAAGGGGGCCTCGGGTTCCTGCCTGCAAAGGGCTATCACTTCTAAATCTGACTAAGTGCTTTTGTCGGATCCACAAAACAGTGTGCCTGTGGAGTTCTGCAAACAAGCTAGTGCTGGAGGAAGAGAAGGAGTGTATATACTGTAGCTGTATATAGGAAAGTTGTCCCTGAAGTTGTCTGAAGTTAAGTGGACATCCCATAATACCCCAACTCCCCATCCAAGTTCAATCCCCTCAATAAAATACAAAATAAACAAACTCCTGGACTGTTTTCTGAATCTGGGGGATTTGGAAATTCAGTGTGCCTGGCTGTGCAGGGTGGGGGCCCCTTTTTACCTGCAGCTCCTATGTGGAGTGCGCTGTATTGCAGGAAAGAAATTTGCATTGTTTATGGCCTGCCAAAGAGTTTGACAGAAATTGGCCAGGGCCAGGGGACAGTTTTGCATCAGCAATGAACCGAGACAGGTTTAGCAAGCCACTGGCCAATTTTTGTCCACCAATCCCATGTGCCAGGGCCTGTACTTGCCTTGAAATATATCAGATTAACCAGTTCGCGCCCGCGCTATAGCCGAAAGACGGCTGCAGCGCGGACGCTCTCTGCTGGGAGGACGTCCCTGGACGTCCTCCTGTTTACATCCTCCCTGCGCGCCCTCGAGGGCGCGCAGCGGGGAAAATCTGTGTTGGCCGTGTCCGTCGGACACGGCCAATCACAGATCGCTGTAAACGGCCAATCACAGCGGCCGTTTACAGCGCGATCTCAGCAGCCAATGAGAGATGATCTCAAATGTAAACATATGAGATCATCTCTCATTGCCGGCTTTCTCTCTCCTCACACAGAGACAGCGTGTGAGGAGAGAGAAGCGATCTGTGTCAGAATTGCCTACTGTGAGTAAAAAAAACACTTTACACTGCCATCAGTCCCCATAAAGTGCCATCTGCCAGCCCAATCTGCCAGCCCAATCTGCCAGAGGAATCTGACATTACAATCTGCCAGTACCATCTGCCAGTACCATCTGCCAGTACCATCTGCCAGTGCCATCTGCCAGTGCCATCTGCCAGTGCCATCTGCCAGTGCCACCTGTCACCAGTGCCACGTATCAGTGCAATCTGTCAGTGCCACCTGTCACCAGTGCCACGTATCAGTGCCATCTGTCAGTGCCACCAGTCATCAGTGCCACGTATCAGTGCCATCTGTCAGTGCCACCAGTCGTCAGTGCCACGTATCAGTGCCATCTGTCAGTGCCACCAGTCGTCAGTGCCACGTATCAGTGTCATCCGTCAGTGCCACCAGTCGTCAGTGCCACGTATCAGTGCCATCTGTCAGTGCCACCAGTCGTCAGTGCCACGTATCAGTGTCATCCGTCAGTGCCACCAGTCGTCAGTGCCACGTATCAGTGCCATCTGTCAGTGCCACCAGTCGTCAGTGCCACATCAGTGCCACCTGCCAGTGTCACCTGCCACATCAGTGCAACCTGCTAGTGTCACCTGCCACATCAGTGCCACCTGCCACCTGCCACATCAGTGTCACCTGTCAGTGTCACCTGCCACATCAGTGTCACCTGTCAGTGTCACCTGCCACATCAGTGTCACCTGCCAAATCAGTGTCACCTGCCACATTTGTGATCAGCATGTCACAAAGGTTATATTCAGCCGAGGAGGCTTACGACATTCTTGCAGCCGACGAGAGCAACGGGGAGCTCTCCGCTTCGGATTCCTCCTCCTATGCAGGTTCCGATTCTGACATGGACTACGAGCCTGTCATAAGTAGTGGGACAATGACAGCCTCAGAGGAGGAAGATGAGAGTCCGCCCGCCAGACGAAGGCGTACTGATGAGGCAGTGCCATCCACCAGTACCGCAGTGCCATCCACCAGCACTGCAGTACCTCGGCAAAGGCCAAGTTCCAGTGGGGTGTCACCTCGGCCCCAAAGGGTTAGGTCCCATGCAAGCCTTCCCTATGCCCTTCAGAACCCCTTGTGGCTTCCTCCTAATTCAGGAGAAGCTAACGTTCCCCCTTTCACTGCCCACCCAGGAGTCCAGGTGGACACAGAAAATTTTTCCCCAATGGATTTTTTCAATTTAATTTTTACCAATGACATGCTTGCATCGATTGTGGCCCAGTGCAACCTATATGCACAACAATTTATCGCAAGTAATCCAACGTCCTCTTATGCCCGTCCCTACCAGTGGAGAGCCCTGACAGTGGAGGAGTTCAGAATTTTTTTGGGTCTCACGTTCTGTATGGGACTAAACAACAAAAACGAAATCCGTGCTTATTGGTCAACCCTCCACATCTACCACATGCCCATCTTTTCTTATGTAATGCCCAGGACCAGATATCTGATGATTTTGAGATTCTTACACTTCAATGATAACACCCAGTGCCCTCCCCGAAATGACCCAAATTTTGATAAACTCTATAAAATTCGGCCGCTAATAAATTATTTTTCTGAGATCTTCCCCCAGTTGTTTACCCCAGACCAGCACGTATGTGTGGATGAGTCCCTGGTCAAATTTTCTGGCAGGCTGGGCTTAAAACAATTTATTCCCTCCAAAAGGGCCCGCTATGGAGTGAAAATGTATAAGTTGTGTGACCGAGCCACAGGTTATACATATTCCTTCATGGTGTATGAAGGGAAGGACACCCAGCTACATCCCCCTAATTGCCCAGAATACATCGGATCGAGTGGGAAAGTGGTTTGGCAACTCATAAACCCACTCCTGGAGAAAGGTTACCATCTCTATGTGGATAACTTTTATACCAGTTTGCCCCTGTTCCGAAACCTTCACAGGAAGAACACGCCAGCCTGCGGCACCGTAAGAACAAACCGGAAGGGCTTTCCTCAAAGCCTCGTCAACAAGAAGCTGAGAAGAGGGGAGACGGCGAGCTTACGCAATGAGGAAATTCTGGCTGTGAAGTGGAGGGACAGAAGGGATGTGTATATGCTTTCGTCGATCCACAACAACACATTTGTTGAGATCACCAGGAGGACTGGCCCAGTCGTACAAAAGCCACTGTGTATCCATGAATACAACAAGTTCATGGGAGGTGTCGACTTCAACGACCAGATGCTCGAACCTTATCTTGCCACAAGAAGAACATACCAGTGGTATAAAAAAGTTGCTATTTATTTATTTAATTTGGCCACATACAACAGCTATATTATCTACCAAAACTCCACTGAAAGACCCAGACCCTTCCTTGGCTACCAGGAGATAATCACCACTGCCCTTATATTCCCGAACGGCCCACCACAAAATATTCGATCCGATGTCATAAGCAGACTCTCTGAACGCCACTTTCCCGATAAAATCCCTCCCACTCCAACAGGCCAAAAACGTCAGAAAAAATGCCGGGTGTGCTCCAAACGAGGATTGAGAAGAGACACCACTTATCATTGTGTAGATTGTCCTTCCCAACCAGGCCTCTGCGTAGTTAACTGTTTCCGCCGTTACCATACTTCACTGAATTATTAGTGAAGTATGGTAAACATAGCCCTCACTTCCTGCCATTTACCATCACACCCCTTATGCCTCTGCTTGCTCTGTAACTGACCCTGGCTTGTTGTTCAACCATGCTTCTGCCTACTGATTCTGTTTATACCTCTGCCTGATCTGGAACTGACCCTGGACTGTTATTTGACCATGCTTCTGCCTACCGATTCTGTACATACCTCTGCCTGATTTGGAACTGACCCTGGACTGTTTGACCATGCCTTTTGCCTGCCTCTTGGACTGATCTTATACCCTGCCAGTGGACTAGTGGGGTTCATAACACAGGGGTCTCACATATGTGAGGGGCTCCAGAATAGTTTTTCTGGATGAAGAAAACTTTCATTTGTTTTCTCATTCCTAGATTAGGGTCTGGTTGCCCGGAGGCTTCAAAGAGATTTGGGTGGGAGAAGCCTCTACCCCTGTCCCCATTCTGTCCTGAACGAGGCCCTACTTCTGCCTGCTCTGCCTGTAGGACCTATGCCATCATGCCTCTGCTTGTTGCATGAACTGACCACACCACGTGGATGGACCATGTTCCTGCCTACTACCAGGACCAATATTTTGGCACTGCTGACAATCTCTCCCTGCACTGACCCTGGACTGTATATGGACAGTATCCCTGCCTGCTGCCTGTATTGACTATGGACAGTATTCCTGCCTGTTGCCTGGAAAATTGTGTTCGCTTTTGATGACCAAGTTCCTGCCTGCTGCCTGGACCAGTGCTATCCTCCTGTGGACAACTGCGCTACTAAAACCACAGGTAATCTTTTGTTTACTCTTTGCTAAGCAGAATGTATTTTGGGGTGTAATTCTTGGTATGTGCATGCTATGCGTCCCTGGTACACCTCATGGTGTTCCTTGCATGTTGGGCCTCTGTATGTGGCCAAGCTGTATAAAAGTCTCACACATTTGGTATCGCCATACTCAGGAGGAGTAGCAGAATGTATTTTGGGGTGTAATTTTTGCTATGTACACGCTATGTGTTGGAAATATCTTATAAATGAACAACTTAGCGTAAAAAAAATGCGTTTTCATTTTTTTTCCACATTTTCCCAAAACTTCTGGAAAAAAATGAACCGTTCAAAAGACTCATTATGCCTCATAGATTATACGTTGGGGTGTTAGCTTTCCAAAATGGGGTCACTTTGTGAGCGTTTCCATTGTCCTGGTGCTCCAGGGCCTTCAAAATTGTAATAGGTGGTTGAGAAATAAGATGTGTCATTTATGCTTGTAAAACGCCTGACGGTGCTATTTCAATGTTGGGTCTCTGTATGTGGCCAGGCTGTGTAAAAGTCTCACACATTTGGTATCGCCATACTCAGGAGGAGTAGCAGAATGTATTTTGAGGTGTAATTTTTGCTATGTACATACTATGTGTTGGAAATATCTTATAAATGAACAACTTAGCGTAAAAAAAAATGCGTTTTCATTTTTTTCCACATTTTCCCAAAACTTCTGGAAAAAAATGAACCGCTCAAAAGACTCATTATGCCTCATAGATTATACGTTGGGGTGTTAGCTTTCCAAAATGGGGTCACTTTGTGGGCGTTTCCATTGTCCTGGTGCTCCAGGGCCTTCAAAAGTGTAATAGGTGGTTGAGAAATAAGATGTGTCATTTATGCTTGTAAAACGCCTGACGGTGCTATTTCAATGTTGGGTCTCTGTATGTGGCCAGGCTGTGTAAAAGTCTCACACATTTGGTATCGCCATACTCAGGAGGAGTAGCAGAATGTATTTTGAGGTGTAATTTTTGCTATGTACA
Organism: Lithobates sylvaticus; assembly: GCA_028564925.1. Classification (NCBI taxonomy): domain Eukaryota; kingdom Metazoa; phylum Chordata; class Amphibia; order Anura; family Ranidae; genus Lithobates; species Lithobates sylvaticus. The sequence continues at coordinate 50,082,903 of CM053026.1, read as the reverse complement.
TACTATGTGTTGGAAATATCTTATAAATGAACAACTTAGCGTAAAAAAAAAATGCGTTTTCATTTTTTTTCCACATTTTCCCAAAACTTCTGGAAAAAAATGAACCGCTCAAAAGACTCATTATGCCTCATAGATTATACGTTGGGGTGTTAGCTTTCCAAAATGGGGTCACTTTGTGGGCGTTTCCATTGTCCTGGTGCTCCAGGGCCTTCAAAAGTGTAATAGGTGGTTGAGAAATAAGATGTGTCATTTATGCTTGTAAAACGCCTGACGGTGCTATTTCAATGTTGGGTCTCTGTATGTGGCCAGGCTGTGTAAAAGTCTCACACATTTGGTATCGCCATACTCAGGAGGAGTAGCAGAATGTATTTTGAGGTGTAATTTTTGCTATGTACATACTATGTGTTGGAAATATCTTATAAATGAACAACTTAGCGTAAAAAAAATGCGTTTTCATTTTTTTTCCACATTTTCCCAAAACTTCTGGAAAAAAATGAACCGTTCAAAAGACTCATTATGCCTCATAGATTATACGTTGGGGTGTTAGCTTTCCAAAATGGGGTCACTTTGTGGGCGTTTTCATTGTCCTGGTGCTCCAGGGCCTTCAAAAGTGTAATAGGTGGTTGAGAAATGAGATGTGTCATTTATGCTTGTAGAATGCCTGATGGTGCCATTTCAAAATTGGGCCACTATAAGTGGCCAGGCTGTGTAAAAGTCCCACACATGTGGTATCGTAATACTCAGGAGAAGTAGCAGAATGTATTTTGGGGTGTCATTTGTGGTATACACAGGCCATGTGAGAGAAATTACCTATTACAATGAACATTTTGTTAAAAAAAAATAAAAATAAAATAAATCTTCATTTTGCAAAGAATTGTGGGAAAAAAATGGCAACATCAAAAAGCTCACCATGCCTCTTACTAAATTCCTTGGAATGTCTACTTTCAAAAAAGGGGTCATTTGGGGGGTATTTGTACTTTCCTGGCTTGTTTGGGTCGCAAGAAATGAGATAGGCCACCAGTACATCAGGTGTGATCAATTTTTTATGATTCGCACCACCGCTTGTAGACTCTATAACTTATACAAAGACCAAATAATATCCACTAATTTGGGTTATTTTTACCAAAGATATGTAGCAGTATAAATTGTGGCCAAAATTTATGAAGAAAAAATTCATAATTTGCTAAATTTTATCACATAAACTAAGAAAAATTAGTTTTTTTCCCAAATTTTCGGTCTTTTTTCATTTATAGCGCAAAAAATAAAAAAACCCAGTGGTGATCAAATACCACCAAAAGAAAGCTCTATTTGTGGGAAAAAAAAGGACAAAAAATTCATTTGGGTACAGTGTTTGCATGACTGAGTAATTGTCATTCAAAGTGTGAGAGCACCGAAAGCTGAAAATTGGTCTGGGCAGGAAGGGTGTTTAAGTGCCCAGTAAGCAAGTGGTTAAAGTTCTGCTGCTATGGGAAGACAAGCTATGTGTAAAAGAAGAAGAAAAACAAACAAAAAAAGAAAAACATTCTACATATACAGTATGTGCTAATAAAACGGAAAATTGTATACTTACCTTTCCGTAATTTTCCTTTCCTGTCGCATCCTCATGGCAGCACACACTCTGGGTTGTGACTCCGCCTCCACAACCTGATAGGACCACATAACTATAAGATGAAGATACGGCCCCCGCCCCGGTATTCTCTGTATATATGAATCACCTTTATTTAAGAATGGGAGGGATATTGTATGCTGCCATGAGGATGCGACAGGAAAGGAAAATTACGGAAAGGTAAGTATACAATTTTCCGTTTTCCTGTCGCATCATGGCAGCACACACTCTGGGGAGTAACTCGCAGACAGGGTGGGTAGTGCATCAATAGTAGTTTTTTATTCACAAGGAATGGCAGAGTTGGCCTGAATAACCGATCTCCCAAAATTTACAGTAGACAAGCGGGCAGAGTCGACTTTATAATGGGAAATAAAAGTATTCCTGGAGGACCAGGTGGCCGCCCTGCAGATGGTTTCGGCTGAGACCCTACAATAGGCTGCCCATGAGGTCGCCACTGCCCTGGTGGAATGCGCCTTCAATCCGTCCGGGATCTGCGTAGCACTTAGCGAGTAGGCCTTCTTAATGGTTTTCACCAGCCATGAGGCGATGGTGCGGGCCGATGCTGACTGACCTCTCCTGAAACCGTGAGGGATGATTAGGAGGTTTTCTGACTTCCTAAAGGGTTCTGAGGCCGAGAGGTATTTGATGATGTTACCTCTAACATCCAGGGGGTGCAGATCGCCCTGGTCTGTGGTGAGCGCTGGCAGGTTAATCTCTTGGTTGAAGTGAAAAGAGGACGACACTTTAGGGATGAAGCGGTCTGAGGGTTTTAGGACTACCCTGTCTGGGTGGATGACCAGATATGGATCCCTGGCCAGTAAGGCTTGCATTTCAGAGACCCTTTTAGCCGATGTTATAGCGATGAGGAATGTCACCTTTAGCGTCAGGTCCCAGAGGGAGATGCCTTCTAGAGGGAAAAAGGGTTCTTTCGATAGGGCTTCCAAGGTCCCAGGTCGGGAATGAAGGCTTCCTGGGAGGTCTCAGCTTGAGACATGCCCTCTGGAACTGAACAACAAGAGGGTCGAGGGCCCATCTAGTCCCAGTCAGGGCGGACAGGGCTGACACCTGCACCTTAAGGGTGCTGGAGCCGAGGCCTTTGTCCAGACCTGTCTGCAGAAACTCCAGTATCTGAGGGGTTGAGATGGAGGATAGATCCCACTCCTGCTGATGGGCGAAGGAGGTGAACCTATCCCAAACCCGCCGGTAGGTGGTGTTTGTGGTGGATTTCCTGGCCTGAAGTAGGGTGTCCACTACCCTAGCGGAACAGCCCCGCTCTAAGTACCTAGACCTTTCAGTCTCCAGGCCATTAGGTGCATCCTCTCTGGACTCGGGTGTAATAGATGGCCCTGGGAGAGCAGGTCGACTGACTGTGGAAGGGGGAGCGGGTCTGTTGTGCTCAACTGTAGGAGAGTGGTAAACCATGGCCTCCTGGGCCAGAAGGGGATCACGGCCACCACTAGGGCTGATGACCGCTTGAGCCTGAGCAGAAATCTCGCTATCAAGGGAGTCGGGGGAAAGATATACCCGAGGTGGAAGTCCCAGGGGTGGTGGAGACAGTCTGTCCCCTCCGCTGAGGGGAAGGGGACTCGAGACAGGAATCTCTGACACTTCGTATTGTCCGGAGTCGCTGCCAGGTCTATATCCGGGGAGCCCCAGGTTTTGGAGATCAGGGCGAAGGCCTGCGGACTCAGGGACCACTCGTTGTTGGAGAGAAATCTCCTGCTGAGGAAATCGGCCAGGAGATTCTCGGTACCTGGAATGTAGACTGCCCTGAGGTCCAGGAGGTTCCGCTGTGCCCATTCCATAACAGGGAGAACTTCCCGCATCATGGAAGAGCTCTTGGTACCCCCTTGGCGGTTGACATAGGCGACAGCGACTCTGTTGTCTAACCTCAGGAGGACCTGCTTGCCCCTCAGGAGAGGGCCAAAGGCCAGGAGGGCCTGGAGAGCCGCCCTCATTTCCAGAACGTTGGAAACGATGTCCCGAGCTTCGAATGGCCAGCGGCCCTGGGCTGCATGGTGTAGGTAATGGGCCCCCCAACCCTCCAAACTGGCATCCGAGGTAACCACCTCCTGAGGGGGGGGAATAATATGCCTGTACCTGCCCAAGTTGCTCGGCCGGGTCCACCATCTCAGGGACTGTTTGACCTCTTGTGAGATGTGGATGGGCTGAGTCATGGCCGAGCCGTTCCATTGGCGCAGAAACGAGATCTGTAGAGGCCTCGCGTTCCAGTGCGCCCATTGTACCATCGGAATGGTGGCCGATAGGGAGCCCAGCAGGCTGAGGCACGCTCTGGCCGGCAGGGAAGTGGCTAGGATGGCTCTCCTGATTTTCTGGGTCAGAGGGGGGATCTTCTCTGGGGGCAACTCTATCGTGTTTGACCGAGTATCCAATACGGCCCCAGAAAGACCATTCTCTGCGAGGGCTGAGGGTTGCTTTTCCCCCAATTTATGAGCCACCCCAGACTCTGAAGGGTGGAAATTAGAATTTCCCGGTGTTGAATAAGGGATTCTCTGGTGCCTGAGAGTAGGAGAATGTCGTCCAGATAGTGGTGGACCCTCAAACCCCTTTCTCTCAGGGCCGCCACTACCGGGAGGAGGATCTTTATAAAAGTTCTGGGGGCCGTAGAGATCCCGAACGGCAGGCACTGAAACTGGAAGTGTCGCTGGTCTATAGAGAACCGGAGGAATCTTCGGAACAAGATATGGATTGGGACGTGCAGGTATGCGTCCTGAAGATCCACGGACAACATCCAATCCCCCAGGTTTACGGCCTGAAGGATGGATTGTAGACTTTCCATCTTGAAAGATTCCACCCGGATGGATCGGTTGAGCCTTTTCAGGTCTAGGACGGGGCGCAGATCCCCTGACTTTTTCCTGACCAGGAAGAGGGGGGAGTAGAACCCCCTGCCTGTTTGAGATCCGGGCACCTCTACTATAGCCTCCTTTCGGAGCAACTCCTGGACATAGTCCAGCAGCAACGCCCTTTTGTGTTGAGAGGATGGAAGCTTGGTTGGACAGAAGTGGTCGCCCGGGGGTCGACCCTGGAAGGACCACCTGTGCCCGAAACGGACGGTAGCCACCGTCCACGGGTCTCTGATGGTGCCCGCCCAAGCCAGCTGGAATTTTGAGAGCCTGGCTCCCACTACTGCTGGCTGGGCGGACGCACCTTCAAAAAGACTTCTGGTCATTAGACGCAGAGGTCTTAGATTTTTGAAATTTGGAGCAGGTAGTCTGGGGGTTCCTCCAGTTCCTCCGGTACTCCCTGCCTGGTCTGTAGGCCCTAGCATCCCTGTACTTATCCGGCAGGTTGCGTCTGGGAGGAGGAGGCCTCTGTTGCCTGGGTTTCCTATCCGAGGGGATGAGCCCGGATTTTCCGCCGGTCACTTTTGAGATAGCTGAGTCCAGCTTTGCCCCAAAGAGGTTCTCACCATCGAAGGGGATACGGCACCAATTAGATTTGGAGGCCGGGTCCGCTGCCCAGGGCTTGAGCCAGAGCGCCCGCCTAGCCATAACCGAGGCCAGCATGGCCCTAGAGGATGATCTTATGGCATCCACTGAGGCCTCTGCCACGAAATCCCCAGCGAGGCTGAGTTCCTGCAGGGCCCTGACTATCTTGTCTTGGTCAGCACCCTCCGTAATGAGCTTCTCCGTGGAAGCTGACCAACTGGAGATAGCCTTGCCAACGGCGGCCAGTGCTATGGCTGGCCTGCAAGCGCCTCCCGCTGCTGTATAGGCCCTTTTTAGGTCAGTGTCAATTTTCCTGTCCAGGACGTCCCTGAAAGTTACTGCGTCCTCGATAGGGAGCGTCACGTGCCTCGCCAGGCGCATGAGAGAAGCATCCACTACTGGCGGTGTAACCAGGGGCTTAGCCTGGGATTCTTTGAGCGGGTAGAGTTTGGTGAGCCTGTTATTAAGGCTCAGTTTCTTGTCTGGCTTCTGCCACTCCTCCCTGATCAGGTCATCCAACTCCTCAATGAATGGGAATGCCTCTGGGTCCCTCTTGAGGTTAGGGAAGTACTTCTTCTGTTTCTGGGGGGCCTCCTGGGGTTCCTCCCAGTTAATCGCCTCCTTGACAGACTTCACAAATGGATCGATCAGGGAGAAGTCAAAACCCGCGGCCGCCACCAGCTCCTCATCCTCAGACTGGGAGTCTGGTTCTCTGGATGTACTGGGGGGGGGGGGGGGGGGAGGTACCCCTAATGGACATCTCCATGTCTGGAGTGGACTGCGGAGCTGCAGTCGCAAGCTCTCTTGGCTCCTGCTCCCTTTCCCTAGTGGCCTCCTCGAGGCACCTGCGACAGGCAAGCTTGTCCGGAAGCGCGATGGCTCCGCATATCCAGCAGGCGTTGGCCGCTGGTCGGGGAGGGGGGGCTGGTGAGTAGCGTCTGTGCGATGACCTCCTCCAGTGGTAGTGGCTATGGGAGCGGGACCTGGAGCGACTCCTGCGGCTTCTCCTGTGGCCTGAGCGGCTCCTCCTCCTGCTGCGGCTTGAGTGGCTCCTCCTGTGCCCTGAGCGGCTCCTTCCACGAGATGCCTCCCTGCGTCCGGACTTTGAAGACCTGGCGGGGCTAACCATTTAGGCAGCATTAGCGGGTTCTGCACTCTTTTTTTCGTCTTCTTACTTACCCAATCCTTCCCTCTTACCTATCACGATGGTGGTGATCTGCTGGGGCAGTGGTCTCCATAGGGATAGTAAAGGCAGCCTAGTAGAAAGGAATAGGCATTTAGAGAGGAAGGAAGGTAAGGGGGGAAATGGAGCAAGAAGCAGATTGCAGCAATGCACAAATAAAAGAAACAAAACAAAATAGGCACTTACCTATTGGGGAGTGTGCTGTGATAGTCCTGGAATCTGTTGCAGGTGGTTTCTGCTGAAAAAACATCCAGGGAAAGGAAAGGGAATCTTTCCTCTTTTGAATTTGGCGCCGGGAGCGCCGTGACGCTTCGCGCATGCGCAGTAGCGCCGCGCGGCCGTCGGCGCCATCTTGGATACTGGCAATAGCCTCAGTTCCCTCCACAGGACGCCCGTAGAGCCGTAGTGCGCATGCGCGGGGGCGCCGGAACGCTGAGCGCTGCTGGGGGGAACAGAGGACACACAGGAGGGACTACAAGGCCCAGCAGGGGCCGGAAAGAAAGTGACATCAAAGGAGGAAGACCACTGCAAGGTACAAAGCCTATTTAAGGCTTTTTAATGTAAAGGGGGATCACATACCTTTAAGCCTGTTTAAGGCTTGCTTCCCAAGGCAGCGATGGCAATGCTTTTAAACCTGTTTAAGGCTTATTACAGCAGGCAGGTGCAGTAGTAGTACCCCTGAGATCACCAGAGTGGGGTTCCTTCCATTTAGCTTCGTTTAGAGGCTGTACCGGCAAGGACTTCCAAACCAGGAGAGGCTAGAACCTGGCTGGGGCGAAGCGGTAAGAGGGTGAAGCGTGCGGTCCCAACAGGTGAGGAAAAATTAGAGAATACCGGGGCGGGGGCCGTATCTTCATCTTATAGTTATGTGGTCCTATCAGGTTGTGGAGGCGGAGTCACAACCCAGAGTGTGTGCTGCCATGATGCGACAGGAAAGTATGTTGTGGCTGATGTTTTCTGGGAAATGATATTGTTCCTTTGCTTCCACTTCAACATTAAAAATGCCATGTTTTTCCTCCTACCACTGTAAGATATTTAAAAAAAAAAAATTTTTTTGCATTGGCACATGTCCCCCATGGCAGTACCCGGATTCAAACCTTTTTTTTTATTTACATTTTTTTACACTAGCTCACCTATTATCCCTAAAAAAGCCATTGTTTACTACAACGATTCAACTCTATATATCAATAGGATTTGCCACTAAGTTCACGTTTCCTGAATTTCCTTGAAAAGGTATTCACACCCCTTGAAATTTTCCACATTTTGTCATGTTACAACCAAAAATGTAAATGTATTTTGTTGGGATTTTATGTGATAGACCAACACAAAATGGCAAATAATTGTGAAGTGGAAGGAAAATGATAAATGGTTTTCAAATTTTTTTACAAAATAAATATGTGAAAAGTTGTGGCGTGTATTTGTATTCAGCCCCCTTTAGGCCTGATTCACACCTATGCATTTTTAGTGCTTTTTGCATGTTGCAGATTTGTACTACAGTCCATTTAACATGGTTTCCTATGGAACACGTTGTATAGTGCAAATCTACAAAATGCAAAAAGCACTAAAAATGCATAGGTGTGAATCAGGCCTTATGCGGCTCGGACACACGCTCGGACTTTCCCGCGGGATTGTCCGCCAGACCTAGTCCAGCGGACAAACCGCCGGACTTTCCAGCGGAGGTCCGCCGGACTTTCCGAACGTGTGGACTTACCCACACACGGCCGGACTTTTCCGGCGGACAATCCGCCAGAGTTTTGGCTAAAGTCCGCGGGACTTTTGAAATGAACGGACTTGCCCCACACAAGGAGGAAAGCCCGTTCATTTAGAACGTGACTCCAGGTAGACGGGACTAGCGAAGGCAGTGACGGCAACACAGATCGGGCCACTGCTCGTAAAAGAGCTGGAAGAAGAAAGCGGAGGCCCGGCAAGAAGAACAGAAGAGACCCCCGAAGTCGGAACAAGACCCCCAGACGGCGACGAAGAAGAAAGCCGGGCTCCTCCGCTAGTAAAAGAGCTAGTAAAAGAGCAGAAGATAGCGGAGGAGTCCGGCGAGAAGACCCCCCAAGATGGAAGAAGACCCCCGGAGCTGTGCAATAAAATATTTAAAAAAATTGTGTGTTTTTTTTTACTTACACTTTTTTCCTTAGGTGAATGGGTAGGGGTACATCGTACCCCATACTCATTCACATAGGGTGGGGGGCCGGTATCTGGGGCCCCTTATTAAAGGGGGCTCCCGGATTCCGATAAGCCCCCCGCCCGCAGACCCCGACAACCAACGGCCAGGGTTGTCGGGAAAATGGCCTTGTCCTCATCAACATGGGGACAAGGCGCTTTGGGGTGGGTGGGGGGGGCTCGTCCCCACCCCCCTTTCCTGAGAGGCCGGGCTGCGTGCTCGGATAAGGGTCTGAGATGGATTTGGGGGGGACCCCCACGCCGTTTTTTCGTCGTAGGGATTCCCCTTTAAATCCATACCAGGTGACGGGGCTAGTGAGGCGGCATTGACTTCCTTCGCTAGTCCCGTCTACCTGGAGTCACGTTCTAAATGAACGGACTTTCCTCCAGGTGTGAGGCAAGTCCATTCATTTTAAAAGTCCTGCGGACTAGCACACAGACGGCGGGACTTTTAGTCCGCCGGACTTTTGGGAGGAAAAGGTCTGCCGGAGCCCCACACACAATCCCGCGGGAAAGTCTGCTCGTGTGTACGCGGCCTTACTCAGTCCGATACCCCTAACTAAAATCTGGTGGAACCAATTGCCTTCAAAAGTCACCTAATTAGTAAAAAGAGTCCACCTGTGTGTAATTTAATCTCAGTATAAATACAGCTGTTCTGTGAAGCCCTCAAAGGCTTGTTAGAGAACCTTAGTGAACAAACAGCATCATGAAGGCCAAGGAACACACCAGACAGGTCAGGGATAAAATTGTGGAAAAGTATAAAGCAGGGTTATGTTATAAAAAAAATATCCCAAGCTTTGAACATCTCACGAAGCACTGTTCAATCCATCATCCTAAAATGAAAAGAGTATGGCACAACTGCAAACCTACCAAGACATGGCCGTCCCCCTAAACTGACAGGCCGGGCAAGGAGAGCATTCATCAGAGAAGAGCCAAGAGGCCCATGGGAACTCTGGAGGAGCTGCAGAGATCCACAGCTCAGATGGGAGAATCTGTCCACAGGACAACTAATAGTCGTGCTCTCCACAAATCTGGTCTTTATGGAGGAGTGGCAAGAAGAAAGACATTGTTGAAGGAAAACCATAAGAAGATCCATTTGAAGTTTGTGAGAAGCCATGTGGGGGACACAGCAAGTGGAAGAAGGTGCTCTGATCAGATGAGACCAAAATTTGACTTTTTAGCCTAAAAGCAAAACACTATGTGTGGCAGAAAACTAACACTGCACATCACCCTGAACACACCATCCCCACCGTGAAACATGGTGGTGGCAGAATTATGTTGTGGTGATGATTTTCTTCAGCAGGGACAGGGAAGCTGGTCAGAGTTGATGGGAGATGGATGGAGCCAAATACAGGGCAATCTTAGAAGAAAACCAGATTCTGCAAAAGACTTGAGACTGGGGCGACACTAAACATACAGCCAGAGCTACAATGGAATGGTTTAGATCAAAGCATATTTGTGTGTTAGAATGGCCCAGTCAAAGTCTAGACCTAAATCCAATTGAGAATCTGTGACAAGACGTGGAAATAAAATAAATAAAAAAAGAAATAAAAAATTACGTTTTTAGTTGTACGTGACAAAATGCGGAAAGTTTTAAGGGGTATAAAAACTTTTTCAAGACACTGTTGATTCACTCATGACCAAGTACCACATAGCTACATTTCTGAGCTGCCCAGCTATGCACTCCCACCCCTTTACCTTACCCAGTAATGGAGACCACACCGTGCTGGAGTGTAAAATAGGCCGTAGCAGACCCTTTATTAAATAATAAAATATATAAATAACTTTATAAATAACTTTTATAAACAAATAAACAATCCAATAAACAAAATCAAGAACACGTGACGTAGGCCTATAGCAGGGCATTACCCCCCCCCCCCCCCCACCCAAATTACCATAATCAACAACTCGTGCACTGCGGTCATCTCAACTGTAAATAGGCCTCAAGCTGACATACTAGCTCAGAGACAAAACTATTCCCGCAGTGCAGTCATCCACCATATTCCCTACATCACTTATAAGGAATATACCAAACGGGCCCATATCTCCAATGGGTCCCGCATCAAGTTTTCTGTGGGGAGGGGGTTTCTTCTCTATGCCTACGTCAGCCAACATCCGCCACCGCAAACAAGGTTAACACCTTAACCTTGAGCGCACCTCCACACCCTAAGTGCTCGCTCGATACCATCCTGAATACCGATGGCCCACATATCTGTGCCAACTGGGTTCAGGTGAACTCCATCAGCCCTCAGATAACGCCAAGTGTCGACCTCTAATTCCCTATGCCTGATGGCCAACCCCCCATGTTTAATAAAAAACCTACTGACCTCCTGGTTGACCTTTTTCCGAGCTTTGTTAATTAACTCCACTGACCTGGCAAAACGCCATGAAGTCCTGGCAATCATGTCTGACCAAACCAGGACTGTGTTGGGGAAAGCCGCCTGAAGTCGGCAAAAATCATATTTTATATCCCTAGTGACGTCTAGTTTGGTCCTAAGCCCCAAATCGTTGCCCCCAACGTGAATAACTAAAACTTCAGGAGGCCTATCCCATCTCGCAAACTTGAGCGCTTCCGGGATAAGACGGCTCCAGAGCATACCCGGGAAACCCAACCACTTTATATAAGCTTCCCTCCTAGAGAACCCCAGCTGTCTACCGTCCGGTCTGTCATCACCCCTTCTGGCTCCCCAGCAAACATATGAATGTCCCATAATCCATACGAGACTTGGTGTTGAATCTGGAAGAAAAACAACAAAGTTCCGGTAAACCTCACATTAATGTACCACACAAAACCATGTCGGCACTACACACCTTTTATGTCAACAACCCTCATTCCACTAAATCCGTCCTAACGTATGACCTGAAGCGCCTGGATTCCCACCTCCCGATCTGCTTCACCGCATCCTTTGTCAAACCCCACCTGACCGCTTCCGTTGCCGCCCCAATCCTAAATGAATGGGAGGAAAATCTCAGATCCCCCATATTCCGCTCCCGCAAACATTTTCGGAAGACTCCTATGAATTGAAAGCGCGACAGCGCCTCGCCATTGTTGTGTACCAACAGGGGGCCGTCCCCCTCCGGCCTACCTTGCAAAAACACCCTCGTGACCAAGACGGGGCAGAGTTTGGCGTCCGGAATGGCGAAAACCACCACATCCTTGCCTCGGCCCTGCTGATCCGTCTTTGATTTCCGAAGGTGCAATACCAACCTGTCCCCCAAGCACCGCACATCCCCCACTGTCAATCCATCCCTTCTGTTCTTTGAGGAACTAACCAGCTCCCCTATCCGGAAAGCCCCAAAGAAAGCCAGCATGAAGGCCATGCGGAAAAGCCCCACCTCGTAACCAGACAAGCAAACCACACGCAGAGTGTCCACCACTCTGCCCAATAGTTCGAACGTTACCGGCCGTCGCTCGTCCCGTTGCGACTTCCCTTTCTTATAACCCTTCACTGCCTGACGTGCCCAGAACTCCTTTGTCCAATCGCACCCTCCACCAAGCTTTCACCAAAAAGCCATGGCCGCCATAACTTTCCCCAGCCTCGACACGGAAATACCATTCTCCATGTGCCTGGTGATAAAATAAATGAAAAGCAGCCTCGGTTCACCCTCTCCCCCTGCGGCCTGACCCTGGAAAGCAGCCCATTCATCCCATACTCTCCTGTATGCTCTCCACGTCCCCTCGCTCACTGACCGCTGGATCCATCCAGTTATTCTTCCAGGGCAATCTTCCACATCTCTGACGGACACGGCACTCCCTGATGCTCCGCCTCCGGTTCCAACTCTCGAAACTTTTCCCACTGAAACCGAGAGAGAGCATCAGCGACCACGTTGTCCAATCCCGGCCGGTGCACTGCATGAATGAAAATGTTCAACTGCATGCACCGAAGCACTAGATGTCTCAGCAAACGTATCACCGGCGGCGATGCCGCTGACACCTTGTTGATGACTTGCACTACCCCCAAGTTATCAATGTGGAAGCGAACTTTCCGATCCCGGAAAAATTCACCCCACAGCTCGACCGCCAGTACCACTGGAAATAACTCGAGCAGCAGCATGTTCCTGATCAACCCTGCTTGTTTCCAGCTCTCCGGCCAAGGGCCCGCACTTCAACGCCCCTTGAAAAAGGCCCCATAACCCGCTGACCCCGCGGCGTCCGTGAACAACTCAAGGTCGAAGTTACTAACAGGCCCCGTCATCCACAGCGCTCTGCCATTGAAGTTGTCCAGGAATACGTGCCACATCCGCAGGTCACTCTTATGTTCCCTCAAAAGTGTCACGTAGTGCCTGGGCGACTCAACCCCCCCAGTGCTGGCTGCCAACCTCCTGCTGAAAATGCGACCCATCGGGATGATTCTGCACGCAAAGTTCAGCTTCCCCAACACTGATTGTAGAGCTCTAAGCTGAACTTTGCGCCGCCCCACCAATGCCCGTACTTCCGCTTTCAACGCTACTAATTTTGATTCTGGCAACCTGCATTCCATGGCTACCGAATCAAGGACGATCCCCAAAAAGCTAATCTCTGTTTTGGGCCCTTCCGTCTTGTCAGGTGCAAGGGGAATGCCGAAGTCCTTTGCCACCCTTTCTATCGTTGACAGCAACACCGCGCAAACATTGGATGCGGGAGGGCCGACACACAAAAAATCGTCCAGATAGTGGATCACTGAGTTCAAACCAGACACATCCCTCACCACCCATTCCACAAATGAGCTAAAACATTCGAAGAATGCGCAGGAGACAGAGCAACCCATAGGTAAACACTTATCCACGTAGTACTCTTCCTGCCACCTGCAACCCAATAGGTAAAAACTATCGGGATGAACAGGTAACAAACGAAAAGCCGCCTCAATGTCTGTCTTTGCCATCAGTGCCCCCCTACCACACTTACGTACCCAAACAACCGCAGCATCAAAGGATGTGTAATGAACCGCGCAAACCTGGGGATCAATGGCATCATTCACCGACCCCCCTTTCGGGTAAGACAGGTGGTGAATAAGCCTGAATTTATTCGGTTCCTTCTTGGGGACCACTCCCAAAGGAGAAACCACTAGCTCGGGAATGGGCATGTCAGGGAAGGGACCCGCCATTCTACCCAGGGCTACTTCTTTTTGCAATTTCTCCGTTACTACTGCTCGGTGATTGTGAGCCGACCTCAAGTTATCCAGGTGGCACCGAGCCCAGTACCGCAGGAATCACAAAGCCCTCCCCAAAACCCGCTGCTAACAATTGTGCCACCGCCTTATCCGGATACCTACCTAGAAAAGGCAGCATTCTTTCCACTCTCACCGGCGTCTTCCCCTTTGTTGCTAGACTCGCTGGCCTTACCCTTCCCTTGTTTAAAGCACCGCGAGCTGGGGTGTGATCCCCCACATCCTGAGCACTCGTGCTTATACTTACATCCAGTTCCGAATTTGCAGGTGCCCTCGTTATATTGCCAGCAGACTCCCTTCTTTTTTGCGGCCGATTGACCTGAAGCCCCAGAACCACCGCCCCCCCCCCCCCCCCTGAAAAAACTGCCCCGCCGGCTTCGCCGATGACATCAAGCGCATCCACAAGCTGATGTCCTTGTGGTCCCAGCGAAGGGCCGGCCTGACTGCCCCTTTCTGGCGAAATTGTTTGTCATAGCGCAGCCATGACAACCCCCCATATGTCCGATGAGCTTCCCCAATGGCATCCAGGTAACAGAACAGGGCCGAGCAGTGCTCCAGCTCCTTCTCCCCTATCACGCTTGCCAGAATTGCAAACGCCTGAAGCCAATTCTGGAAGGTCCTAGGAATCAACCTATATCTCCTCTTCTCTTCGTCCTCCTTCTTACTATCATCGGGTTTTACCCTATCTAAATTGAACTTCTCTAGGGGAAGTAGTGAAAATATCTCCACGTACTCCCCTTTCCAGATTTTTTCCCTCACCTCCTGCTTTAAGTGGGCCCCCAGGGGCCCCTCAAAACACACGTAGACTTCGCAGCGTGCGGAGTCCGCCAAGCGTACAATGTCTTGTTTTTTAGGTTTGTCATCCCCTTTTTCGCCCTCCCCTGTCACCGGAGCCGTGGGCAGACTCGCCACCACCGCGCTCCCCGACCCTGCCTCATTCCCCCCCGGGGCCAACGCGGGCGGAATCGCCACCGCCGTTTCCCCTACCTGCTCGCACGCCCCTACCCCCTCTACCACTGCCCCCCCTGCCCCCCCGATTCCTTCCCCCCCGAGCGGGACCCACGCTCGCGCCGGCCCCGGTGGAGCCGTCGGAATGAAGTCAAACCTGCCCACGAGATCCCTGAGCCCTGCCAGGAGAACCCTGAAGCCATCTCCCGCTGAGGAGGGCTCATGAACCCCGCTGCCTGTGGAAAGTGACCCCTGCGCTGCCCCGGCACCGTAATGCCCCCCCCCCCCCAACGCGTGGTTCCCAAACTGAAAACACATCCCCCCCCCTGTACCCGAAAATGAAGATGACTTACCAGGCTGCCTGGAAACGCTCCCACCAGCCGTAGCTGCCGTATCCACCGCCGCCGACCGTCCATCCGGGACCTCGTCCTCCGACCTGGTCAATTCTCCCTCGGACAACTCCGGCTCCTCCTCCATCGACTCCGACAACTCCGCAGCCTGCCCCCCAGGGGATTCACCCCCGGAGGCGGACGAGCTCTGCTCCCTCATGCTCCTCTTCCGCCCTTCTGCCGACTTCCTGGCGCATTTTTTCGGGCTCTGCGCACGTGTTCCCGGTGCTGGTTCCACTTCCGCGGGGTTAGGCGGTGCGCCTCTGTGCCCCCGTAGTGGATTTTCAGGCCTGGGCAGTACGCCCCCAGCCCCTGCCGACCATGCTCCCCGGCTGCTGCTTGCGTTGCTCCTCCCCCTTGACCGTGCCCGCGTAGGCGGACCGCCTTCACCCCGCGTGACTGTCAGGTGGCTGCCGTGCCGACTTGTACTGGCCCCCCCGGCTGCTGACTGCAGTCTAGGCGGAACGCCACCCTGCTGTGCCATCTGTCTGATTTCCCTGGGCGGAACGCCCCCTTGGTCCTCCGCCCGGTCCCCCGTCAACCCCAAGCCCGCTTGCGGTGGCCCCCCCTGGCTCCTGGTGCTCCTCCTCGTGCCCCCCATTTGCGGACCGCTGGCCATGGCGGCCGCCCGGTCCGCCGCTGTCCCGTTAGACTGTCTGCTGGGTACCGCCGTGTGGCTGCTCCCCTCCCCCCTGCTGGCCCCCCGGGCGCTGCTCCGGCGTTTGCCACAAGCAAGATGGCCGCCGCCCCCCCCGCCGCCGATGGCGCCATGCGGCCTGCAATCTGAGCATGCGGCCTGGTGCCTGGGGCTGGATTCCCACTGGAGCCGGGGCCCCCCGAGGTGCTGTTCCCCCCAGCTGGCTTGTGGGTGGTCGGCGCTGCCCCCCTCGCCGACCGCTTGGCCGGCGGTTCGGCGACTATAATGGCCACGCTGTCCCCCGGCCTAACAGCGGCCCTGCGGCCCTCAGGAGAGTACCGCTCCGGCGGTCGGATCTGTCTGGCCCGGGACCCCTGCGCCATCCCCCCCCCGACCCCCTCCTGCCCGAGGGCTCTCTCTACCTGAGTCCTCATCCATTCTGGGCCATTCGCCGCTGCCGCCGCCCTGATGTTGAAGAGGAGCTCTTCCATGCTTCCTCCCTGTAACTTTCCAACTCTCAGAATGACCCTGGGGAGGACTGTCCCTCCCCTTCCTGTTGCCCAGCTCCACCCCACTGAAATCCTTAAACGGCCATACCCACAAATGGCATGTTCACTTTATTCATGCCAGCCCTGTGCTGATCACTTTGTTCATAGCTGCGGGCTGTTCTTTCCTATTGTTTTGACTTACAAATGGGAATAAAATGTTTCCAAATGGTTACTATTATCTGATAAAGGCACAAAAGGGTTTACATTAATGAGAATGGGATATTTCCCAGTATTCTGTAAATCCTGCGTCATGAAGTCCATACACGGCGGTCGTGCCACTTTATTTAACCCAAAAATGTTTAAACATTTGTATAGCAGAATTTTAACCATGAATTTAAATATTTTATTACCAATAAAAAAAGGCTATGCTAAGCATTCCAGTGGAATTATTTCTTCCATAAATAAGGACCAGGAACTGGAAATGTTTATAGAATATGACGCATGGGAAAGGTTCACACGTGCATACGTATAGATGTTCCATGACCGTGGTACAGTTTCAGTGGTCAGCTTTGTCTATGGTGGAGGGTGGAATCCTATAGGTTGCAATGAGTTCTGTTTTTTTACAAATCCGGATCACTCTGCTTTACAGAACAAGTCTGAGTGTCTGTGAGCTTAAAGACGTTAGACAGGAACCCGGAGAACCACTGAGCAAACTATTCCTGGAGAACAAATAGCAAAAAGCTAATCAAACAAACCAAGTCAAACACAAAACTAACACTGTCTGGTTCTCTGCTCCCTTCTAAGATCTGATGTGCTGAGGATACGCACCGGTCAACATTAAAATGTAAACCTTAACATGCTCTTTACTTCATTTTTTCTTCCAGGTATTACATAGTTACATAGTAGGTGAGGTTGAAAAAAGACACAAGTTCATCAAGTCCGACCTCTGTGTGTGATTATATGTCAGTATTACATTGTATATCCCTGTATGTTGTGGTCGTTCAGGTGCTTATCTAATAGTTTCTTGAAACTATCAATGCTCCTCGCTGAGACCACCGCCTGTGGAAGGGAATTCCACATCCTTGCCGCTCTTACAGTAAAGAACCCTCTACGTAGTTTGAAGCGGTTCTGCACACACTTCATTTAGTAAATCTCTTTGCCTTCCAAATCAGGTAAAGAGAACTAAATGAAGTTTATTTTTATTTTTTTTCACTTACCTTGTAATTCCTGCTCTGTCTCTTCAGGGGTGGGCGGGGTCTGTGCGTCGATCCTCGTCATGCCGCACTGTCTCCTGGGATCTGGTGTCGTTGATCCCAGGTGTCAGTGCGGACATCCCCGTAAATCTCGCGAGATTTCCGGGGCTCTCGCGAGATTTCGGCCATATCTGCCGAAATCTCGCGAGATTTCGGCAGATGTGGCCGAAATCTTGCGAGATTTCGGCGAACGTGAGCTACACTTTGCCGTTACTGCGCACGCGCGAGATCGGCGCAGGAACGGTGGTTTCACATGCCCACAGGCAAGATGGCACCCAGCAGCAACACTTTTTATAAGTGTTTATTTTTGACGAAAACCGGCAGCAGTTCGCTCTGCAAACGGAACACGTGAGTTCTCATTGCACAAAAAAAAACATTAGACAGTGTCACTCCGCTTTAAGGTTAAACCTCTTTTCTTCTAATTTTAATGAGTGGCCACGAGTCTTGTTAAACTCCCTTTTGCGAAAAAGTTTTATCCCTATTGTGGGGTCACCAGTACGGTATTTGTATATTGAAATCATATCCCCTCTCAAGCGTCTCTTCTCCAGAGAGAATAAGTTCAGTGCTCACAACCTTTCCTCATAACTAATATCCTCCAGACCCTTTATTAGCTTTGTTGCCCTTCTTTGTACTCACTCCATTTCCAGTACATCCTTACTGAGGACTGGTGCCCAGAACTGGACAGTATACTCCAGGTGCGGCCGGACCAGAGTCTTGTAGAGCGGGAGAATTATCGTTTTATCTCTGGCATTGATTCCCTTTTTAATGCATGCCAAAATTCTGTTTGCTTTGTTAGCAGCAGCTTGGCATTGCATGCCATTACTGAGCCTATCATCTACTAGGACCCCCAGGTCCTTTTACATTCTAGATTCCCCCAGAGGTTCTCTCCCCAGTGAATTACGATAGGGAGGCACTCCAACCCTGCTTGTGACCCTTGAGAAGAATACCTAAAGTAAAAACTCCTTGCCGTCTCACATACAGACAGTCAAACTTTATTCCTTATTGTGACATGGTTGGGCCAGCTATCAAGAAACAGCGCTGATAGAGAAGAATTTAGAGAAGTGATCTCCAAACTGCGTCTCTTTGGTTTCCTTTATTTGGCCCTTGGGGGACTGTTCCACTGATATGAAGCACTATTGCTCCCACTGACACCAATTATGAATAATTATAGGTAAACAAAACATAGTTACTTGCAGTTTATAGTGCAACCGGGGGTAAGGAAAGGAAACTATGCGTAAGCTCTAAGTCTTTCTAGATGGAGCTTACACAGGGCTAAAGATAGTCTGCCCTCCTCAATGGGACTTGGTTGGATCAGCTATCAAGAACCAGTGCTGATACAGTAGAGCACTAGTCTCCAAACTCCAGCCCTTTGCTTTCCTTTATTCAGCCCCTGGAGCACTGTACCACTGATACAAGGAACAATTCCTCCCACTGGCACCAAAAATGGGGTGCCGTTACTCCTACTGACATCAATAATGGGGCACTGTTCCTCCCACTGACCAACAAGCATGGGGCATAGTCTACTCCCAATGACACCTAGGCATTTTCTACTCCATCTGGCCACGGTCCAGCCCAACTAGGGTCTGAAGTACAGTAAACTGGCCCTTTGTTTAGAATGTTTGAAGACCCCTGAATTAGAGGAAAGAAGGTAAGTCCCATGCTCCCCCATACCTGGAAGTGCTACATTTGTGCTGTTTTGTGCCATAAAAATTTACATTTGTGCTGCTTTCCTTTTTAAGACATTAGCAATTGTTTTTTCCACACTATGACATCACCTATGCCCCCTACAACACCCAAAAGACACAAAACTGGTCTCATTGGTTAGTGCTACGTTTCTGCTGGTTTGTGCTGCAAATTTTTTTATTTGTGCTATTATGTTTTTTTAGGTATAACAGTTTTTTTTTTTTAATCAAACCCCACCCATTTTGCCCCCCTACAATCAGCACAAATAAAAACTCAAGTGTGTTTCTTTAGTGCTACGTTTGTGCTGTTTTGTGCCATAAAAATGTACACTTGTGCTGCTTTACTTTTTAAGGTATTAGCAATTGTTTTTTCCAGACTATGACATCACCTATGCCCCCTACAACAGCCAAATGACACAAAACTGGGCAGGTTGGTTAGTGCCGCATTTGTGCTGGTTTGTGCTGTTTAAATCTCTGTTCTATCTTTTATCGTTTTTGCATGATTACTGATTTATTAAAGGTCACCAAAGATCAGTCAACCCCCCCCCCCCCCCCACAACACCCAAAAGACACAAAACTGGTCTCATTGGTTAGTGCTATGTTTGTGCTGCTAAATTTTTCATTTGTGCTGTTATGTTTTTTTAGTTATAACAGTTTTTTTGTTTTTTTAATCAAACCCAACCAACTTTGCCCCCCTACAATCAGCACAAATAAAAACTCAAACGTGTTTATTTAGTACTATGTTTGTACTGTTTTGTGCAGTAAAAATTTACATTTGTGCTGCTTTTATTTTTAAGATGTTAGCAATTGTTTTTTTCCAGGTGATGACATCACCCTGCCCTCCTGTCACGTACCTGGTTAGTGAGCTCTGGCTCAGGGGCCACTTATAGTGAAGACAATGTTGTAGGGGGCATAGGTGATGTCATAGTCTGGAAAAAAACATTTGCTAATATCGTAAAAATAAAAGCAGCACAAATGTAAATTTTTATGACACAAAACGGCACAAACGTAGCACTAAAGAAACACACTTGAGTTTTTATTTGTGCTGATTGTAGTGGGGCATTTTGTAGTGGGGGTAAGTGTCCATTTTTTAAAAGTCAGCAGCTGCAATATTTGTAGCTGCTGGCTTTAAAAAAAAAAATTCAGGTACAGTCCCTCTTTAATAGAGTGGAAGGGGAGCAAAGTGAAGGCGAGTTGGGGGATGGGATGAAACCTGTCATTTTGCCCTGTATTCGGTTCTAAATACATGTCTGTATGATCTAGGAGAGCAGTCAGTTCCAGGAAAGAAGGTCAGATCTGTCATTGTTGCCTCGAGAGCAATGCCATGGTGGTGGGGCAAAAAAGTTGTCATCTAGTACAACAGAGGGTGGTTCTGCTTTTCGAAGGTTCATCTGCTTATGAGAAGCAAAAAATAAATTTTCAGACCTGAAAACCTAGTTTCACTGAGCCTCTGATCAAGGTTATCATAGTCAAAGCCAATGAAGTGGTAAGCCTTCAGAAGGACCATAGATTGAAGACCCCCTTTGTCCTATACTGTACTGTTTGTACCTGAAGACTCTTTCCTTAATTAACGTTTGGATGGCTGTTGTGGTTGCATTCTGACTTTTCTAACTCCAAATTGCATACTTTAAAAACCTTTGTTTAAAGCTAGACATGCACTGCTTGAATTTTGGCAAATTCCTCCTGTTGGCTCAGCTGACACTTTTTTTTTTGCCAAAAATTGATTGTACAAAAAACTTTAGTTGTACAAATGTAAAGCCACGCACTGCTGATTCAAATAGCCAGAACCAACTTTATTGATTATGATTGATCTACGATTAAGCCCCAGTCGGGGGCAAAACGCATCAAAGGGGAGTGTGAGTGTCCTTAATTCTGCTGGATCAATAAAGTTGTTTCCTGACAGACTCCATGGCAGCAACGTGTGGGTTAAGTCCCGCCTCTACTACACTATAGGACACTACTCCCAAAAATCTTTGCTCCCTGCCCACGGCCGTGTTCTTTTTTTGTCCTCCTCCATAGGACCCAGTTTATGGTCTAGCCGAAGATTTCTCCCCCACGATAGAGTTTGGACGATTTGCGACCTTGGAATGAAGATGTCGCATTCCTCCTTTAAAGTGGTTGTAAACCCTTACAAACCACTTTGACCTACAGGTAAGCCTAGATTAAGGCTTACCTGTAGGTCCAAGAAATATCTCCTAAACCTACGCGGTTTAGGAGGTATTTTCCAAAAGACAGGCACCGCTGTCTACGGCTCATGCGCCGTAGACAGTAGCGTGCAGGCGCACTGAGAGCGCCACTGTTAACGTCGATATGGCGCGAGTGGCGGCTCCCGTGCGCATGTGTGGGAGTGACGCCATCACGGCTCCGTCGAATGACAGCGCCGGAGCAGCGAGACCCACTAAGAAGATGGAGGCTCCGTACACAAAGGGACAGCGTGACTTTGCTGGCTCCTGTGTCAGGTAAGTGACACATAATGGACTACTATGCGATGCATAGTAGTCCATTATGCTTTACCTTTGCAGGGGAACAAAGCCCTAGCTACTAGCAGGGTATGGAGTGGGCAGGGAAAGTAGCGCTGGAATAAGCTAAAACCTAGCCACTGGCAGGTAGGCTGCGCATCTGTCAGGAAACCCAGTTAAACAGCAGGTGACCGTTTTTGCCCTTATCAATCTGGCGTTCTCCATCTTACCTTCGGCCTCGATCGACCGATCGTTTTGTGGTGGGAAGTCTGGAGCCACATTCCCTCGATATGGGAGTTACCTTGAAACAATACTTGGAGAGGCTACAGCTTCTTTTCGACAATCTGACTACCTCTTTGTTCTGTTCCACGGAAAAAACAAGGGCCTCAGGGCTTCCGTCAGATCCATCGCGGCATGGGTGGTTCAAGCTATCCAATGGGCTCCTCCTGAGGCGGTTACAGCGCATTCTACAAGAAGCTGGGGGGAGCTGCACCCAGAAGGTTTTTGTACCTTAATGCATAGAATAAATTAAGGTAAAAAAACCTTCTGTCTTTAGAACCACTTTAACCGCTTTCCGACCATCTCATGCAGATATACTGCGTCAGGTTGGCAGCGGCGCGCGAATTGTCATACCTGTACGGCGATTCGCACAGGGCTCTCGCTCACACTGCGGGAGCGTACCCGCGATTGCCTGTTACAGAGGCAGAATGGGGATCTGCCTGTGTAAACAAGCGGATCCCCATTCTGACAGGGGGACATGAAAGAGATCTACTGTTCCCAGTGATTGGGAACAGTGATCTCTGTCATGTCCCTGGTATCCCACCCCCCCACATATAGAACACGCTGAGGGAACACACTTAACCCCTTGATCGCCCCCTAGTGTTAACCCCTTGCCTGCCAGTGTCATTTATACATTGATCAGTGCCTTTTTTTAGCACTGATCAATGTAATAATGTCACTGGTCCCCAAAAAGTGTCATTTGGGGTCAGATTTGTCCGCCGCAATGTCGCAGTCCCGCTAAAAATTGCAGATCGCCTATATTACCAGTAGAAACAATAAATAAAAGAAAGTCTATCCCGTAGATTGTAGACGCGATAACTTTTGTGCAAACCAATCAATATACGCTGATTGCGATTTTTTTTTTTTACCAAAAATATGTAGAATAATATATATCAGCCTAAACTGATGAATACATTTTTTTTTGTAGCACCCTGGGGTTTAGTCAGGGAGCTCCTCACAAATTTACTTGCCAGGAATAGTTATCTTGGTTGACTGATAGAGATCTATTGATTTCTCCCTAAGTTTAGCCTTGTTGCACTTTTCTCTTCTACCACTAGGTGGCTGAGGTGCTTAGTGGAACTAGATATGAGAAGGGCAACCCAAGGTCAGGTTATGAGTATATGGGTTATCTCAGCCAATTGGCAGGGGTTTTCTTGAATCCCTTGGCCTGCTGGGAGAACCTATATATTCTGGTGGAGTCAGGTGATCAATATTCTGTGTCACCTGGATGACTGTCTGAGTGGACATGTGTCGTACGCCCCGGGCTGCTAGGCTGGAGATTGAACCTATCCCGGGGGCATCTGGCTGCCAGGCTGTGTGAGGGCCTATCCAGAAGTAAGAGGGCAGTGCAGGGTTGCGGCTTGCAGTGCAACCAAAAGTGACGGTCCTGCTGGCCTGGAGAACCTGTCAGTGGTCGGAGGTAGAGAGGAAGCTGTCGCCACAAAGGGACCAACCCCCTTTACCAGGGACCACATTGAGTAACTGAAGCAATTACTGGAACCATATTCTCACCGAAAGGAGAATTGGGAAACTTCAGGCTTTGATGACTTCAGGCTTTTGAAGTCAGAGACCCAACGCGCGGAGGAGACGCTTGCAGAGCAGCCTTGTAAGTCAAGCTAGGGACCTCGTCGGTTAGCAGGGGTGAAGCTTGAGAAGTATCTGGAGTGCCAAGCTAGGGACCCAGCAGGGAAGCAGGGGTGACGCTTGAGGGAGATACCACTGCAAAACTTTTGAGGAGCTCAAGGGATTCAGTCAGTGAATCTGAGGGTCTAGTAAGAGACCGGGAGCTCAGTATTGAAGAACTACAAGGAGCAGTTGTAGTGAAGCTGAAAGAACTGTAACGTTTGAGTTAGGAACTGTTAAAGACTTTTTCCATAGGAGACAGCATTCCTGCAAGTGCAGATGTGGCTTCTTGCTGGGGCCTTTCCCTGCATGGTTTATTTTCTTATTGAAGTCTCAGAGTCTGCCAATTGAATTTGCAACTATCAAGGGTGTCCTGGTCCTAACCCCCTTGCCCCCAAAAATACAAAAATGACAGTCAAGAGAAATGAAAAACCTCTTTTACATCCAAGAAGTGTCTGGCGCCCAATAACTTTGTCCATCTTGCACCTACCATGCCTCACAACCCACCACATACAGAAGGATGTCAGCCATCTTTGGCCTGGAAAGTTCTCATTAGTCTGGACAAGGCTAGAGACCTTGCTACATTTTTATATATTTTTTTGGATATGTATTATAGCAAAAAGTAAAACAAATTGTTGTTTTTTTCAAAATTGTTGCTCTTTGTTTGTTTATAGCACAAAAAATAAAAACCGCAGAGGTGATCAAATACCACCAAAAGAAAGCTCTATTTGTGGGAAAAGAAGGACGTCAATTTTATTTGGGTGCAACGTCACACGACCGCGCAATTGTCAGTTAAAGCGATGCAGTGCCGTATCGCAAAAAATGGCCTGGTCATTAAGGGGCAAATCCTTCCGTGGCTGAAGTGGTTGAAGCGTAACTCCACTTTTGTTGAGAAAAAAAAAAACATTCCCCTCTGGGTGATCGATGTACATTGCAAGGATTTTAACCGCTTCCTGACCGCCTCATGTAGATATACGTCTACAGAATGGCACGGGCAGGCAAAAGCACGTACGGGTACGTCCCCTTTAAATTGCCTGCCCGTGGGTCGTGTGCGCGCCGCCAGCGGCGCGCTCGCGACCCGGTCGGGAGCTCCGTGACCACGGCCGCGGGACCAGCGGACCCGATCGCCGCTGGTATCCCGCGATTGGGTTACAGAGCTGAAGAACGGGGAGAGGTCTGTGTAAACAAACCTCTCCCCGCGCTTCCTACACTGCCTGTCATTGATCGGCTGTTCCCGGTCATCGGGAAAGCCGATCAATGACGTCAGACGTACAGCCACGCCCCCTACTGTAAAAAAAAACACAACACGTCACACTGACTCCTCCCCGCCCCCTAGTGGTTAACTCCTTCACTACAACTGTCATTTACATAGGAATCAGTGCTATTTAAATAGCACTGATTTCTGTATAAATGACAAATGTCCCAAAAATGTGTCAAAAATGTCCGATGTGTCCGCCATAATGTCGCAGTCACAATAAAAATCGCTGATCGCCGCCATTACTAGTAAAAAAAAAAATATTAATAAAAATGCTATAAAACTATCCCCTATTTTGTAAACGCTATAACTTTTGCGCAAACTAATCAATAATCGCTAATTGCGATTTTTTTTACCAAAAATATGTAGAAGAATACGTATCGGCCTAAACTGAGGGAAAAAAATGTTTTTTTATATATTTTTTGGGGATATTTATTATAGCAAAAAGCAAAAAATATTGCATTGTTTTCCAAATTGTCGCTCTATTTTTGTTTATAGCGCAAAACATAAAAACCGCAGGGGCGATCAAATACCACCAAAAGAAAGCTCTATTTGTGGGAAAAAAAGGACACCAATTTTGTTTGGGAGCCATTTTGCACGACCGCGCAATTGTCAGTTAAAGCGACGCAGTGCCGAATCGCAAAAAGGGGCCTGGTCCTTTGGCTGCCAATTGGTCCGGGGCTGAAGTGGTTAACAAACTTTGTTGCAGATTCCTACCTTTCGTTATTCTGCAGAAATCGCTGTTTCTCTGTGCCCATGTGCCAAGTGAGTCCAATGGAAGTGGTTTCTTAATAATCAACCAGCTGCTGTAGGGCTCTATTGAGGAGAACTGCTGGGTCTGCATACCTTTAGACCTGATTTCCTATTGGGAGTATCTCACCAAAAATTACATTTTTGTTGCAGGGGATGCCAAAAATCTTATTTGTATCTTACTTGTCTAGTGCAGACTTCTGGGAAAATCAGTGAGCCAATCAGGAAATCATGTGTCTGGGGGGGGGGGGGGGCATTCTGTACACTTCCTGTATAGAGAACACCCCCAGGTAGCCATATTGCATTTTACAGACAATGATAGCGTCTGCAGATTGAAAAGGAAAGGTTATTTTTAACCACTTAAGCCCCAGACCAATTTGCAGCCAAAGGACCAGGCCCTTTTTTGCGATTCGGCACTGCGTCGCTTTAACTGACAATTGCGCGGTCGTGCGACGTGGCTCCCAAACAAAATTGGTCCTTTTTTTCCCCACAAATAGAGCTTTCTTTTGGTGGTATTTGATCACCTCTGCGGTTTTTATTTTATGCTCTATAAACAAAAATAGAGCGACAATTTTGAAAAAAACACATTATTTTTAACTTTTTGCTATAATAATTATCCCCAAAAAATATATAAAAAAAATTTTTTTCCTCAGTTTAGGCCGATACGTATTCTTCTACATATTTTTGGTAAAAAAAATCGCAATTAGCGATTATTGATTGGTTTGCGCAAAAGTTATAGCGTTTACAAAATAGGGGATAGTTATATAGCATTTTATTAATATTTTTTTTTACTAGTAATGGTGGCGATCATCGATTTTTTATTGTGACTGCGACACATCGGACATTTTTGACACATTTTTGGGACCATTGTCATTTATACAGCAATCCAGTGCTATTTAAATGCACTGATTCCTGTGTAAATGACACTGGCAGTGAAGGGGTTAACCACTAGGGGGCGGGGAGGGGTTAAGTGTGACCTGTGTGTGTTTTCTTTACTGTAGGGGGGCGTGGCTTGGCGTTCGACATCACTGATCGTCTTTCCCTATGACAGGGAACAGACGATCAGTGACAGTCTCACTAGGAAGCGCGGGGAGAGGTTTGTTTACACATACCTCTCCCCGTTCTTCAGCTCTGTGACCCGATCACGGGACACCAGCGGTGATCAGGTCCGCGGGTCCCACGGCCACGGTCACAGAGCTCAGGACTGGGTCGCGAGCTCGCCGGCGGCGCCGTGCGCGCGACCCACAGCTAGGCACTTAAAGAGGAACGTACCTGTACGTTGATGTGCCCAGCCGTGCCATTCTGCCAAAGTAAATGGGCAGGAGGCGGTCCTTAAGCAGTTAACAAGATTCAATTACAATATGACTTTTGTCGCAGTTGTATACTGTATGCTATATATATATATATATCTTTTTTTATTATTATTATTTTTTCCCCCATGAAAGTGGAGTTACTCTTTAAGTGTTGCAGCACATATGTTTTGTAATAGATGGTAGATAGGAGACATATTTTACATTATACTTGCCTTGTGCTTCAAGATATCATTTGTAATGATAATGATTTTCTAATCGATTGCAAATAATAACCAAATGCAAAGCCTTATTATTTAGCTTTTTAACTTAAAGTGGAGTGCCCACAAAAAAAAAAAAAAATTAAAGTCAGCAGCTACAAATACTGCAGCTGCTGACTTTTAATAATCGGACACTTACCTGTCTTGGGGTCCAGCGATGCGAGGGAACGAGACCCCCCCTCGTTCCCCGCTCCACTCGCGGCGCCGGCATTCTTAATGTGGGAACCCGGCTGTGGCTTCACAGCAGGGCACCCACTGCGCATGCACGAGCGGCGCCGTGCGCCGTGATTCGACGCTCACTCATCTGGGACACATGACAGGTCCCAGATGACTGTGCGGCGCCAGGGGAAGTGACGTTTAGCCCAGGCAATCAAGGTGGCAGACTTCAAAGGACCCCCTAGCAACAGGCATTTAGAGGTGAGTAAAAAAAAATTTTTTCCAATTATTTTTTTTTTTTTTTTTTTATGATTTCTAAGCCACATTTTTTTTTTGGTGGCAACCCCACTTTAAGAATGTTATAAGTGTTGTTCGAGTTTGTTAAATCTTTATTGAATCTCGCAAATGTTTGACTTTTCTATAACCAGCCATGGTCCATCAGCTTACTCTGTTGTCTGGAAGAGACAGGTCCTCTTTCCGAGAATGGTGTCAGTATATTGGTTGGATTCGTATTTTTTGAATCCAGTCTGACATTCCTTCTATTTACCATTTAATGGTGTATATAATATATCAAACAATCCACTGACTGTCTGTGAATGAATGGATAACACCATGTCACCCTCCGAGCCTGGGAATGGGACATTGGTGCCTCTCCTCCATACTTATATACACACAAATGTTGCCGTGCCATTGTTCAGGGAAGTAAGACGTCCATTTGTGTTTGGTCAGTCCTTCTGGTTCTCATGACCTCTCTATGAATATTACAATTCTGTAAAATCAAATAAAATGTCTCACAAACAAGACTGACTCCTTCCGTGTTATAAATGGGGAACACACTGCACTTATGTTCTGCAACGAGAAGTCATTTATTGCTAAAAAGCAAATTTTAGCCGGAACGAAAGGGACCAAGTTGAGTTTTAAGAAAAAGAAAGTATCTGGGGGCCGTAAAGCTGACTCCAGGCAGATATAAAAGACAGCTGAATACAGCTCTGTATTTATTAATACACCACAAATGTATTTTTAACCAGTTCCAGTCCGGGCCAATTCTGACATACATGTAAAAATCTGCATTTTTTTTTTTGCTAAAAAAACTAATTAGAACATACAACCAGATCCAACCACTGCAATACTTAATTTGAAACCAGATTGTTTAACACACACCCAATTCAAACTCTTTGTTCATCTCCTTACGGCTGCAAAACAAATGATTGCAAAGGCATGAATGAATGAATGAATGAATGATTTGTATAGCGCTGCAAATGCGAACTGAATCGCCTCAAGGCGCATCAGGCATGGAGTTCCCCTACTTTGGTGATGACTGAGACAAAGCATAGATTGAATACATTCATGTCTCATGCCAAAATGGTGGCGATTGAAAGAGACCAAATTTCCAAATTTGAAAAAAAGTGGTACCCCTGGATAAGTTATCACCAACATTCGATGAATCTGTTCTTCTGCCATGGTAACTAATATATTGGGATATTTGGATATACAGATGCAGTAGCGGTGCGTGCATAGAGGGCGCAGGAGCGCCGCCCCCTCTCTCCTGCACCGCTCTATCACCAATTGATAGATTCATGCATTGCACTAATCTATCTATTGTCACCGCTGCCGCCCCCCCTATTCAGGTGTCCGGCCCCTTGTCGGGCGCCGGGCATCTGAATTACAGTGGGGGGGGGGGGGTGTTTCTGGAAGCGCCCCTATTAGAGCTGTAAGCTCTAATAGGGGACCTTATTAGAGCGGTGTGCTCTAATAGGCTTCCATAAGTGTAAACAGCGGGCGCAATGCTGTGCGTTCGCTGTTTACACAGTATTGTGTTAGAGAAGCGAATACATTGCTTCCCTTACACTGACCCGCCTCTCAGCCAATCAGGTTGCCGGGTATGTGTTACCTGTCACCTGATTGGCTGAAGTCACAGGCGCTGTGATTGGACGCCTAGGCGTCCAATCATTGCAGAAGACGGGAGGAGCACGCGAGAAGGTATCGGGTCGCAATGAGGAGACACTGCTCGCCGCCTGACGCCGTCACCAGCTGCACACCGAGACAAGATAAGTGCCGGTAGATGGCGGGCAGAGGGCACATTGGCAGCATTTAATGGGCACAGTGACAGCACTTGGGGAACAGTGGTAGCGTTAGATGGGCACAGTGGCAGCACTTGGGGCACAGTGGCAGTGTTTGTAGCACAGTGGCAGCATTTAATGGGCACAGTGACAGCACTTGGGGCACAGTGGTAGCGTTAGATGGGCACAGTGGCAGCACTTGGGGCACAGTGGCAGTGTTTGGAGCACAGTGGCAGCATTTAATGGGCACAGTGGCAGCATTTGAGGCACAATGGCAGCACTTGAGGCACAGTGGCAGCGTTAGATGGGCACAGTGGCAGCACTTGGGGCACAGTGGCAGTGTTTGGAGCACAGTAGCAGCATTTAATGGGCGCAGTGGCAGCGTTAGATGGGCACAGTGGCAGCGTTTAATGGCCACAGTGGCAGCATTTAATGCGCACAGTGGCAGAGTTTGGGGCACAGTGGCAGCGTTTGATGGCACAGTGAGGCTGTTTGTTTGCGCCCCACCTATCATTGCAGAAGACAGGAGGAGCGCGCAAGAAGGTATCGGGTCGCAATGAGGAGACACTGCTCGCCGCCTGACGCCATCACCAGCTGCACACCGAGACAAGATAAGTGCCGGTAGATGGCGGGCAGAGGGCACATTGGCAGCATTTAAAGTGTAGGTAAACCCCCCTATCGTTTTCAGCCAAGGAAGCTGCCATCTTTGCCTCTGTTTAATCTTCAACTGCCACAGTGCTGCACATGTGATCCGTTATGACACCAGCCATTGGATGGTTTGACTGTTTGGTTGAGAGCACAGCCAATGTGCAGTTAGCATTCACGGCATGCCTTTTTTTTAGACTGTTAAATCGATGGGTTTACTTCCGCTTTAAGGCACAATGGCAACACTTGGGGCACAGTGGCAGCGTTAGATGGGCACAGTGGCAGCGTTAGATGGGCACAGTGGCAGCGCTTAATGGGCACAGTGGCAGCATTTAACGGGCACAGTGGCAGCGTTTGATGGCACAGTGAGGCTGTTTGTTTGCGCCCCCCCAAAAATTTTGAGCACCAGCCGCCACTGTACAGATGAATTTGAAACGCTAAATGCCTGTAACAGCTTGTAAACGTGGTAACTCGCGTTTAACCGCATTTCGTTTACAGGCGTTTTCATTTTTGACTATTTGAAAAACAAAAAAAAACGCTTCTAAATGCAAACGCGGCTAAACTGAAGTTTTTAAATGTTGTTTACTATCTGTCAAGGAAAGTTGTTCAGGAGAGGTTGTAAAAGCCAAAGGTGCACATTCTGTGTGTGAAATCTCAAACTGATTTACAAACAAACATTTCTTGGTCTATAGACTGTTAAAAAAATAAAGGTAACAAAGTGTTGCAGCAAATCTGCTTGCAGGTTGAAGGTGAAGAATAAAGTTTTTTTTTGCAATAAAACAACATCCCTGAAAAAAAGTCATACTGTGTGTAAAATTCCCCATTCCTGTTTGACCTTTTTTTCTTTTTTTTTTTGCTTTCTTAACGCTGATGAGCCTGTTTGTTTTCACTTTGAGGGTCTCTTGAGTAATACATGTTCTTAATAGGATATCCTCAAATATCAGTGACAATATCCTTGGAATATGAGGGATTTTTCATCGGTCCATAAAAATTCTCTGTTCTGGTAAACAGGAAGGCGATATAATGTATCTAGTAAAATTAAACAAACACTTCCATTCTATCAGTGTTGAATAAGCACAATTAAAGAGGAAGTAAACCCTCTTAAAAAAAACGGAAAAAAAAAAAAACCCGCAAGACAAAGGCATAATTAGCTAGTATGCATAGCATACTAGCTAATTATGCATCACTTACCTGAGATCGAAGCCCCGGCATCGGTCCTCTTCTCCCCCTCCGACATGTTCTCCCGGAGTGACTTCCGGGTATCGCGGCTCCGGCACTGTGATTTGCCAGAGCCGCGATGCCGTCACGAGCATGCGCACGAGAGCGGCATAGTACAACTGAAGCATCGGCATATAGCGCCGTTGCTTTAGTTGTTGCAAGTGCGCATGTGCCGCATGACGTCGGCACATGCAAATACAGGTATATCTCCTAAACAGTGCAGGTTTAGGAGATATCCTTGTTAGCTACAGGTAAGCCTTAATATAGGCTTACCTGTAAGCTAAAGTTGTAAAAGAGGGTTTACTTCCTCTTTAAAGGGGTTGTAAACCCTCGTGTTTTTTACCTTAATGCATCCTATGCATTAAGGTGAAAAAAGACCTGTCAGTCAGAAAGGGAAGAGTTAATCATCCTCTCAAGAAACCGATCTATGAGCACCGAAGAAGTTATCCTTACTTCTCAAGGGACTCCTGCAGAGCCTGACCTTCTCACCGCCAATTTGGTGAAGGGCAAACCTAAGGGCAAACCTAACTCACCCACTGGCACATCTGGCTGGGCCATTCCAATAAAAGTTGGCCTGTGGGCAGGACAACCTTCCTTTCTATGTTAATTGGTGGAAGGTTCCTCTGTCGGGTTCTTGTGAAAATGTAAATTGTTGTTTTCCTGTGTACATTAACCTGTTTCCATCCACATGTATTTGAAAGCATGTACCAGGTCAAGGGCTGTTACTTCCTTTGGGGGACCAAAGGTTCTTTGGTGAGGGGAGTGTATAGCAGGTGCCCTGCATATCCCGCGGCCTGGCCAAGATGGCTGAGGTTCGTCTGTGAGGGAGAAAGTCCCCTTTTTTATCTTCACTGACTCAAACAGTGCTGCTTACTCTGCATCCTCCCCTATGTTTCCATTGGCAGGAGGAGAGGGAGCCAATCAGCGTGAAAGCAATTACAGGAACCTAGGAGAAGGCCTTTAACAGCAGCAGCTGCAAAGGATTCTGGGATATGAAGTCGCTATCAAAAATGGCCTCATAGCTTTCTATGGACACAGAACTACAAGAGCCAGCATGCTCTGGGGGTAAAGGAACAAAAGACTCCATCTTGCTTATCTGAGGTGATTCAGTTACCACAAGGCAGGAAAGGGGACTGGACCCAGGGGAGAGGTGCTGCCTCCCAGGTCAGTCCACCACACTGTTCCAGGTGTCTACAGCCAGTCAGGACATCTAGCCTGGGAAAGGGGGATTCCAGGCGCACATCCAGGCGTACTTGCACCGTCGGGGAGAAGTTTTCCAGTGCGATGTGACCAGTCGGGTCACCAGAACTACCAGCCTGTTCCAGGACGTTCGTTGGGGCCTTGACCGCAAAATTTGATGAGAGGGGCACTTCCCCTTCTGCAGGAAACAAGGACACTGCACACAGTTAGGCCGGCTTCACACTGGGGCGGTGCGGGGCAGCGACGGTAAAGCAGTGCTATATTTAGCGCTGCTTTACCATCGTTTTAGCCGCGGTATGCGGCCGCTAGCGGGGTGGTTTTAACCCCCGCCAGCGGCCGCAAAAGGGTTAAAAACCTCCGCAAAGCGCCGCTGCAGCGGCGCTTTGCCGGCGGTATCCCCGCGGTGTCCCATTGATTTCAATGGGTAGGAGCGGTATAGGAGCGGTGAATACACCGCTCCTTCACCGCTCCAAAGATGCTGCTAACAGGACTTGTTTTACCGTCCTGCTAGCGCACCGCTCCAGTGTGAAAGCCCTCAGGGCTTTCACACTGGAGACACAGCAGCAGCTGTTTCGGGTCGGTTTGCAGGCTATCAGGAGAGCGGCGCCGGACGGACGGCCCGCTCTCTAGTGCGCATGCGCGGGGGCTCGGCGCTCCGGCGCATGCGCACTCGCGGCTCGGCGGTCCGGCGCCGGCGCATGCGCACTGGCGCCCACCTGGCGGCGGTGACGCGCAATTAGCGTCACTCGGGCGCCTATTTAAAGCGCCCTGACGCACAGGCACCTTGCTGGTCTGTCTCTCCAGCTAAGTGCCTGTGCGTCCTGTGTTTCTGCAGATCCCTGACTTGAACCTACTGTTGCCAACCCGGATTGCCTGACCTCTCTGATAAATCTCCTGTGTTTGACCCCCTGGCTTGCCTACGGACTTCCTTGATAAATCTCCTGTGTTTGACCCCCTGGCTTGCCTACGGACTTCCTTGATAAATCTCCTGTGTTTGACCCCCTGGCTTGCCTACGGACTTCCTTGACAATCTCCTGTGTTTGACCCCCTGGCTTGCCTTACGGACTTCCTTGACAATCTCCTGTGTTTGACCCCCTGGCTTGCCTACGGACTTCCTTGATATCCCCGGTGTTTGACCCTCGGGCTTGTCCACCTGATCTCTACCAATTTCCCCGGTGTCAGCACCCCAGCCGGGCGTTTGGTCCTTGCCTCCCTACCCTGCCATCTGCCGGCCACACGGGCCAGGTCCTCATCACCTCCAGGTGCCCCGTCAGTTCCTGCTTACATATCGGAGGTGGCCTGTGCCTCCTGGTGCCGTTCGCTCCCTGTTCCATCTCCAGGGGCTTCCTGCGCCGGGTCGCAAGGGTGAACCGCTCTCGGCATCTCGGCCTCGGTAAGTACAGCTCTGACAGTACAGACCAGCCATGTCCGAGGCCGACAGAGCGTGTTCTCCCCTTGAGATCCTGTGCCAGCAGATGGCAGCACTTACTGAGGCTGTCCAAAAGCTGCAAGTGGGGTACACCCAAATAGACAGCCGCTTGCAACAGCTGACCGGGCCGTCTCTCCCCACAGCGGGTAACCTTGCCGCACCCAGTGGGCTACCCCCATCTGCAGCACCTACGAACCCCACAGTAGTCATGGCCACTCCGGAACCCAGGGTCCCTATACCGGAACGGTTCACCGGTGATCGCAAAAGATTCAGAGCATTCAAAAACGCCTGCTCCCTGTACCTAGCCCTCCAACCCAGAACCTTCTCTTCTGAAGTGGTGAAAGTGGGGTTCATTATTTCTCTACTGGCTGAAGAGCCCCAGGCCTGGGCCCATAGTCTAATGGAGCAAAGGAGCCCTATACTGAACGCTGTGGACACCTTCTTTGAAAGCATGGGCCAGCTCTACGATGACCCTCAAAAGGGGGCCACGGCTGAGACCACCCTACATAACCTTTCTCAAGGCCGGAGGCCGGTTGAGGACTATACAGCGGAATTCCGAAAATGGTCAGCCGACACCGGCTGGAATGAACCAGCCCTCAAGTACCAATTCCGCCAAGGGCTATCTGACACCCTTAAGGACGAGCTTGCCCGGATTGACGTCCCAGATGCCTTGGAGGATCTCATACAAGCCGTCACCAAAATTGACCGGCGCTTACGGGAACGTCGCGCTGAACGCTTTCAGACCTCTCGTCCCAGTTGGATGCTACCCAAACCAGGTCCTGGTCCTGCCCAATCCTCTTTTCATGCTCCACCTGGGAGCACCTCCGGAGTCGAGCCCATGCAGCTAGGTCTTGTCCGCGCTCCCCTGACCCCAGAGGAGCGTTTACGTAGGCGACAAGGCAACTTGTGCCTTTACTGTGGAAGCTCCGGTCACTTCCTCCGGTCCTGCCCCATTAGACCCAGTAAGTTCTCACATATGCCTAATTTCAGCCTCCAAGTCTCCGGATTCTCCCAAACTTACATTGTCCTTTTTATCTCCCTACAGTTGACGGAAAGGGCGGTCCGCCTCCCGGCCATCATTGATTCTGGGGCCTGCAGCTGCTTCTTGGATGCTGCCCTTGCCGCCAGGCTTCAGCTTCCCCTTGTCCCCAAGAAGCAATGCCTACAGGTTCACCTAGCCGATGGTTCTCTGCCCCGTTCCGGCTTAATTACTCACGAGTCTGGCCTCATCTCGGTCACTACCGATTCGGGTCATCAAGAGCTCCTGTGTTTGGATGTTATTCCTTCTCCCATGTTCCCCGTTATCTTGGGGCTCCCCTGGCTACAAAAGCATGAACCCCTCATTAACTGGCGGACGAAGGAGGTCTCCTTCCCCTCTCACTACTGCACCCGGAACTGCCTTGCTCTCCGCCCTGCTACTTGTTCAGCTCTAGTACCAGTGCCCGAGCACCTAGAACACGTCCCACCAGTCTACCTCGAGTTCAAGGACGTCTTTGACAAACAGCAGGCCGACTGCCTACCACCTCACCGGCCCTACGATTGCCCCATAGACCTCTTACCCGGGGCCGCGGTTCCTTTCGGCCGTATCTTTCCCTTATCTGAAACCGAGTTAAAAACTCTTAAGGCCTACATCGACGAAAACTTAGCCAAGGGATTCATCCGTCCCTCCTCTTCACCGGCTGGGGCTGGTATTTTCTTTGTCGAAAAGAAAGATGGCACACTGAGGCCCTGTGTCGATTACCGGGAGATTAACAAGATCACCATTAAAAACCGGTACCCGCTTCCTCTCATTCCTGAGTTGTTCCAACGCTTCCGGTCAGCACGGGTCTTCTCCAAACTTGACCTCCGTGGGGCTTACAACCTTATAAGGATCAGAGCGGGTGATGAGTGGAAGACCGCTTTCAGATCGAGATTCGGGCACTACGAGTATCTTGTTATGCCATTTGGACTCTGCAATGCCCCAGCCACATTCCAGCATCTGGTCAATGATATATTCCGTAGGTACCTAGATGACTTCTTAGTGGTCTATCTCGATGACATTCTCATCTTCTCCGCCACTCCCGAGCTCCACCAGACACACGTCAGACTGGTCCTCACCATCCTTAGACAACACAAGCTCTACCTCAAAGCAGAAAAGTGTGAGTTTGAGAAGACCACCGTACAATTCTTGGGATTTATCATTTCCACCCACGGAGTCGCAATGGACCCACAAAAGGTTCAAGCCATTCAGGACTGGCCGGCCCCCAAGGACAAGAAGGGAGTCCAGAGGTTCATTGGGTTTGCCAACTTTTACAGACGCTTCATCATTGGTTTCTCCTCCATTGTAGCTCCAATCACTCAGTTAAC
Source organism: Lithobates sylvaticus (assembly GCA_028564925.1). Classification (NCBI taxonomy): domain Eukaryota; kingdom Metazoa; phylum Chordata; class Amphibia; order Anura; family Ranidae; genus Lithobates; species Lithobates sylvaticus. Next base: position 50,046,959 of record CM053026.1, on the reverse strand, counting down.
CCACCAACATAATCAGTTCCATTGGTCCCCTGAGGCCCAGGCGGCCTTTACCCAGTTAAAGACCCTGTTCTCATCTGCCCCAATCCTACGGCATCCGGATCCCGGACTACCCTTCGTGTTGGAGGTAGATGCTTCTGAGACAGCTCTCGGGGCTATCCTCTCTCAGCGGCAGGGCGCCAAGGCCCTCCTTCACCCAGTAGCCTTTGCTTCTCGGAAATTGAGCCCTCCAGAGAGGAACTATGATGTGGGAGACAGGGAGCTGTTGGCTATTAAATTTGCCCTTGAAGAATGGCGGTACCTCTTAGAAGGGGCATCTCACCCTGTCATGGTCTGGACCGACCATAGGAACCTGGAATATTTGAGAACAGCCAAACGCCTTCGGCCCAGGCAGGCCAGGTGGGCCCTCTTCTTCTCAAGGTTTAACTTCCTTATTGCATACCGGCCGGGTTCCAAGAATGGGAAGGCAGATGCGCTCTCCCGCATGTTTCTGGACACCCCACGGGAAACGGAACCTAGTACCATTTTATCCCCCCAGAACTTTTGCTTAATCACAGAAGTGGACCTCGTAACTGCCATCAAGTCAGCTACCAGGCGCCGTCCGGTGCCCACCGACCTCTCCCTGGTTAAACATAACGACCTACTTTGGTCCAAGGAGAAAATTTTTGTCCCTCAAGAGACAAGGTCATTGGTTCTCAAAACCTTCCACGACCACAAACTGGCAGGCCACTTCGGGTCCACAAAGACTACTGAACTCGTCTCCCGTTCGTTCTGGTGGCCAGATTGGAGACGTGATTGCAAGGACTATGTTGCTTCCTGTATTACGTGCCAGCGCAGTAAGGGCCCAAAGGCCAAGTCTTGGGGGCTGTTAAGACCACTACCTATCCCTGAACGTCCATGGGCAGAGATCTCCATGGATTTCATTGTAGAGTTACCCCCTTCAAAGGAATTCACCACCATCTTTGTTGTCATCGACCGGCTCTCTAAGATGGCCCACTTCATACCTTTGGTGGGTACTCCTTCTGCTTCCACCACGGCTGATGTGTTTTTTAAGGAGATTGTAAGGCTGCACGGGGTACCTAAAAGCATCACCTCAGACAGAGGCACGCAGTTCACGTCAAGATTCTGGAAAGAATTGTGCAAATCCCTGGAAATTAAGGTCTGCCTCTCTTCCGCGTATCACCCCCAGAGCAACGGGCAGACAGAGAGGACCAACCAGACCTTAGAACAATACCTCCGATGCTTCTGCTCTGACTCTCAAAGCGACTGGTCAACCTTGCTGCCATACGCTGAGTTTGCGTACAATAACTCCATCCACTCTGCCACCCAACAGACACCTTTCTGGGCAAACTTCGGCTTCCATCCCTCATTTCTCCCTGCATCACCCCCGGAAACCTCAGTCCCGGCAGCCCAGGACCGGGTGAATTCTCTACAAAGCAACTTTCATAAACTTCAGGAACTAATGCAAAAGGCCCAGGAGGGGTACAGTAAATATTACAACAAGGGGAGGAAAATGAATCCGGTTTTCAAGGTCGGCGAGAAGGTTTGGCTGTCTTCCTCCAATTTGAAGTTACCTGTCCCTTCCCACAAATTGGGGCCGAAGTTCATCGGCCCATTCAAGATAAAAAGGGTCGTGAACCCTGTGGCCTTTGAACTCGAGCTTCCCCAGAGCTATAGGATTCATCCGGTTTTCCACGTCTCCCTACTGAAACCCGTTACTCCCAGTCCTTTCCCTGGCAGGGAAGTACCTCCGCCACCGCCTATCCTAGTTGAGGGCGAAAGGGAGTTTGAGGTGGAAGAAATCTTGAACTGCAGGAAAATGGGCAGACAGCTTCAGTACTTAATTAGATGGAAGGGTTACCCCCCTGAGGACAATTCGTGGGAACCTTCTAGGAATCTGCACGCTCCACGCTTAATTCGGGCCTTTCACCAAGCTCACCCGGAGCTGATGGCCAGCTTGGGTGTCCAGAGGCCACCCCTCGGGGGGGGGGGGCACTATCAGGAGAGCGGCGCCGGACGGACGGCCCGCTCTCTAGTGCGCATGCGCGGGGCTCGGCGCTCCGGCGCATGCGCACTCGCGGCTCGGCGGTCCGGCGCCGGCGCATGCGCACTGGCGCCCACCTGGCGGCGGTGACGCGCAATTAGCGTCACTCGGGCGCCTATTTAAAGCGCCCTGACGCACAGGCACCTTGCTGGTCTGTCTCTCCAGCTAAGTGCCTGTGCGTCCTGTGTTTCTGCAGATCCCTGACTTGAACCTACTGTTGCCAACCCGGATTGCCTGACCTCTCTGATAAATCTCCTGTGTTTGACCCCCTGGCTTGCCTACGGACTTCCTTGATAAATCTCCTGTGTTTGACCCCCTGGCTTGCCTACGGACTTCCTTGATAAATCTCCTGTGTTTGACCCCCTGGCTTGCCTACGGACTTCCTTGACAATCTCCTGTGTTTGACCCCCTGGCTTGCCTTACGGACTTCCTTGACAATCTCCTGTGTTTGACCCCCTGGCTTGCCTACGGACTTCCTTGATATCCCCGGTGTTTGACCCTCGGGCTTGTCCACCTGATCTCTACCAATTTCCCCGGTGTCAGCACCCTAGCCGGGCGTTTGGTCCTTGCCTCCCTACCCTGCCATCTGCCGGCCACACGGGCCAGGTCCTCATCACCTCCAGGTGCCCCGTCAGTTCCTGCTTACATATCGGAGGTGGCCTGTGCCTCCTGGTGCCGTTCGCTCCCTGTTCCATCTCCAGGGGCTTCCTGCGCCGGGTCGCAAGGGTGAACCGCTCTCGGCATCTCGGCCTCGGTAAGTACAGCTCTGACACAGGCGCTATTTTTAGCGCAATAGCACCTGCAAACCGCCCCAGTGTGAAAGCAGCCTTAGAGTTGCTTCACTTTGCTCATCCAGCTCTATGAACACTGTATACATACATCGTTGCTCTTAGTTACCTTGCTGACACCTGCAGTGCCACAGGACACAAGGCCATTCAGATACAGAGACACTCTATACAGACACCATTGTCCTTTCACCTTGCTGAGGAAGATCCTGCATTCTTTACTTGATAATCCAGGCCAGGTGCACTGTTTGGCTCTGCTATTCAAGGGTTTAAGTGCACCAACGAGAGTGGCTAGCTGAAGATCCAAGGTCTCATCCTTCTTCAAAGGGACTGAAGTTACTGGTACCATATGGGCATGCATGCATACTCAGGGCTCTGTATATGTAGTGGGTGTGCGGGATAGTTTGCCTTGGAAGCTAACTCCTTATGTGTCTATTTAAGTACAGTGTTGGTAGTTGGGCCTGTGGTGTCAGGGGACAGAGGATAGAGGTCTGACATGAGAGCGGGTCATTCCTCTGCTCTCCTCCTGCCTGGACTCTGCTCTCCTCCTGCCATATTGTGATTTATTGTTATTGAAGTGTTTCCCTCTGATTTGGTTTTTTTTTGAATCTCCTGAAAGCAGCCTGAATATAGTATTGAGCTATATTGCTCTTAATCTCAGTTATTGCTCTCCAATTGCATTACTTGAATATATATTACTGTTTGTAACTCTTTTCCACAGAAATATTGCCGTAAAGACAATTTCTGTGTTTTATCATAATGTGTGTGTTTCTCATTGGTCCTTGCACTTACACTATTACCAGGTGTGCCAGAAGGGGATGCGACTGTTATTGGGGTTGAGAGGCAGAGTACGCAACAAACATACTTAAAGTGTAAGTAAACCCCCCTATCGTTTTCAGCCAAGGAAGCTGCCACCTTTGCCTCTGTTTATTCTACAGCTGCCATGAAGCTGCACATGTGATCAGTTATAACACCATTGGATGGTTTGGCAGTTTGGTTGAGAGCACAACCAATGGGAGTGTTACATTTCCGGAACGTGCTGGAAATGAAACTGTTTTATAGATGGGTTTACTTCCGCTTTAAGCGGCTCCTCCGGGGGTAGCGCTACACATGCGATCAAGGAAATCAGTATTTACAGTTTCTTGCCTTAAAGAAGAATGAAAGGAAATTGCAAAATTCTCAAAATCATTTAAGCTGTTTTTAAACTGCACTGTGTGTCATATCCTGTAACTGTTCTTTTAAATTTTCTGCTTTCATTGTATTTGGCCAACTTTAGCCATGAAGAAGTTGATGTCACATCTGATATCCACCACGGATCCTCTCCTTTCTACGCAAAAGTATGTCTGAGCAAAATAAGGAAAAAAGAAGAACCCGGGAGGTAAAAAGCTCTCTAAGAAAACAAGTTCACAATCTAGAAAAAAAGGGAAAAATACACAAAACTGGGTCAAAATTAAATCATTCTTCTACTTACTGTATTTATTGGCGTATAACACTCACGGTTGCAAATAGCATGTGCGTGTTATACACCAATACTTCAATTTTAGATGCCTTGTAGGGGACAGGGAGGGGGGCTGCATTGAAGGCAATGGTGAGGCTGCTGCATTGATGGCAATGGTGAGGCTGCATTGATGTGGACTGATGAGGCTGCATTGATGGCACTTGTGATGCTGCAGATGGGCATTGATGGCAGATGAGCACTGACCCTTATATTGCTTCAAAGTTCCTTATTTCAAATGTAATTTTTTTTCCTGAAACTTCCCTCTTCAAATGAATGTGCGTGTTATACGCCGATAAATATGGTATTTGTTTTTCCCTATAACATTCTGACTGGTTTTCCTTACATCACACACATGTACATGATGGAAATTATTTATTCATGATTTCTCCTTTTATAGAATGTGTCCTTATTCATGATTTCTCCTTTTATAGAATGTGTCCTTATTCATGATTTCTCCTTTTATAGAATGTGTCCTTATTCATGATTTCTCCTTTTATAGAATGTGTCCTTATTCATGATTTCTCCTTTTATAGAATGTGTCCTGTACAATTTGTACAACTGTTTTTCCAAACAGTTTATCTCAGTCCTGAAGAAGCGTGAGAACCCGTGAAATGCACAGACCTACTCTATAGGATGCATAATGCAATCAGGAACGATAATTTGGTTGTAATGTCTATTTTATATATGCTGGGTGTTTTTTTTACATATTTTTTAAATAAAACAATATTTGATTTTATATATATATATATATATATATATGTGTGTGTGTGTGTGTGTGTGTATATATATATATACATACACACAGAAAGGCAAAATCAATACATATATTGAAAAAAAGGGGGGTAAAAAGTGAAAGAAATATATATCTCTATTCATATAACGGCATCCCTAAACCCTACACCAGTGGTCTCCAAACTGCGGCCCTTTGCTTGCCTTTATCTGGCCCTTGGGGCACTATTCCTCCCACTGACACCAACAATAGGGCACTATTCCACCCACTGACACCAATGATGGGGCACTATTCCTCTTCTGACACCAACTATTGGGCACTATTCCTCCCACTGACACCAGTTAAGGGACACTATTTATCCTACTGTAACCAACTATGGGAAACTATTCCTGCCTCTGACACCAATGAAAGGACACTATTCCTCCCACTGACACCAATGATGGGGAACCATTCCTCCAACAGACACCAATGATGGGGCACTATTCCTTCCACTGACACTAATGATGGGGCACTATTCCTCCCACTGACACCAATGATGGAACACTATTCCTCCCACTGACACCAATGATGGGACACTATTCCTTTCACTGACACCAATGATGGGGCACTATTCCCCTCAGTGACTCCAGTTGATGGGGCACTATTCCTCTCTATTTTTAGGTGAGGGTGGGGTAGGCTTCCCTGAATAAATTTGTTTTCAAGGAACACCTAAAGGCAGACAGAGTAGGTGCTGACCAAACTTACTGGGGTGGGGAGTTCAAGAGGATAGGAAAGGCTCTGGAGAAGTCCTGGAGGCGAGCATGGGATGAGGTAACAAAGGAAGCAAGATGTCTTGTGAGTAGCGGAGAGGATGATTTGGGTGATATCTGCAGATGATGTTGGTGATGTAGCTGGGGGTGATGTTGTGGATGGCCTTGTAAGTTGTAGATAGTTTTTTGAATTTTATACGGTGGGGTAGTGGAAGCCAGTGGAGAGACTGGCAGAAAGGGGATGCAATCATAGATCGGTTAGTAAAGTGTATTACTCTAGCACAGGGGTAGGCAACCTCGGCCCTCCAGCTGTGGTGAAACTACAAGTCCCATGAGACATTGCAAGACCCTGACAATCACAGGCATGACTCCTAGAGGCAGAGGCATGATGGGATTTGTAGTTTCACCACAGCTGGAGTCATGGGCGTCCGCAGAACTTTTTTCAGGGGGGGGGGGCATCATTTTAGGGTCACCCATGCACCGCCCCTTTTCGACAATGTCATTATCACATTATTATGGTCAGAGACTGCAGACGTAGTACAGTCCCTAGGATAAGTAATGGATAATGGCCAACAGGCCCTCTTACCAGACCCAGGGAAAATACAGCAGTGATCCCTTCAGCTGGATGATCGCTCACTCTGGGCTCCCCAGGGGCGACTCTTGTCAGTAGTTTAGCATGTCTGTACCCTGGTAGTGGCTCAGTTCTTCTCTCTCTGGTGGTGCTGAGCAGCGTGGCTCTCTCTGGTGGCATGGGGCAGCGTGGCTCTCTCTCTGGTGGCGCTGGGCAGTGTGGCTCTCTCTCTGGCTTCTGCCCAGCACACTCCTCATTCTTTGTCCTGTAGCACTCTCTCCCTCAGCTTTTTTCCAGGCTGCAGTCTCTCAATCTCTCTCTCGATCCAGCTGTAGCCTCCTCCCTGTGGAAAATGTGGCCACCAATCTTTGGGACTACATGTCCCATGATGCTCTCCTCTCCTAGTCTCCTTTGATTGGCCCTCAGTTATGGCCAATAGGGAAGGAACGGAGTGGGCAGGAAGCTGGGCGGGGGACCTGGTGAGAGCCACCGTCTCTTCTCCCTGACAGGAGAAAGGGAGGGCGAGCGGGGGGAAACCTCTGACAGCCCGAAGCTCGCCTTTCTCCTGTTACAGCATCGACAAGTTTTCTGCTGGACTGAGCAGGGAAAAGAGCTGAAGTCACACTACACTGATGGGGGGCTTGACAGAACCTTGATGGTGTCACCCCACTGGCGGGTGCCACTCGGGTGCGGGCTTGTCCACAACCCGATAGCGACGCAACTGTGCTGAATTTAAGATCCGATCCCTGATTCCAGGGGGGGGGCACTTGACCCCCCTTGCCCCTACCTGCGGACGCCCATCGCTGAGGTTGCCTACCCCTGCTCTAGCAGCAGCATTCATAATAGACTGAAGGGAGGATAAGCCTGTGTAAATGTAGGCCAGTGAGGGAGGAGTATTTGAGGTGGGATATAACCAGGGAGTGAGTAAGTTGTTTCATGGTGTCGTTAGTCGAATTCTGGAAATGTTGTGAAGGTTAAGGTGGCAAGATTTAGCCAGTGATTGGATGTGGGGCCCAAAGGAGAGATCAGAGTCTAGGATTACACCCAGCACCCTGGCAGGTGTGGGGGGACCAAAGGTTGTACTGTTGATCTCAATGGTAAAGTCATGAGGGGGGTATCAGGGGGGAGTAAATAATACAAGCTCAGTTCTAGAAAGATTGAGTATGAGTAAGTGGTGTGACCAGTGGCGAACCTAGACATTCTTTCGCCTGGGCAAAGAATCAGTTTGGTGTGCCCGCACCCCCCGCCCCCCGGGACAAGATTAGACAGGAAAGTGAGAAACTCCCAGGCCATAGCTGTTTAGTCAGCTGTCTGTGCCCTCCTCTGTTCCCCCACTCCTCTATTCCCCCCATGCTCCTCTGGTGGACCCCCTGCTCATCTGGTCCCCCACATGGTCCTATGGTCCTCTGTGCTCCTCTGGTCCCCCCTGCTCCTCTACCCCCCATGCTCCTCTGGTCCCCCCTGCTCCTCTGCCCCTCCATGCTCCTATGGTCCCCCCTGATCCTCTGCCCCCCATGCTCCTCTGGTCCTCGTGCTCCTCTGGTCCCACACATGCTCATCTGTTTTGCTCCTGCTCCTCTATTCCCCCCATGCTCCTCTGGTCCCCCTGCTCATCTGGTCCCCCACATGCTCCTATGATCCTCTGTGCTCCTCTGGTCCCCTACCTGCTCCTCTGTGCCCCCCCCCATGCTATTCTGGTCCCTGTGCTCCTCCGGTCCCCCCCCCCCCCCCCCCGCAGCACTCACCTACTCTCAGATGCAGGAGAATTGGTACCAGCTCCTCTCAATGCCGTAGCCAGAGCACATACCCCCCCCCCCCTCCCCCTAGTTTAGGCCTTAGGTGTGACACCCATTCTGATATGTCGCTCAGTAAAGAGGAATTGGGGTGCAGTAAAATGGCAGCAGGTGCTCTGGTCTGATGAGTCAAAATTGTGAAATATTTGGCTGTAGCAGGAGGCAGTTTGTTGATGAACGACTGGCGAGCCGTACAATAATGAGTGTCTGCAGGCAATTATAAAGCATGGTGGAGGTTCCTTGCTAATTTGGGGCTGCATTTCTGCAAACAGAGTTGGAGATGTGGTCAGAATCAATGGTGTCCTCAATGCTGAGAAATACAGGCAGATACGCCATACCATCAGGGAGGCGTGTGAATGGCTCACTTCAGGAAGTTAGGAGCTCACTGGATTCATGGCAGACCAACAGCTATACGTTTGTACCAGCCGTGTTTTTAACGACGAAACATGGGGAAATGTACATATACTGCAGAGATGAACTGAACTTTTTTTTTCTTTTGTCCAGAACGCACACTCTAAAGCCTCGTACACACGATCGGGAATTGTGTGATGACAGACTGTTGGCGGAAAATCCGACCGCACAAGGCTTAAGTGAATCAGTAACAGCCGATAACAAATATTATCAGTTCCCATAATTAACCATTATCTATAACGACTATGAAATATGAGATAAAAAGGCTACCACACCATAATAAATCTGACCTAACAGCTAAACTTTGGCTGCATAAAAGGAAGTATAGATTTAGTCCCATAAAGTTTAATATTTAAGTTTTTGGTATAAGCTCGAGAGTTAAATCCCAATTGAACTCTCTGGATTTATTGCCGTAATGCAGTCAGGCTGCATGTATAGTAATACGCTGCTCTTTTTTTTTTTTTTAGTACATAAGTTCCGCAGCAAGTGTTAAATTACCCATTTGTGGCAGCACCTTGAAGAGTCAGACCACTGCTCTCACGCACAACCTACGGCCTAGGTCTCCAACAACATACTTCCCAACTTTTTAAGATGGGAATGAGGAACACCTATCAGCAAAAGTATGCAGGCATAGGACACACCCCTTGTCACGCCCCCTTAAAGGAGAATTGTACAAAATAAAATCAAGATTGGTTAAACCCACAAGTGCTTCTTTTACCACTACTATTCCTTTATATTGGCTTTTGGAATTAAAAAATTCAGCAATTTAGAAATCAGATGAAAGGTTTAGGGCTGGAAAACACTTTTTTATATATAGAAAGTGTATTTTATATACTTCTATACAGATCAGACCAAAATGAGGGACAAATGAGGAGGAATGAGGGACAGAGGGACATTGCTCCAAATCAGGGACAGCCCATCAAAATCAGGGACAGTTGGGAGCTAACATGTCCAACATGGGCGTCCGCAGAACTTTTTTCAGGGGGGGGGGGGCATCATTTTAGGGTCACCCATGCACCGCCCTTTTCGACAATGTCATTATCACATTATCATGTTCAGAGACTGCAGACGTAGTACAGTCCCTAGGATAAGTAATGGATAATGGCCAACAGGCCCTCTTACCAGACCCAGGGAAACTACAGCAGTGATCACTCCAGCTGGATGATCACTCACTCTGGCTTCTACAGAAGCGACTCTTGTCAGTAGTGTAGCATGTCTGTGCCCCGGTAGTTCTCTCTCTGGTGGTGCTGAGCAGCCTGGCTCTTCTGGTGGCACTGGGCAGCGTGGCTCTTTCTCTTGTGTCACTGGGCAGCGTGGCTCTCTCTCTGGCTTCTGCCCAGCATGCTCCTCGTTCTTTGTCCTGTAGCACTCTCTCCCTCAGCTTTTTTCCAGGCTGCAGTCTCTCAATCTCCCTCTTGATCGAGCTGTAGCCTCCTCCCTGTGGAAAATGGGGCCGCCAATCTTTGGGACTACATGTCCCATGATGCTCTCCTCTCCTAGTCTCCTTTGATTGGCCCTCAGTTATGGCCAATAGGGAAGGAACGGAGTGGGTAGGAAGCTGGGTGGGGGACCTGGTGAGAGCCACCATCTATTCTCCCTGACAGAGAAAGGGAGGGTGAGCGGGGGAAACCTCTAACAGCCCGAAGCTCGCCTTTCTCCTGTTACAGTCCCGCCGAGTTCTATGCTGGACTAAGCAGGGAAAAGAGCCAAAGTCACACTACACTGATGGGGGGGGCTTGACAGAACCTTGATGGTGTCACCCCACTGGCGGGTGGCACCCGGGCGTGGGCTTGCCCGCACCCAGATAGTGACGCAACTGTTCTGAATTTGAGATCCGATCCCTGATTCCAGGGGGGGCACTTGACCCCTCTTGCCCCTACCTGCGGACGCCCATGATGTCCAACACCCCCTTGCACACTGCTCCAAACAACGGTGCTGCTCAGGGAGCTAAAACACTTTGGATTGGAGCAATGTGCAAGGAGGCGTGCCAGACCATTGGAGAGCAGGGTGGCTGATTGTGTGTGAAAGCAGAGGTCTGTCTCTCCAAGGTGCTGCCAGCAAAGGGTAGTTTAACCCTTGACTTAGTATTAACATTATTTAGTACTATGCAGTGTATTTATTACCAGATAAAAAGCCTGGCTGCATTACAATAGTAAATACTGATGGTTCGTTGGGTTTCTTTTCATGGATCCAGATGGTGAGATCTCTGCTGTGTGTAACCAGATCTATTATGGGGGTTTCCAACTTTCCCTGCTGGACTGTTTATTTTATATTATGGAGAATGTAACAGGAAGAGCTGGGCACCCAAAGGTGGGTTGGAACAAATACACTCATGCGGATGGAAAAAGAGCCAGGGATATCCCACCACTTATTCCCCCAAGAAACATAAAAATTCAGAGATAACTGGTGGCCCTCCAGCTGTTGCGAAACTACAAGTCCCATCATGCCTCTGCCTGTGGAAGTCATGCTTGTAACTGTCAGCCTTGCAATGCCTCATGGGACTTGTAGTTTCGCAACAGCTGGAGGGCCACCAGTTTGAGATCCCTGTAGGGCTCATGAACACAGGCATAATGTACTCCTATCTAAAGTGGATCTTGCTGCCAGAAGCTGGCAGAAACATTCGGTGTAAAAAGCTTAATGGCGCGTAAACTACTTGAGTTTGGATGCATATTTGTCCTAGAAGCGTCTTCATCCACTCCTCCAACTCCACTAGAATACATTTATGTGTGGACCCATGGACACGAGTTAATACATGTTTAGCCTCTTAAAGTGGAGGGCCACCCTAAAAAAAAAAAAAGAGCATTAATATTCTTTAAAAAATAAAAAATAAAACATTTGAAAAAAAAAATTTTTTTACCTGTACGGAAATCCCTGTTGCTAGGCAGTCTTGCTTTTTTTTTTTTTAAAGTTGTTTTTATTGAATTTTTAGGTAACACAGAACAAAACAGCCTATTGGGCATACCCAGGCTCAATCTCTACTATAAAACTAAACTAACATGAAAAAGAGAGGAAAAAAAAAAAAACACATACATATAAAATTATACATCCTAATAAAACCACTGTACGCTCAACCACCGATGTAGGATGTGCAAAACCATCTTTTAATTCCACCTATACCCTGCAAAGCTTTCAGTATAATAGTCATATACAAGTCTTACTCAGTCTTACTCCTACTCCCCCTCCCTAGGCAGTCTTCCTAATCTGCCTCCTTCCTACTCCGCGGTGATCGTCGTTGATCTTCGGTCTTCTGTCCTCACTGATGTCTTCTGGGTAATGGGGCGCGCTGTGTGTTCTGGGAACTGTGTGTTCCCTAACACAGCGCGTCCCATTCACAAAGCGCCGCGCAACTCGCGCATGCGCAGTAGGAAACGGGCGGTGAAGCCGTAAAGCCGCAAGGTTTCCCTTAGTGAGGATGGTGGCGCTGGAACCGGAGCGCCGAGGGACATGTCGGCCTCGGCGGCTGACATCGGGGGCGCCCTGGGAGGGTAAGTGTACTTATTAAAAGTCAGCAGCTACTTTTTTTTTAGCTGCTGACTTTTAAAAAAAAAATTTTTAAGCTGAAACACCCCTTTAAGGACCACCCACCCACCCGCAATGTACTGCCTGCATCCAGATTTAGGGCGCGCGTGTGCGCCTCCCCTGCCGACACCTGCTGTGATTGTACACAGCGGGAGTCTGTCAGCAAGTCCCGGCAAATGATTCATGGGCAGGAACTGCTGATTGGCTGTGTCCAATCACAGCCCAGAGCCCTGTGTTGACAATCAACACAGAGCTCTGTACAGAGGGAACAATCGCTCTGTTTTTTATCCCTGCAAAGGGATAAGAAACAAAGAGATCTTTAGTGAAAAACAGCACACATTACACATTGTTAGGCACACATTTAACTCCCGCTGATCGCCCTAGATGTTAACCCCTTCCCAGACAGTGTCATTAGTACAGTGACAGTGTATATTATTAGCACTCATCACTGTATTAGTGTCACTGGTGATGTCAGTGGCAGTTAGTCCCCCCCCCCCATATATATATATACACATACACACACCATATATACACCGTAGAAGCTATACTTTTCCCACAAGCCAATTAATACACACTTATTGTGATTTTTTTAGATTTTCTTTTTACCAAAGACAGTGTAGCAGAATACATTTTAGGCAAAATTTATTAAGAAATTATATTTTTACATTTTTTTTATTGGATATGTGTTATAGCAGAAATAAAAAAAAAAGCTTTTTTTTTTTTTTAAATAGTTTTTTTTTTTTTTCGTTTATATTGCAAAAAAAAAAAAGAATAAAAAAAAAAAAACAGAGATTGCACAGTGGTGGCAGAGTATTGCACAGTGGTGGCAGAGAATTGCACAGTGGGGGCAGAGCATTGCACAGTGGGGGCAGAGCATTGTGCAGTGGTTGCAGAGTATTGCACAGTGGGGGCAGAGCATTGCACAGTGGTTGCAGAGTATTGCACAGTGGGGGCAGAGCATTGCACAGTGGTGGCAGAGTATTGCACAGTGGTGGCAGAGCAATGCACAGTGGTGGCAGAGCAATGCACAGTGGTGGCAGAGCATTGCACAGTGGTTGCAGAGTATTGCACAGTGGGGGCAGAGCATTGCACAGTGGGGGCAGAGCAATGCACAGTGGTGGCAGAGCAATGCACAGTGGTGGCAGAGCATTGTACAGTGGTTGCAGAGCATTGCACAGTGGGGGCAGAGCATTGCACAGTGGGGACAGAGCATTGCACAGTGGTGGCAGAGCATTGCACAGTGGTGGCAGAGCATTGCACAGTGGTTGCAGAGCATTGCACAGTGGTGGCAGAGCATTGCACAGTGGGGGCAGAGCATTGCGCAGTGGTTGCAGAGTATTGCACAGTGGGGGCAGAGCAGTGTGCAGTGGTTGCAGAGTATTGCACAGTGGGGGCAGAGCATTGCACAGTGGTTGCAGAGTATTGCACAGTGGGGGCAGAGCATTGCACAGTGGTGGCAGAGTATTGCACAGTGGTGGCAGAGCAATGCACAGTGGTGGCAGAGCATTGCACAGTGGTGGCAGAGCATTGCACAGTGGTTGCAGAGTATTGCACAGTGGGGGCAGAGCATTGCACAGTGGGGGCAGAGCATTGCACAGTGGTTGCAGAGTATTGCACAGTGGTGGCAGAGCATTGCACAGTGGTGGCAGAGCATTGCACAGTGGTTGCAGAGTATTGCACAGTGGGGGCAGAGCATTGCACAGTGGGGGCAGAGCATTGCACAGTGGGGGCAGAGCATTGCACAGTGGTTGCAGAGTATTGCACAGTGGGGGCAGAGCATTGCACAGTGGTTGCAGAGCATTGCACAGTGGTGGCAGAGTACTGCACAGTGGTGGCAGAGCATTGCACAGTGGTGGCAGAGCATTGCACAGTGGTTGCAGAGTATTGCACGGTGGGGGCAGAGCATTGCACAGTGGGGGCAGAGCATTGCACAGTGGTTGCAGTGTATTGCACATTGCAGGCACTGACCAGCGCTGTGGGCACTACACATCCAGCCCACAGCGCTGGTCCGGTCTCTCCCCCTTTCCGCTTCTCCCCTCTCACTGTACTGATCGGTACAGAGAGGGGAGGGAGGAACCGGCGTCATGACGTGACGCCGGTTTGTGTACATGTGATCGCTCCGTCATTTGACGGAGCGATCACGTGGTAAACGGCCGCTATCAGCGGGTGTTTACCATGATCCGTGATGCGCCGGGTCCTTGGGACCCGCCGGTCACGGTTGTTCCCGAGTGCGCGTCCCAGGGGGTGCGGGGGCAAGTTTCTGGGAGGACGTCCGAGAATAAGCCGACCGCGCTGTAGCCATCTTTTTCGGCTATGGCCCGGTCGGCATGTGGTTAAGGGAGGAGGCTTACCAGATATTGTTGCCCTGGTGGGGCCTACGCCACCCAGGTCAAAAAATCTTGTAGGTTGCGATAAAACCAATGGAAAGATGGAATCCTGTATCTTATCCCTGGAGCAGCATCAGACCATCAGATCACCAATCACAACCATCGTATGTAATCCAACACCAATGGAAGGGAGGTAGGAGCTTGGCATCAAATGTCATCAACCATGCAAATAAAAATCAGCATAGCGTGATACCGTTTCAGAAAGAAATTTATTTAAAAATATAAATGAAGCACTCACATTTCAGAGGAGGATCTTAGGCATTGAAAAGTATATGTAGAGTAGCGATATCTGTAGAGGGGTCCACCCTAAAGCTGCTGACTTAAACATTTTTTTTTTTTTTAGGCGGAGCTCCGCTTTAAAATAGCATAGTGCTAAATAGCAAAAAATGGCCTGGTCAGGAAGGGGGGTAAAACCTTCCAGAGCTGAGGTGGTAAAAGCATGTAGGTGTAAAATAAGCCAAAATATTAATCGCAGGATTGGGCATTTTTTTTTTTTTTTACAGCGCTAAACAACGCTCTAAATTATGGCGTCAAACCTTGCTTTGTGCATGAACACATTGGCTATAATAAAGCCACATTAAGATAAAAAGAAAAAAAAATATGCAATATGGATCAGAAAGCGGCAATTTTTCCACCTGTGTCCATGAGTTACATGACTCTTGTGGGTGAAAGCCTAAAAAAACAAGCCTAAAAAAGAAAAACTAAAGCAGCCATCACATTTAAAAATGAGTAACGCTGCAATATATTAAGTTTCTGCTTTTTAAAGCATAAAAAAGCTGAGGGCTTGTTTACACTCCCAACTCCAGAAACCACTTTTCATATAAAACTTTTACTTTTTGCAGCTGTCAGAGGTTTGTGGTTTCAGAAGCGGATGGATAATAATGGGGGAGGGGGGCACTTTCACAATGACTGGCATGTACCAGAAGAAAGTCAGCACATTCTATAAAATCGTTGCTGTCAGATTCGGAATGATTATAAGGCTATAAAAAAAAAATATATATATATATATATATATATTTTTTTTTTTTATTTTTTTTTTATAGCCTTATATTCATTCCGAATCTGACAGCAACGATTTTATAGAATGTGCTGACTTTCTTCTGGTACATGCCAGTCATTGTGAAAGTGCCCCCCTCCCCCATTATTATTATATTATATATATATATATATATATATATATATATATATATATATATATATATATATATATATATATATATTTTATTTTATTTTACGAGAAAAACTTATTTTATTACAAGAAAAACATTTTTTTTTTGTATATTTGTACTGTAACATAATGCTGACTATATCAATTAAAGGATCATTCCAACCAAAACTTTTAGTTTTCTTCTGGGGTAGTGGATACCAAGGGTCTGAATCACCAACCAACCAACCGACCAACCGAGGCTCCAGAGACAAGATCTCTACATTCAGGTATCCACTTCCTCCCATCTCTTCTGCCCATAACAACACAGTCACTCATTACAGAGAATGCAGCAAGAGCAGTGAGACTTTAAAGTGTATGTAAACCCTACCAATTAACTTCCCTTATTTGCTCCATTTTGATCTATTAACTGCTTGCTGACCAGCCGGCGTTATTATATTGCGGCCGGTCGGCACGTTCCCACGAGCCGTCGTAGCTATACGCCGGCTCATTTAACCACTTCAGCCCCGGAAGGATTTACCCCCTTCCTGACCAGAGAACTTTTTACGATTCGGCACTGCGTTGCTTTAACTGACAATTGCGCGGTCGTGCGACGTTGTACCCAAACAAAATTGACGTCCTTTTTTCCCCACGAATAGAGCTTTCTTTTGGTGGTATTTGATCACCTCTGCGATTTTTAATTTTTGCAAAATAAACAAAAAAAGCGTCAATTTTGAAAAAAAAAGCAATATTTTTTACTTTTTGATATAATAAATAATAAATATAAATATCCTCAGTTTGGGCCGATACGTATTCTTCTACATATTTTTGGTAAAAAAAAAAATCGCAATAAGCATATATTAATTGGTTTGCGCAAAAGTTATAGCGTCTACAAAATAGGGGATGGTTTTATAACATTTTTATTATTATTTTTCTTTTTATTAGTAATGGCGGCAATCTGCGATTTTTATCGGGACTGCAACATTATGGTGGACACATCGGACACTTTTGACACTATTTTGGGACCATTGACATTTATACAGCGATTAGTGCTATACAAATGCACTGATTATTGTGTAAATGACACTGGCAGGGAAAGGGGTTAAACACTAGGGGTCAATCAAGGGGTTAAGTGTGTCCTAGGAAGTAATTCTAACTCTGGAGGGGGGTGGGCTTCCACTCACATGACATCGATCATTGCTCCCGATGATGATCGCGGGGAGACCGGCGGACATTGAGTCCGCAGGTCCTGCGGGCATGGTCACGCTGTACGTGGCAGGCACGCGCGCCCGCTAGCCCCGCCAATTAAAGGGGACGTACAGCTACGCCCATTTCCCCACCGTTGCCATTATGCCGATGTATATCGGCGTGCGGCGGTCGGCAAGTGGTAAAGTGGTTTTCAAATATGAACAATGCATATCCCTCTATAGTGTGTGCTTGTCTAAATTCAGAGTGTCATTTTTCTCGTTCCTCTGCTATCAGCACGATTCACTTCTGACAGGTTTTCCTGACACCAAGAGAAAAATGGTGACGGGAGGGATCTCCAGCACACAGTCTGTGAATGACAGCCTCAGCTCTGCTCCTGTCCCTCCAATCAGCTCTCAATGAGCTCTGCCGAGTGTAACTTCAGCTCCCCACCCCCTGCTCCCTGAAAGGCAATCTGTGTAAATCCTGGACTTTGAACGGCTGTAGAAAAGAGAAGACGGCAGATAAAAAGGTACAACTTACGTAGGAGGATTTGTTTAATCTCTGTGTATCACCTGAGGCCAGTCACTGGGTATATGTCAGGGTTTACAACCACTTTAAGTATATCATTACAAGTTTTTTGTTATATCTGTATTCTCCTTGGTCAACACCACAGAAACTGAGATGCTCTCCTGCGATCCTGTTTAAGACTTGCTTTGCTGACATCCCTTCTGGCTCCAGATCCTGCTTGCTGTTCCACTACATTGATGGCGGGGGTGTCACCGCTTCAGGAAGCTCAAACAATGGTAAACCTCTTCACCAGTTTAGAAGCCACAGGTGCTGGCAATGCATATAGCAATAGATAGTAAGTATTTCTGGACAGCCGCACTCCGAAAAAATTGCCTTTTATAAAAAAAAAAAACACAGCATCAAAAGAACTGACGCGTTTCACACTACAAACAGTGCTTACTCATAGCTGAAGTAGTAAGCACTGTCTGTATTGTGAAACACGTCAGTTCTTCTGTACGTTCTGCTGTGGCATGTATTTGTGATCCTGTGTTTTTTTGAATAAAAGGTAATTTTTTCGGAGTGCGGCTGTCCAGAAATACTTCCACTACATTGATCCCTGACTTCTGGCTTGGCTGACTATCCGTTCCAGTTACTGAACTTTGGCTATGTTTTGACTACGTTTGTTCTTTTTACTTTTATTATTAAACAAGTGTGATTTAACTGTACTTCTGTCTCGGCCTGATTCTATGGCTTCTGACACATAGTTACCGTTTGGTGAGAAAATGTTGGCCCCCTCAGGACAGGATATGTACCTGGCAAAATCACTGGATGAAAATAAAGACTAAACCCTCCAGCCCCCAAAACAAGAGTCTAATGCAGCCACCACATCCAAGGACTAGTAGTCGAAAATATATTACAATCTTGTTCTTTAGGGTTACAAATATTTAAAATAAATTTCCTTTAAAGTGTTACTAAACCCAGGACTCTGCATTCACTATATCTGGTCTCCCACAGTACACAGAACATGGAGATGCAATTATTTTAGTAAATATAAACTGCTAAAGACCTTTTCTCATCAGCAGTATAGAGCAGTCTTGTGACTTCTATCATTGTCCAGCCATGCACTAGTTAAAGCTTGTAGGAGGGGTTTTCTGACTAACCCAAGAGACTGCATGACCCCTGACCCCCTGTCTGGACAGTGCTGATTGGCCCTGTGCTGATCACATGCACCCTCCCAAGAAAAATAAAAAAACTCTCTAGCAATACACACCAAACTGAGCATGTGCAGCCTGACTCCATAGACACTGTGTTATAAGGAAATGAGAAGACAGTAGAAGGAGGGGAGGATCAGAGAAGACAGCATCAAACAGCCTTTTTACACAACGCGGAGGATTAACCCCTTAGGCTCCACCGTGAGTATAACAAGCATGCTTTACTGCATATACAGACTGATTTTACTGTTAGTGGGTTTAGTATCACTTTAACCGCTTGCCGACTGCCTCACGCAGATATACTGCGGCAGAATGGCACATTTAGACAAACTAACGTAGCTGTATGTTGTCCTTTAAGAGGCTGCCTGTGGCAGGCTCCGTGAGTCGGGTCACGGGATACCCGCGATCGTCTCACAGAGAGGAAGAACGGGGAGATGCTAATGTAAACAAGCATCTCCCTGTTCTGCCTAGTGATAGTGTCACTGATCTCAGCTCCCTGTGATCGGGAGCAGAGATCAGTGACATGCCACCCGTAGCCACGCCCCCCCCCCCCCCACAGTTACAATCACTCCCCAGGACACACTTAACTGCCCCCTAGTGGTTAACCCCTTCACTGCCAGTTTAATTTACACAGGAAACAGTATATTTGTATAGCACTGATTGCTGTATAAATGACAATGGTCCCAAAAATGTGTCAAAAATGTCCGATGTGTCCGCCATAATGTCGCAGTCACGATAAAAATCGCTGATCGCCGCCATTACTAGTAAAAAAAAAATTATTAATGAAAATGCCATAAAACTATCTTGCAAACGCTATAACTTTTGCGCAAACCGATCAATAATCGCTTATTGCTATTTTTTTTTTACCAAAAATATGTAGAAGAATACGTATCGGCCTAAACTGATGGAAATTTTTTTTTTTTATATATATATATATATATTTATTATAGCAAAATGTAAAAAATAATGCATTTTTTTCAAAATTGTCTCTCTGTTTTTGTTTATAGCGCAAAAAATAAAAGCCGCAGGGGTGATCAAATACCACCAAAAGAAATCTCTATTTGTGGGAAAAAAAGGACGTCATTTTTGTTTGGGAGCCACGTCGCACGACTGCGCCATTGTCAGTTAAAGCGACGCAGTGCAGAATCGCAAAAAGTGCTCTGGTCAGGAAGGGGGTAAATTCTTCCAGGGCTGAAGTGGTTAAAGTCACATACAAAGTTATTGAGTGATTCAGACCATTGTTCACCTACAGCTCTAATATCGGTTTAAGGAAGCTGATATGGGTGCATATTCAAATACTTATGCTGGCTGTATGTAAAAATAAATCGAATTATATATAATAAATAAAAATCTCGATTAAGACGGCTTTCACACCAAGCCGCGGCCGGCGGTAAAGCAGCGATATTTTAGCGCCGCCTTACCATCGTTTTAGCGGCGTTATTCGGCCTCTAGCGGGGCGTATTTAACCCCCCGCTAGCGGTCGAAAAGGGGTTAAATACGCCCGAAAAACGCCGCCGGAGCGGCGTTTTTGCCAGCGGTATCGCGGGGCTGCCCCATTGATTTTAATTGGGAGCAGCGGTGGAGGAGCGGTGAGTTCACCGCTCCTTCACCGCTCCAAAGAAGCTGCTGGCAGGACTTTTTGTGATGCCCTGCCAGCTCCCCACCGCAGTGTGAAAGCCCTCGGGCTTTCACACTGGGGTGCATGGAGCAGCTTTTTTCAGGCGCTATACAGGCGCTATTTTTATTTTTTTATAGCTGCCTGAAAAGGGTTAATCTACTTGGACATTATCTCCGGATTGCCTTGTAGTTCTTTTTGGCAAATGGCCTTGGTATCCGGTGACTGTTACATGGCCATTAGTGTGGTGCTTTCCCAAGCTGTGTTTTTTTTTTTTAAATAAAATAAAGTATGAGTAAGTATTTCCCGATAGAGAACTGTATTTTGTCTTTCTTGTACATGTTATTTTATGGGTTCCTAGACATATACTATTTTAGGTCATCCCCCAGTTGAACTATGAAGAAGTCAAAGGAGTAGTTATGCCCCGTACACACAATAGGATTTTCCGATGGAAAATGTGTGATAGGACCTTGTTGTCGGAAATTCCGACCGTGTGTAGGCTCCATCACACATTTTCCATAGGAATTTCCATAACACAAAATCTGGTTCTCAAATTTTCCAACAACAAAATCCGTTGTCGGAAATTCCGATCGTGTGTACGATGACACACAAAGTGCCACGCATGCTCGGAAACAAGCAGAAGAGCAGCACTGGCTATTGAACTTCATTTTTCTCAGCTCGTCGTACGTGTTGTACGTCACCGCGTTCTTGGCGTTCGGAATTTCCGACCAACTTTGTGTGACCGTGTGTATGCAAGACAAGTTTGAACCAACATCAAAGAATGTTGATCACTATTCCTCCCACTGATACCAATGATGGGGCACTATTCCTCCCACTGACACCAATGATGGGGCACTATTCCTCCCACTGACACCAATGATGGGGCACTATTCCTCCCACTGACACTTGCAATGGAGCACTATCCCTGCCATTGACACTAATGATGGGGCACTTTTTCTTCCACTGATACTAATGATGGGGCACTATTCTTCCCACTGATACCAATGATGGGACACTATTCCTCCCACTGACACCAATGATGGGACACTATTTCTCCCACTGATACCAATGATGGGGCATTATTCCTCCCACTGACACCAATGATGGGACACTATTCCTCCCACTGATACCAATGATGGGGCACTATTCCTCCCACTGACACCAATGATGGGGCACTATTCCTCCCACTAATACCAATGATGGGACACTATTCCTCCCACTGACACCAATGATGGGACACTATTTCTCCCACTGATACCAATGATGGGGCACTATTACTCCCACTGACACCAATGATGGGACACTATTTCTCCCACTGATACCAATGATGGGGCATTATTCCTTCCACTGACACCAATGATGGGACACTATTCCTCCCTCTGATACCAATGATTGGGCACTATTCATGCCACTGGCACCAATGATGGGACACTATTCCTCCCACTGACACCAATGATGGGACACTATTTCTCCCACTGATACCAATGACGGGGCACCATTCCTTCTCTTACTAACCACCAACCCTGAGGACGTGTCTGATCTGAGACATTTTCTACCCCCACTGGCCACGATCCGACCCCCCTAAAGTCTATAGGATAGTAAACTGGCCCTTTTGTTTGAAAAGTTTGGAGACCCCTGACTTTGAAAGTGTGTGCAAAGTGGTTACCTCAGCAGTTGACACCAGATTTGAAGGAGGTGGAAGCCTGCTTCAAACATTGCTGGAAGTATTTGAAGCCAATAAAGATATATTATTTGCTGATCTGGTGATAATGGATGAAACGTGGGTGTATCTTTATGAAACGAAGAATCAGTCCATGAAATGTTATCACACCTCTTCTACAAGGCCTAATAAGTTCAAGAGCCAGTCATCAGCAGAGAAAGTCATGATGACTGTTTTTTTGGGATGACAAGGGCGTGATTCTCCTTGATTTTCTGGAACGTGACCATACCATGACCAGCAAGCACAAAGAATTCATTAGGAGGAAGAGAGCCGAAGAAGAATCTGAAAATGATCCACATTCACCAAGAAAATGCACAAACACATGTGGATGGGGCCTACTCACCCTACACGTGGCAGTTCTTTTCTCGTATAAGTGATCACTAATGCCTGGGGGACCAGACAGGGCTGAAGTCATGTGGACATAAAGGCAGAACCCCGGCTTAGAAGTGAGCCATACGCTTTGTGTAGCTGTGACATGCAAATTCCTCCTGTGAAACACTGTGTCCCATATCGCTGCATACTTTCCATGTAGCATTTAGAGGAGGCCACTGCTGAGGCTGTGTCCCGCTCCACAAGTCCAGCGCTCTTCTGCTACCTGTGACACAACCGGGTCCTGCCGTGCACTAAGCGTGGACCTCATGCGTGCACTTAATTAACTTTTTACTCTCCCGTACCTGTGCCATATCTGGCTGAATACAAATGCACTTCACACAAAATTTTGAACACCATTTATCATTTTCCTTCAACTTCGCAATTATTAGACATGTGCGATTAGTTTCGTACGAATCGAAAATTCGTACGAATTTTTTGAAATTCGTACGAATCCGAAATACGAATATTTATGCATAAGAATTCTGTACGAAATACTAAATTTCGTTTACGAAATACGAAATTTCGTAAACGAATTTCCGTTCCAAATTAACAGAAAGTATCAGAAACGTGACTGGTGTTAATATGCAGAATTCTGTACGAAATATGAAATTTCGTTTACGAATTTCCGATCCAAATTAACAGAAAGTATCAGAAACGTGACTGGTGTTAATATGCAGAAGAATTCTGTACGAAAAACGAAATTTTGTTTACGAAATACGAAACTTCGTAAACGAATTTCCATTTTAAATTAACAGAAAGTATCAGAAACGTGACTGGTGTTAATATGCAGAAGAATTCTGTACGAAATACGAAATTTCGTTTACGAATTTCCGATCCAAATTAACAGAAACGTTTAAATAAATAAAAAAAATTAAAAAATTTGTACGAAATTCGTTTTCCGTACGAATCCGAACGAAATTTCGTATACGAATTACGACATTTTTTTAATACGAAATGGAACAAAACTAAACAAATTTTTTGACGGCGCCCATGTCTAGCAATTATGTGCCACTTTGTGTTGTTTATCACATAAAATCCCAATAAAATACATTTACATTTTTGGTTGTAACATGACAAAATGTGGAAAATTTCAAGGGGCATGAATACTTTTTTAAGAGCACCCGGCACATGAATTACAGCAGCCAGGGTTTCCTTTTTAAGCATCCAGAGGCTCTAATAGGTTTCAAAATAGGGTGGGCTACAAATGCGACCAGAGCCCACCCAGGTGTGTTACAACAACGATTGAATACTCGCTACTAAAACACTGATCCTCAATCCGGCCAATCAGAAGTGGGTGTGAGACCCATTTTCCGATTGCCCGAAAAGAGAAGACTCCCAATTGGATGTGGAGGGAGGAAACGGAAGCCGCTGCCGACGTCATCGCAGTGATGACCCGTGGAGAGCAGGAGAATGTGAGGCTGCCGCCGAGCAGGGGAAGCCGCCGGTGATGGGGTAAGTGCTACACCAACCGGGGGGGGGGGGGTTGTAGTGTTTCTACCCCCCCTGGAAAAAAAAATTCCACCGGCCGCCACTGCTATATATATATATATATTGTATATATGTATGCTGGATATACAGTATATACATCTTTGCCTTTAAGTTTTTCATTTTGTTATTGATCCATTTCTCTATGAACAAAAACAAAAAGCTGCCAATTTTGTTTTTATGCCAGGGTTCCCCAGTAGGGATGAGCCGAACACCCCCGGGTTCGGTTCGAATCAGAACCTTCGAACGGACCGAAAGTTTGCGCGAATTTTCGAACCCTATACGTTATAATGGACGCGAACGTTCGAAATCAAAAGTGCTAATTACAACGGCCAATATGCATGTTAATGTCATAAAACAGGTTTGGGGACCCGGGTCCTGCCCCAGGGGACATATATCAATGCAAAAAGAACTTTTAAAAACTAACGTTTTTTCGGGAGCAGTCATTTTAATGATGCATAAAGTGAAAAAAAAAAAAGTGACATTTTCCTTTAAATATGGTACCTGGGGGGTGTCTAAAGTATGCCTGTGAAGTGGCATGTGTTTCCCGTGTTTAGAACTATCCTTGCACAAAATGACATTTGTAAAGGAAAAAAAGAAGCCATTTAAAACCACTTGCGGCTTTAATGTCATGTCTTGTCCTGGCCGCCATATGGCTGAAAATCCTTGAGAAAAATGGCATGGCTACCCCATCACCCCCCACCCCCCCACCCCAGCCCCTTTGGGTCTTGTATGGATATTAAGGGGGACCCGCACCCAAAATAAAACCCTATACCTACAACCCTATATACTCTGAACAGCAGTATATAGGTGGTGCAAACAAGACACGGACTGTAGGTTTGTTCTTAAGTAGAATCTGAACAGGTACATTATGAAGTGTAGCTCCATCCCAAAAAAATCTATTTTTAAGCTTTTTGGAGAACATAGGGAGGGGTTATCACCCCTGTAACATTTGCTGTCTTTGCACATCTGTTCAGAACATGTCACCTCACTTTCCGTCCCAATGACAAATGTTTCTGGAAAAGTGGGGTTTGAATTGAAACAAGGATTGGTGATAAAGTATCAGTAGAGAGGAGATACCTTTTTCCCAAATTAAATCTAACAGGATAGAATTTCCCTTCCTAGGGGTAGATTTCCTCTCACTTCCTGTTTTCTCTTTCCGTTTGCAAGTAGGAGTCGTTTGTAAGTTGGATGTTTGAAAGTAGGGGCCTGGCGTATATACTCTGCAGAAATTTGCCCTATTAGATGTTGGTGTAGCCACAAGACTGGTGGGCACAGGAATGGGCCCTGCTGTGAGTTAATAGATCAAGATTTGTACTTGCATGCACCTGTTGAACCGGGCAGAAAAATTGGGCCTTTGGTGGTGGTGGTGGTGGTGGTGGACGGTGTTGCCACAAGACTGTAAGCTCTCACAGTTACTCTTGGTGGGCGCAGGAATGGGCCCTGCTGTGAGTTATTAGATCAAGATTTGTAATTGCATGCACCTGTTGAACAGGGCAGAAAAATTGGGCCTTTGGTGGTGGTGGTGGTGGTGGTGGTGGACGGTGTTGCCACAAGACTGTAAGCTCTCACAGTTACTCTTGGTGGGCGCAGGAATGGGCCCTGCTGTGAGTTATTAGATCAAGATTTGTAATTGCAAGCACCTGATGAACAGGGCAGAAAAATTGGGCCTTTGGCGGTGGTGGTGGTGGTGGTGGACTGTGTTGCCACAAGACTGTAAGCTCTCACAGTTACTCTTGGTGGGCGCAGGAATGGGCCCTGCTGTGAGTTATTAGATCAAGATTTGTAATTGCATGCACCTGTTGAACAGGGCAGAAAAATTGGGCCTTTGGTGGTGGTGGTGGTGGTGGTGGTGGTGGACGGTGTTGCCACAAGACTGTAAGCTCTCACAGTTACTCTTGGTGGGCGCAGGAATGGGCCCTGCTGTGAGTTATTAGATCAAGATTTGTAATTGCAAGCACCTGATGAACAGGGCAGAAAAATTGGGCCTTTGGCGGTGGTGGTGGACGGTGTTACCACAAGACTGTAGGCCCTCATAGTTACTCTTGGTGGGCGCAGGAATGGGCCCTGCTGTGAACTATTAGATCAAGATTTGTAATTACACGCCCCTGTTAAACAGGGGCTGAAAAATTGTGCCTTAGACATTGGTGCTGGTGCCACAACACTGCAACCCCTCACAGATACTGTACTCTTAGCACAGCAATGAGACCTGTTGCAAAGCATTGCCTAAAAATTGTAATTACACGCCCCAATAGGGGCTGAAAAATTGTGCCTTAGGCACTGGTGCTGGTGCCACAACACTGCAACCCCTCACAGATACTGTACTTGGAGCACAGCAGTCACACGTGTTGCGAAGCATTTTTTTAAAAAATTGTAATTACACGCCCCTGTTAAACAGTGGCTGAAAAATTGTGCCTTAGGCACTGGTGCTGGTGCCACAACACTGCAACCCCTCACAGATACTGTACTTGGAGCACAGCAGTCACACGTGTTGCGAAGCATTTTTTAAAAAAATTGTAATTACACGCCCCTGTTAAACAGGGGCTGAAAAATTGTGCCTTAGGCACTGGTGCTGGTGCCACAACACTGCAACCCCTCACAGATACTGTACTTGGAGCACAGCAGTCACACGAGTTGCGAAGCATTTTTAAAAAAATTTTTAAGTACACGCCCCTGTTATACAGGGGCTGAAAAATTGTGCCTTAGGCACTGGTGTGGTGGCATGGATCATTGAGGAGGAGGAAGAGGATAGTCAGTGAACATAACAGGACAGTCACTCAGCATCAGCATAGGCAGTCTTGAAGGGATGTGACATTATAAATTATTCCGTTATATCCGCTTCAGGTGCCTGGTAGCTGGTGGTGATCCAAGACTGATTCATTTTGATGAAGGTCAGTCGATCAACCGAGTCGGTGGACAGGCGCACCCTATGATCGGTGACAAATCCTCCAGCAGCACTGAATGTGCGTTCGGAAAGAACGCTGGAGGCAGGACAGGCCAGTAGCTCAATTGCATACTGTGCAAGCTCTGGCCAGTGATCCATCCTCAGGACCCAGTAAGCCAGAGGATTTTCGGTGGGAAAGGTGTCCAAGTCTGACCTTGCCCCAAGGTATTCCTGCACCATGTATATCAGACGCTGGCGATGGTTGCTGGAACCGATCATACCTTGGGGCTGCGGACTAAAAAATTGTCTGAACGCATCGGTCAGACGTCCACCTTCCCCACCGCTCCTTCTGCTACTGACCAAAGCCTCAGCAACTCGTCGCCCAGGACCAGGAGTTTGTAACCTCCCAGTTTCTGGGAACGCGTTGCACAGACCTTTCTGCAAGGCCTCCCTGAGATGTCTCATCCTCTGCTCCCTCTGCGACGGCAAGATAAGGTCCGCAACCTTACCCTTGTACCGTGGATCAAGGAGAGTGGCCAGCCAGTAATGGTCCCTCTCCTTGATCCGAAGAACACGAGGATCCTTCCGCAGGCTTTGCAGGATAAGGGAGGCCATGCAGCGTAGGTTAGCTGAGGCATTCGGTCCGGAGTCTTCTGGGTCACTGAGGATGACATGATCGCCAGCCACCTCCTCCCAGCCACGTACAAGTCCACTGGTTTGTTGGGACTGTACATCATCCCTAAAAGACTGCTGCTGCTGCTGATGCTGAGTGCCAGGCTCCACCTCCATGCTCACACAATCCTCCTCCTCCTCCTCCTCCTCATCCTCATCCTCTTCCTGTGTGATGGGTGGGACAGAAGGAACACTGTCCGGATAAAGGGGGCCTTGAGAGGCAAGGAAGTCCTCCTCTTCCTGCCTCTGTTCTGCCTCAAGTGCCCTGTCCATTATCCCACGCAGCGTATGCTCCAACAGGTGGACAAGAGGTACAGTGTCACTGATGCATGCACTGTCACTGCTCACCATCCTCGTGGCCTCCTCAAATGGTGAGAGGACAGTGCATGCATCCCTGATCATGCTCCACTGACGTGGGGAAAAAAAACCAAGCTCCCCTGACCCTGTCCTGGTGCAGTAGTCGCAAAGGTACTCATTGATGGCCCTCTGCTGCGTGTGCAGTCGCTGCAGCATGGCCAACGTTGAGTTCCACCTGGTGGGCATGTCACATATTAGGCGGTTCTTGGGCAGGTTCAGCTCCTTTTGCAGCTCAGTCAGCCGAGCACTGGCATTATAAGATCGGCGGAAATGCACACAGACTTTCCTGGCCTGCCTCAGGACATCCTGTAAGCCTGGGAACCGGCCCAAGAACCGCTGCACCACCAGGTTGAGGACGTGAGCCATACAGGGCACATGGGTGAGCTGCCCCTGTCGCAGGGCGGAGAGGAGGTTGGTGCCATTGTCAGAAACGACCATTCCTGGCTTAAGCTGACGTGGCGTCAACCACCTCTCGGCCTGCCCCTGCAGAGCTGCCAGAACCTCTGGCCCAGTGTGGCTCCTGTCCCCAAAACACACCAGCGCAAGCACGGCATGGCATCTTTTTGCCTGCGTACTTGCGTAGCCCCTTGTACGCCTACGGAGCACCGCTGGTTCCGAGGACAGAGCACTGGAGGAAGAAGCAGAGGAGGGGGTGGAGGAGAGAGGTGTGTCACAACCAGTAGCAGTAGTAGCGTTTTGGAGGCGTGGTGGCAGAACAACCTCCAACACTACTGCACCTTGTCCTGCATCCCTCCCAGCTGCCAATAGAGTGACCCAATGGCCCGTGAAAGAAAGGTAACGTCCCTGTCCATGCCTGCTGGACCATGAGTCAGCGGTAATATGCACCTTACCGCTGACCGCCCTGTCCAGCGAGGCATGGACATTGCCTTCCACATGCCGGTAGAGAGACGGAATCGCCTTCCGTGAGAAAAAGTGGCGTTTGGGAACCTGCCATTGAGGAACCGCACATTGAACAAACTCACGGAAGGGGGCCGAGTCTACCAACTGAAAAGGCAGCAGTTGAAGTGCTAGCAATTTAGCCAAGCTAGCATTCAACCGCTGGGCATGTGGATGGCTGGGAGTGTACTTCTTTCGACGGTCCAGCAGCTGGGGCAGGGAAATTTGCCTGCTACAATCGGACGTCGGTGTACTGCAAGTACTTGGTTGTGACACACCTAATTCTACACCTTCAGTCCTCTCACAGCAGCTTTCAGAGAGGACTGAAGATGTAGTGGGGATGGAGATCCCAGCTGATGAGGAGCAAGGAGAGGTCCGCTTAGTTCTTTGGTGTGGGTCTTTTATGTGTGCCTGCCAACGAGCTGCATGGCAGGTCGACATATGTCTGGTCATGCTTGTGGTGCCCAAGCGGCTGATGTTTTGGCCACGCGAGATACGCTTGAGACAAATATTGCAAATAGCAGTGGTGCGATCTGATGTGCTCGTCTCAAAGAAAGGCCCACACCAAAGAACTTTTCTGATAACGTGCAGAGGCAGCGCCCTGCACAGGCGGAGCTCTGCGGTGTTGTACAGTTGCTGTGCTGGCCTCTAGCTGGCCTCCAGGGGGCATCCTGCCTCGTTGGACATGTGACGCCGCATCCTCCTCCTCCTCGTCCTCCTCCTCATCCTCTCTCCCTCCAGGCACCCACGTGGCGTCAGTGACCTCATCATCCCCTCCCTCTTCACCACTAGAGCAAACCTGGCAGTAAGCTGCAGCTGGTGGAACAGTACTGCCAGATTGCTGTCCTTCAGCATCCCCTCTCTCTGCGCGCACACTACTGACTTCCTCAAGCTGGGTATCATCATCCGAGCCTTCGAATCGTTGGGCATCCTCCTGGAGCATGTACCCAACACTGTGCTCAAAGAGTTCGGGGGACTCCTCAGGAGGACATGGTGGGTCTAGGGAAGGGGTGGCTGATGATGCCATTGAGTACGCGTTGGCAGCTGCTCTGCCAGTACCCTGAGCCTGGGTGAGAGAGGATGAGGAGGATGAGGAGGGCTTGGTCATCCATCCTACCAATTCTACCATTCTATTCTTCAGCATGATGCGGCTCCACATGTCCAGCTGCCGTAAACAAAGACGCGCGTGTCCCATGGTCACGTGCTGATGACGATGCACGACCACGTCCACGGCCACGTCTACTAGAAACAGAGCCTGCCTGCCCTGTGTTCTTGGCTCTGCACGCTCTGCCTCCCCTTGGCGGTCTTCCAGCCATTGTAGTCGGTAGTCCTGTGGGTGCTGCTGAGAAGAAAATATAGGAGCTCTGTGTGATGCCACTAACACACTAGAAGTCCTATAGGTGCTTCTGCAAAGAAAATATAGGAGCTCTGTGTGATGCCACTAACACACTAGAAGTCCTGTGGGTGCTGCTGAGAAGAAAATATAGGAGCTCTGTGTGATGCCACTAACACACTAGAAGTCCTATAGGTGCTTCTGCAAAGAAAATATAGGAGCTCTGTGTGATGCCACTAACACACTAGAAGTCCTGTGGGTGCTGCTGAGAAGAAAATATAGGAGCTCTGTGTGATGCCACTAACACACTAGAAGTCCTATGGGTGCTTCTGCAAAGAAAATATAGGAGCTCTGTGTGATGCCACTAACACACTAGAAGTCCTGTGGGTGCTGCTGAGAAGAAAATATAGGAGCTCTGTGTGATGCCACTAACACACTAGAAGTCCTATGGGTGCTTCTGCAAAGAAAATATAGGAGCTCTGTGTGATGCCACTAACACACTAGAAGTCCTATGGGTGCTTCTGCAAAGAAAATATAGGAGCTCTGTGTGATGCCACTAACACACTACAAGTCCTATGGGTGCTTCTGGGAAGAAAATATAGGAACTCTGTGTGATGGCACTAACACACTACAAGTCTTATGGGTGCTTCTGCAAAGAAAATATAGGAACTCTGTGTGATGGGACTAACACACTACAAGTCCTATGGGTGCTTCTGGGAAGAAAATATAGGAGCTCTGTGTGATGCCACTAACACACTAGAAGTCCTATGGCTGCTTCTGCAAAGAAAATATAGGAGCTCTGTGTGATGCCACTAACACACTAGAAGTCCTGTGGGTGCTGCTGAGAAGAAAATATAGGAGCTCTGTGTGATGCCACTAACACACTAGAAGTCCTATGGGTGCTTCTGCAAAGAAAATATAGGAGCTCTGTGTGATGCCACTAACACACTAGAAGTCCTGTGGGTGCTGCTGAGAAGAAAAATATAGGAGCTCTGTGTGATGCCACTAACACACTAGAAGTCCTATGGGTGCTTCTGCAAAGAAAATATAGGAGCTCTGTGTGATGCCACTAACACACTACAAGTCCTATGGGTGCTTCTGGGAAGAAAATATAGGAACTCTGTGTGATGCCACTAACACACTAGAAGTCCTGTGGGTGCTGCTGAGAAGAAAATATAGGAGCTCTGTGTGATGCCACTAACACACTAGAAGTCCTATAGGTGCTTCTGCAAAGAAAATATAGGAGCTCTGTGTGATGCCACTAACACACTAGAAGTCCTGTGGGTGCTGCTGAGAAGAAAATATAGGAGCTCTGTGTGATGCCACTAACACACTAGAAGTCCTATGGGTGCTTCTGCAAAGAAAATATAGGAGCTCTGTGTGATGCCACTAACACACTAGAAGTCCTGTGGGTGCTGCTGAGAAGAAAATATAGGAGCTCTGTGTGATGCCACTAACACACTAAAAGTCCTATGGGTGCTTCTGCAAAGAAAATATAGGAGCTCTGTGTGATGCCACTAACACACTGGAAGTCCTGTGGGTGCTGCTGAGAAGAAAATATAGGAGCTCTGTGTGATGCCACTAACACACTAGAAGTCCTATGGGTGCTTCTGCAAAGAAAATATAGGAGCTCTGTGTGATGCCACTAACACACTAGAAGTCCTGTGGGTGCTGGTGAGAAGAAAATATAGGAGCTCTGTGTGATGCCACTAACACACTAGAAGTCCTATGGGTGCTTCTGCAAAGAAAATATAGGAGCTCTGTGTGATGCTACTAACACACTAGAAGTCCTGTGGGTGCTGCTGAGAAGAAAATATAGGAGCTCTGTGTGATGCCACTAACACACTAGAAGTCCTATGGGTGCTTCTGCAAAGAAAATATAGGAGCTCTGTGTGATGCCACTAACACACTAGAAGTCCTGTGGGTGCTGCTGAGAAGAAAATATAGGAGCTCTGTGTGATGCCACTAACACACTAGAAGTCCTATGGGTGCTTCTGCAAAGAAAATATAGGAGCTCTGTGTGATGCCACTAACACACTAGAAGTCCTGTGGGTGCTTCTGCAAAGAAAATATAGGAGCTCTGTGTGATGCCACTAACACACTAGAAGTCCTGTGGGTGCTGCTGAGAAGAAAATATATAGGAGCTCTGTGTGATGCCACTAACACACTAGAAGTCCTATGGGTGCTTCTGCAAAGAAAATATAGGAGCTCTGTGTGATGCCACTAACACACTAGAAGTCCTGTGGGTGCTGGTGAGAAGAAAATATAGGAGCTCTGTGTGATGCCACTAACACACTAGAAGTCCTATGGGTGCTTCTGCAAAGAAAATATAGGAGCTCTGTGTGATGCTACTAACACACTAGAAGTCCTGTGGGTGCTGCTGAGAAGAAAATATAGGAGCTCTGTGTGATGCCACTAACACACTAGAAGTCCTATGGGTGCTTCTGCAAAGAAAATATAGGAGCTCTGTGTGATGCCACTAACACACTAGAAGTCCTGTGGGTGCTGCTGAGAAGAAAATATAGGAGCTCTGTGTGATGCCACTAACACACTAGAAGTCCTATGGGTGCTTCTGCAAAGAAAATATAGGAGCTCTGTGTGATGCCACTAACACACTAGAAGTCCTGTGGGTGCTTCTGCAAAGAAAATATAGGAGCTCTGTGTGATGCCACTAACACACTAGAAGTCCTGTGGGTGCTGCTGAGAAGAAAATATAGGAGCTCTGTGTGATGCCACTAACACACTAGAAGTCCTATGGGTGCTTCTGCAAAGAAAATATAGGCGCTCTGTGTGATGCCACTAACACACTAGAAGTCCTGTGGGTGCTGCTGAGAAGAAAATATAGGAGCTCTGTGTGATGCCACTAACACACTAGAAGTCCTATGGGTGCTTCTGCAAAGAAAATATAGGAGCTCTGTGTGATGCAACTAACACACTAGAAGTCCTGTGGGTGCTGCTGAGAAGAAAATATAGGAGCTCTGTGTGATGCCACTAACACACTAGAAGTCCTATGGGTGCTTCTGCAAAGAAAATATAGGAGCTCTGTGTGATGCCACTAACACACTAGAAGTCCTGTGGGTGCTGCTGAGAAGAAAATATAGGAGCTCTGTGTGATGCCACTAACACACTAGAAGTCCTATGGGTGCTTCTGCAAAGAAAATATAGGAGCTCTGTGTGATGCTACTAACACACTAGAAGTCCTGTGGGTGCTGCTCAGAAGAAAATATAGGAGCTCTGTGTGATGCCACTAACACACTAGAAGTCCTATGGGTGCTTCTGCAAAGAAAATATAGGAGCTCTGTGTGATGCCACTAACACACTAGAAGTCCTATGGGTGCTTCTGCAAAGAAAATATAGGAGCTCTGTGTGATGGGACTAACACACTACAAGTCCTATGGGTGCTTCTGGGAAGAAAATATAGGAACTCTGTGTGATGGCACTAACACACTACAAGTCCTATGGGTGCTTCTGCAAAGAAAATATAGGAACTCTGTGTGATGCCACTAACACACTAGAAGTCCTATGGGTGCTTCTGCAAAGAAAATATAGGAGCTCTGTGTGATGCAACTAACACACTAGAAGTCCTGTGGGTGCTGCTGAGAAGAAAATATAGGAGCTCTGTGTGATGCCACTAACACACTAGAAGTCCTATGGGTGCTTCTGCAAAGAAAATATAGGAGCTCTGTGTGATGCCACTAACACACTAGAAGTCCTGTGGGTGCTGCTGAGAAGAAAATATAGGAGCTCTGTGTGATGCCACTAACACACTAGAAGTCCTGTGGGTGCTGCTGAGAAGAAAATATAGGAGCTCTGTGTGATGCCACTAACACACTAGAAGTCCTGTGGGTGCTGCTGAGAAGAAAATATAGGAGCTCTGTGTGATGCCACTAACACACTAGAAGTCCTATGGGTGCTTCTGCAAAGAAAATATAGGAGCTCTGTGTGATGCAACTAACACACTAGAAGTCCTGTGGGTGCTGCTGAGAAGAAAATATAGGAGCTCTGTGTGATGCCACTAACACACTAGAAGTCCTATGGGTGCTTCTGCAAAGAAAATATAGGAGCTCTGTGTGATGCCACTAACACACTAGAAGTCCTGTGGGTGCTGCTGAGAAGAAAATATAGGAGCTCTGTGTGATGCCACTAACACACTAGAAGTCCTATGGGTGCTTCTGCAAAGAAAATATAGGAGCTCTGTGTGATGCTACTAACACACTAGAAGTCCTGTGGGTGCTGCTGAGAAGAAAATATAGGAGCTCTGTGTGATGCCACTAACACACTAGAAGTCCTATGGGTGCTTCTGCAAAGAAAATATAGGAGCTCTGTGTGATGCCACTAACACACTAGAAGTCCTATGGGTGCTTCTGCAAAGAAAATATAGGAGCTCTGTGTGATGGGACTAACACACTACAAGTCCTATGGGTGCTTCTGGGAAGAAAATATAGGAACTCTGTGTGATGGCACTAACACACTACAAGTCCTATGGGTGCTTCTGCAAAGAAAATATAGGAACTCTGTGTGATGGGACTAACACACTACAAGTCCTATGGGTGCTTCTGGGAAGAAAATATAGGAGCTCTGTGTGATGGGACTAACACACTACAAGTCCTATAGGTGCTTCTGGGAAGAAAATATAGGAGCTCTGTGTGATGGGACTAACACACTACAAGTCCAATGGGTGCTTCTGGGAAGAAAATATAGCTCTGTGTGATGGGACTAACACACTACAAGTCCTATGGGTGCTTCTGGGAAGAAAATATAGGAGCTCTGTGTGATGGGACTAACACACTACAAGTCCTATGGGTGCTTCTGGGAAGAAAATATAGGAGCTCTGTGTGATGGGACTAACACACTACAAGTCCTATGGGTGCTTCTGGGAAGAAAATATAGGAGCTCTGTGTGATGGGACTAACACACTACAAGTCCTATGGGTGCTTCTGCAAAGAAAATATAGGAACTCTGTGTGATGGGACTAACACACTACAAGTCCTATGGGTGCTTCTGGGAAGAAAATATAGGAGCTCTGTGTGATGGGACTAACACACTACAAGTCCTATAGGTGCTTCTGGGAAGAAAATATAGGAGCTCTGTGTGATGGGACTAACACACTACAAGTCCTATGGGTGCTTCTGGGAAGAAAATATAGGAGCTCTGTGTGATGGGACTAACACACTACAAGTCCTATGGGTGCTTCTGGGAAGAAAATATAGGAACTCTGTGTGATGGCACTAACACACTACAAGTCCTATGGGTGCTTCTGCAAAGAAAATATAGGAACTCTGTGTGATGGGACTAACACACTACAAGTCCTATGGGTGCTTCTGGGAAGAAAATATAGGAGCTCTGTGTGATGGGACTAACACACTACAAGTCCTATGGGTGCTTCTGGGAAGAAAATATAGGAGCTCTGTGTGATGGGACTAACACACTACAAGTCCTATGGGTGCTTCTGGGAAGAAAATATAGGAGCTCTGTGTGATGGGACTAACACACTACAAGTCCTATGGGTGCTTCTGCAAAGAAAATATAGGAACTCTGTGTGATGGGACTAACACACTACAAGTCCTATGGGTGCTTCTGGGAAGAAAATATAGGAGCTCTGTGTGATGGGACTAACACACTACAAGTCCTATAGGTGCTTCTGGGAAGAAAATATAGGAGCTCTGTGTGATGGGACTAACACACTACAAGTCCTATAGGTGCTTCTGGGAAGAAAATATAGGAGCTCTGTGTGATGGGACTAACACACTACAAGTCCTATGGGTGCTTCTGGGAAGAAAATATAGGAACTCTGTGTGATGGCACTAACACACTACAAGTCCTATGGGTGCTTCTGGGAAGAAAATATAGCTCTGTGTGATGGGACTAACACACTACAAGTCCTATAGGTGCTTCTGGGAAGAAAATATAGGAGCTCTGTGTGATGGGACTAACACACTACAAGTCCTATGGGTGCTTCTGGGAAGAAAATATAGCTCTGTGTGATGGGACTAACACACTACAAGTCCTATAGGTGCTTCTGTGAAGAAAATATAGGAGCTCTGTGTGATGGGACTAACACACTACAAGTCCTATGGGTGCTCCTGGGAAGAAAATATAGCTCTGTGTGATGGGACTAACACACTACAAGTCCTATAGGTGCTTCTGGGAAGAAAATATAGGAGCTCTGTGTGATGGGACTAACACACTACAAGTCCTATGGGTGCTTCTGGGAAGAAAATATAGCTCTGTGTGATGGGACTAACACACTACAAGTCCTATAGGTGCTTCTGGGAAGAAAATATAGGAGCTCTGTGTAATGGGACTAACACACTACAAGTCCTATTGGTGCTTCTGGGAAGAAAATATAGGAACTCTGTGTGATGGCACTAACACACTACAAGTCCTATGGGTGCTTCTGCAAAGAAAATATAGGAACTCTGTGTGATGGGACTAACACACTACAAGTCCTATGGGTGCTTCTGGGAAGAAAATATAGGAGCTCTGTGTGATGGGACTAACACACTACAAGTCCTATAGGTGCTTCTGGGAAGAAAATATAGGAGCTCTGTGTGATGGGACTAACACACTACAAGTCCTATGGGTGCTTCTGGGAAGAAAATATAGCTCTGTGTGATGGGACTAACACACTACAAGTCCTATGGGTGCTTCTGGGAAGAAAATATAGGAGCTCTGTGTGATGGGACTAACACACTACAAGTCCTATGGTTGCTTCTGGGAAGAAAATATAGGAGCTCTGTGTGATGGGACTAACACACTACAAGTCCTATGGGTGCTTCTGGGAAGAAAATATAGCTCTGTGTGATGGGACTAACACACTACAAGTCCTATGGGTGCTTCTGGGAAGAAAATATAGGAGCTCTGTTTGCTGCCACTAACACACTACAAGTCCTATGGGTGCTTCTGGGAAGAAAATATAGGAGCTCTGTGTGATGGGACTAACACACTACAAGTCCTATGGGTGCTTCTGGGAAGAAAATATAGGAGCTCTGTGTGATGGGACTAACACACTACAAGTCCTGTGGGTGCTTCTGGGAAGAAAATATAGGAACTCTGTGTGATGGCACTAACACACTACAAGTCCTATGGGTGCTTCTGCAAAGAAAATATAGGAACTCTGTGTGATGGGACTAACACACTATAAGTCCTATGGGTGCTTCTGGGAAGAAAATATAGGAGCTCTGTGTGATGGGACTAACACACTACAAGTCCTATAGGTGCTTCTGGAAAGAAAATATAGGAGCTCTGTGTGATGGGACTAACACACTACAAGTCCTATGGGTGCTTCTGGGAAGAAAATATAGGAACTCTGTGTGATGGGACTAACACACTACAAGTCCTATGGGTGCTTCTGGGAAGAAAATATAGGAGCTCTGTGTGATGGGACTAACACACTACAAGTCCTATGGGTGCTTCTGGGAAGAAAATATAGGAGCTCTGTGTGATGGGACTAACACACTACAAGTCCTATGGGTGCTTCTGGGAAGAAAATATAGGAGCTCTGTGTGATGGGACTAACACACTACAAGTCCTATGGGTGCTTCTGCAAAGAAAATATAGGAACTCTGTGTGATGGGACTAACACACTACAAGTCCTATGGGTGCTTCTGGGAAGAAAATATAGGAGCTCTGTGTGATGGGACTAACACACTACAAGTCCTATAGGTGCTTCTGGGAAGAAAATATAGGAGCTCTGTGTGATGGGACTAACACACTACAAGTCCTATGGGTGCTTCTGGGAAGAAAATATAGCTCTGTCTGATGGGACTAACACACTACAAGTCCTATGGGTGCTTCTGGGAAGAAAATATAGGAGCTCTGTGTGATGGGACTAACACACTACAAGTCCTATGGGTGCTTCTGGGAAGAAAATATAGCTCTGTGTGATGGGACTAACACACTACAAGTCCTATGGGTGCTTCTGGGAAGAAAATATAGGAGCTCTGTGTGATGGGACTAACACACTACAAGTCCTATGGGTGCTTCTGGGAAGAAAATATAGCTCTGTGTGATGGGACTAACACACTACAAGTCCTATAGGTGCTTCTGGGAAGAAAATATAGGAGCTCTGTGTGATGGGACTAACACACTACAAGTCCTATGGGTGCTTCTGGGAAGAAAATATAGGAACTCTGTGTGATGGCACTAACACACTACAAGTCCTATGGGTGCTTCTGGGAAGAAAATATAGCTCTGTGTGATGGGACTAACACACTACAAGTCCTATAGGTGCTTCTGGGAAGAAAATATAGGAGCTCTGTGTGATGGGACTAACACACTACAAGTCCTATGGGTGCTTCTGGGAAGAAAATATAGCTCTGTGTGATGGGACTAACACACTACAAGTCCTATAGGTGCTTCTGTGAAGAAAATATAGGAGCTCTGTGTGATGGGACTAACACACTACAAGTCCTATGGGTGCTTCTGGGAAGAAAATATAGCTCTGTGTGATGGGACTAACACACTACAAGTCCTATAGGTGCTTCTGGGAAGAAAATATAGGAGCTCTGTGTGATGGGACTAACACACTACAAGTCCTATGGGTGCTTCTGGGAAGAAAATATAGCTCTGTGTGATGGGACTAACACACTACAAGTCCTATAGGTGCTTCTGGGAAGAAAATATAGGAGCTCTGTGTAATGGGACTAACACACTACAAGTCCTATGGGTGCTTCTGGGAAGAAAATATAGGAACTCTGTGTGATGGCACTAACACACTACAAGTCCTATGGGTGCTTCTGCAAAGAAAATATAGGAACTCTGTGTGATGGGACTAACACACTACAAGTCCTATGGGTGCTTCTGGGAAGAAAATATAGGAGCTCTGTGTGATGGGACTAACACACTACAAGTCCTATAGGTGCTTCTGGGAAGAAAATATAGGAGCTCTGTGTGATGGGACTAACACACTACAAGTCCTATGGGTGCTTCTGGGAAGAAAATATAGCTCTGTGTGATGGGACTAACACACTACAAGTCCTATGGGTGCTTCTGGGAAGAAAATATAGGAGCTCTGTGTGATGGGACTAACACACTACAAGTCCTATGGTTGCTTCTGGGAAGAAAATATAGGAGCTCTGTGTGATGGGACTAACACACTACAAGTCCTATGGGTGCTTCTGGGAAGAAAATATAGCTCTGTGTGATGGGACTAACACACTACAAGTCCTATGGGTGCTTCTGGGAAGAAAATATAGGAGCTCTGTTTGCTGCCACTAACACACTACAAGTCCTATGGGTGCTTCTGGGAAGAAAATATAGGAGCTCTGTTTGCTGCCACTAACACACTACAAGTCCTATGGGTGCTTTTGGGGTGCAGTGCTGTACTAACAGCACTGCGGTTGGTACTACTGAAATACTGTACTAACAGTAAGACACGCACCAGACTAATCCCCAGCAGCAGCTAAAAACACACTAACCAGCAGCAGCAATGGACGATCAATGACAGGTAGCAATGGTTTAGCAAATAAATAGCCAATGGTTTAGCAAAGTAGAGCAAATCTTTCTATAGGAATCTAGCAAAGAGTGACACAGAATCAGCCTGATCTCTCCTAAAGCCGGAACTCATGTGACCGGCGCCGACGGCGTGGCGGTCTTTTATACAGTGGGGCATGTACTAAAGCCCCTGAGCTGTAATTGGCTACAGGCATCCTGCCTGTAGCCAATTATGGCTCTCCGAGTTTCCGGCGCTGTGATTGGCCAAGCATGCGGGGTCACAGTGCATGCTTGGCCAATCATGAGCCAGCAATGCACTGCGCCGGCCGCAATGCATTGCGGGGCCGCTCGCATCACACGAATGTGATGCGAGCGGCCAAAATAGTTCTGGGCTCGCCGAGCGAGCGAACACCCGGTGCTCGATGCGAACATGGGTTCGCATCGAGCACCGGGCCCATCCCTATTCCCCAGTATGATGATGATCTTTTCCTCCAATCTTTTATACCTCTAATCTTCTAATCTCCAATCTTTGAATTTTTACAATAAAGGAAGCGCCTGCTTTACTCTTCTCTTAAATACATTTTTACAATAAAGGAAATGCCTGCTTCATATTATCATCACACTGCAAATCTTGTCTTCTATTTCCCATCACTATGGAGAGTCCCGCAGATAATTTTAGTTCCCGGTCTTATTGTCATTTTAGCCTTTTATGTTTTGGAAAAGTGCGACAGGAAGGCGACATTTTCCTGTTATATTATTACACATCAGCTTTATCTTGATTTCCATTTTCATAGGAACAAAATGAAAGTGTCGAGTTGAAGAGTAAAAAGGAGAAAAGTGATAATTTCCTGTTCTTGATTATAAACATCTTTGCATGACTCAACGTATAAATTTAAGGAGAAAGACCTTCACAACGTTTTTTTTTTTTTTTTTTTTATGTAAATGGGTAAATGTGACTCTTTCTGTAAAATACAATGACTATTTATGGTGCCCTTATTAACTTATCAGCGGTGGTTTGAATGAAGCAATTGGAATTATTAAACCAATCTCATTACTCACCAGTCCCACATTTCGGTTCCTGTAAAGTTTTGCTCTTTTGAACCCCTGAGAGAACCCAAAGGAGTTCTATGGTCACAGCTTCCATTTTCATTTTATAACTGTAGCGCCCACACTTTATTAAGTGTGCGCTATCAATGTAAATTCATTTTTTTCCAGAACTGTAACAGAGTTCTGGGGGTTAATTGTACAGGATTTACTTTGGCATCAGTCTGGCTGGGCTGTACTGAAGTCCCGCCTGGTCATAGGTGCAGTGAGGCACCCGTGACAGGCTGAGAACCAGGCCTGGTTGGACGTGTTGGGTACCAATCTTTCCCGGAGCCAATCAGTGGGCGCGTCTGGCCCCACTGTGTAGTCTGGGAAGGGGTATTTAAGGCGCTGAAGTCACGTGTTCAGCGGTCGGCTGCTGCTTTGATTCCTGGTTCCGGTCCGGGGTAGCCCCGTCAGGGGTCCCAGGCCCAGGAGTGTCTGCCGTCCCCGCAAGCATGGTCACCCTGACCAGCCCCAGAGGCGCTCATGGTCTGGGGTGGGGATCCGTCCGTTCCCGAGCCTCGGAACTGGCTAGTTTGAGGCCCAGTAACTAAAGGAGGATTTGGAGGCGTCCCGGTGTTCTCTCAGTATTGGAGGGACACGGCAACTCGTACAAGCGACCAGGGGAGGACTCTTCGGAGGAGGGGCAAGAAGCTGGCTGCTCGGTAAGAGCCTGGGAGCTGAGTTGTATGGACACTAGAGAATCCACACTTCCACAGTATCGCCAAGAAGACTGAGAGATCCAGGTACTGTGGGAAAGGTTCCTATTTGTCTTCAGTTACAATCTAGTCCAGGGGCGGACTGACCATTCGACCACTCGGGCACTTCCCGAGGGCCCCGGGCCACTAGGGGGCCCCATCAGGGTTGCCAGCCTCAGTAAAACCAGGGACAATATGTAAAAATCTGTGTTTTTTTTACATCTGTTCGACATCCTTTTGGTCTAAAAATCCAGAGATTATAGCTGCCCCACCTCTCCAGTACCTTCTCAGCCAATAGAAACATGTCTGTGTATACTGTGTGTGTGTATACTGTGTGATTGTATACTGTGTGTGTGTATACTGTGTGGCCCCATAATCTCTGATTGCCTGGGGGCCCCATAATCTCCTATTGCCCGGGGGCCCCATGGGTTGTCAGTCCGCCCCTGATCTAGTCTGTGGCAGAGACTTTGCAAAGTTTCCGGATCACATGTTGGCGGCTAAATCTCTGGTTGGAGGTTTATCCAGCAGTGAAGCACCCAGCTGCGAGTGGCTACTCTCTGGGTTAATTAGAGACATTCAGTGGATGTCAGCAGTTCAAAGTGCCTGCGTTTTATCACCCGTGCCCTCTATTCCTATCTGAGACTGTGTTATTGTTGGATGTTATCCCTGCAAAATAAAATCTTTGACGAAGGACTTTTGTGTGTCAGCATCTGAAGTCACTGGGTACTAACCCTGGGAACCCCTGGACACCAACCGACAAGCCACGAGGAGGTAATTGGTAAGCCCAGAAAAGTCAAGGCCGCCCCTGGGGGTTACAGCCCCTACATAACATTGTAATAATAATACAAACAATAGTTATATTTCACAATCCAATATAATATTACTTGAAATCTCCTTTCATGTTGTCAGTTCTGTCTGCTGGCCGTCTCTTTCCACTACTTCCTGGATTCCCTGCATGCTTTGCAGCTTCTCCTCCATTTCTAAGGACTACATATCCCATAGTACTGTGCTGCTTGCAAGCAGTGATTCCTGTGCTGACTCCGCCTCCTGAAACTCCTCCTCTCAGCAACTCAGAAGGCAGGCTCAGAGAAACGTGACACAGCAGTGCCTATGTCACGTCACATTCTGCTACCCATCACAGTTTGCTACCTGCTGGAGTGCGCATGCGCGACGCCGCCATATGCGTTCCAACTGTGGTAAGACACCACTTTGCCACAGGGCCCCTTTGCGGGCTCACTTTGATTGCCAGGCTTCGGGCACGGCCTTGCTTGGCTCTGCATAATAAAAATCTAACTCTATGTCCACTTGGACGGCGGGGCTTGAACCTGGGGTGTGGGCACAAAATTCTGCGCAAGCGTAGATCTCCACAGTGTTGGAACGCATATAGCGGCTTTGCGCATGCGCAGTCCAGCGGGTAACCAAATGTGATGGGTCACCATATGTGACGAAACACCTACTCATAGTGATTATGTGTCATAAAATGCAAGAAAGTATTTATTATTATACAGGATTTATATAGCGCCAACAGTTTGCGCGGCGCTTAAAAAAATTGATCTGAGAATCTCCACAAAGTAAATTTACATACTTCAAGATCTCTCCGATTATTAGGAGTAGGCTAGAAATCATTTAACCACTTCAATACCGGGCGCTTTCACCCCCTTCCTGCCCAGGCCAATTTTCAGCTTTCAGCGCTGTCGTACCTTAAATAAAAATTGCGCGGTCATGCAACACTGTACCCATATGAAGTTTATATCCTTTTTTTCACACAAATAGAGCTTTCTCCGGTATTTAACCCCTTGGAGTCGGCGCCTGCCGGCTCCCCTAAAGGGGTTTAGAATGCCGAGAGGCAGGGCGAAGCTTAAGGTCGTGTTACCGCCGTGATTGGCTGTCATGTCGGTCACATGATCGGATGGAGCGATTTTTCTATTAGCTGCCGGTAACTGGGGCAGGCGCGCTCTCGGCACATGGCACTTACACAGGCGAATATGTGGCCACTTGACGCCAAGGCCCACCTGCCGAGAGGCCTCATATTTACGCCAAGGAGTTAATCGCCACAGTTTTTTTAATTTTTTGCTAAATAAACGAAAAAAGGCCAAATATTTTGGGAAAAAAAAAAGTTTTTCTTTGTTTCCGCTATAAAATTTAGCGAATACATTATCGTTCTTCTATATTTAGGCCAAAATGTATTCTGCTACATTTCTTTGGTGAAAATAACCCAAATCATTGTATGTTATTTAGTCTTATAGAGTCCACAGTCCATGGTGTATATATATTTATATATATATACACTTTATTACCAAAAGTATTGGGACACTTGCCTTTACGCACATGAACTCTAATGGCATCCCAGTCTTAGTCCGTAGGGTTCAATATTGAGTTGGCCCTCCCTTTGCAGCTAAACTTTGTCGGAGAAAATTCAACTTTTATAATATATTATATGTTAAGAGGGGACGGGATTTTTACCTTTTTTTTATTTATTTTTTCCTCTCTTCTTCTTTTTTCTCTTGTTATTTTCTATTTAAATAGAATATTTTGATGTGTATATAGAGTTTTGGATATTATGTAAATGTTATATATGGACATTTGTCTTTGTCCTTAGTTGACTGTTGAAGCTGAATTCTAATAAAATCAAAAATGTACCGTATATACTCGAGTATAAGCCGAGTTTTTCGTGCTGAAAATGCCCCCCTCGGCTTATACTCGAGTCAAGCACTTTTCTGCAGCAGAGAATGGCATTTTCCAAACCGACTTTGGGGCCCCGTATCTCGGGCCACTTGGTGCTAGGAACCCCAGCTTTGGATATGTTGTAGTGCTAGTTCCACTGGGTTTGCACACCAAAGTTGGGGTTCCTAGCACCAAGTGCATACCTCCCAACATTTTGAGTTAGGAATGAGGGACACCTACTAAAAAACATATGTAGGCATAGGACACGCCTCCTGCCACACCCCCTTAAAGGAGAATTAACCAAAAAAAAGGTTAATTAAATCCACAAGTACTATTCCTTTACATTGTCTTTTAAAATGTACAAATGCAGCAATTTAGAAATTTGATGAAAGATTTTTGAAAGATAAAAAGTGCATTTTATATACAAATATATGGATCCAACCAAAATGAGGAGGAAAGAGGGACAGAGGGACATTGCTACAAATCAGGGACAGTCCCTCGAAATCAGGGACAGATG
Source organism: Lithobates sylvaticus (assembly GCA_028564925.1). Lineage (NCBI taxonomy): Eukaryota > Metazoa > Chordata > Amphibia > Anura > Ranidae > Lithobates > Lithobates sylvaticus. The sequence continues at coordinate 50,002,690 of CM053026.1, read as the reverse complement.
GGAGCTATGCAAGTGGCCCCGACATACAGGGCCCCAAAGTCGGTCAACTGTGTCCATCTGCAGCAATGTCATTTCGGGATCCTTTGGGTCCAGAGACCCCAAATTTTGTCTGCAGCTAGGGGGCATCTAGGAACCCTTAACTACCAAGTTTGGGGGACCTATGGCTGCAAATGGGCACAATGAGGCTGCAAATGGACATTGTTGACCCTCTTTTCCACTTACAGTAGCTGCGCATTTCTCACCCTAGGCTTATACTCGAGTCAATACGTTTTCCCATTTTTTTGTGGTAAAATTAGGTGTCTCGGCTTATTCGGGTCGGCTTATACTCGAGTATATACGGGCCCCAAAGTCGGTCAACTGTGTCCATCTGCAGCAATTTTGCTAATTATGTGCCTAATGTAATTTACTTTAGCAATTTTACTATTAATATTTGGTGGTCCCCTAGACTGCATGCTTCATATAAAGTCCCACCCATTCCTACCTGTCTTCTCCCTTTTGTTTTTCACTAGATAGGGATGGAGATATAGGACCTATCGGTCCTTGTCTCATATAAAGTCCCAAATTATTGTTTTGTTCTCCATCTGCAGCAATGTCATTTCGGGACCCTTTGGGTCCAGAGACCCCACATTTTGGCTGCAGCGAGCGGGCATCTAGGAACCCTTAACTACCAAGTCTTATACTTGAGTATATACGGTAATTATAAAATAAAATAAATTAAATGTCATCTAGTTAGCATTTAGAGATACTTTAAATTTTCTTTTATCTTTTTCTTTAACTTTTTCTTTTTTTTTAACAAAAAAAAATTTTTTTATGTTTTTTTTTTCTTTTTTTTGATCTATACTACATTTATATTTTATGTTCTCTCTAAATGGAAACCCTCAGAGGTTCTTGTATATGATCTCAGCTCCTTCTCAGCTGATTGCCCTTGAAGTGAAGGCGACTCCAGTAACTAAGTGTGCCTAGAATGCTAACAATGGCCATGTTTACAGGGTACTATGACAGCGTTCTTGGTATGTCACATGGATGAAAACCACGCACGTCACGATCCAATCGGCAACGTTAGTAAATAGTAAAGGATAGGCAAGACTAGACTTTCCCAGCCTATTGCAGCGCAGGGTGGCTGGAGGTGTGCCTTGTAGCATTGTCTGTGCAATGATCCTGACCGCATGACAATGTTGTGTAACCATCGGCGTGTCTCACGGTGCGATCACCTGTGTGTACGAGCGTGAAACCACCGAGACTGCAGAAAGAGATCAGCTCATGCTAAAGAATTCTATAATACCCTGAGGACATGGGCGACATGTGACTGAATAGTGAATGCAGAGTTATTGTTATGCAGCTATGCGGAGGCAGCCATGTCCATTCGTGTCGTGTCGGGGGGGGGGGGGGGGGGGGGGTTCATGTAAAACTTGGTCTACATAAAATAAAAGGTGCTCCTAGGGGACACTTCAAGTGAAAGAGACCTTGTGACCAGAACAATTATTTCAACAGCAGATCTCTCCCATGAGATTATGGGAGAGATTTACTAAAATTGGAGAGTGCAAAATATGGTGCAGCTCATAGAAACCAATCGTCTTCCAGGTTTTTTTTTTAGAAGTTAGAAGCTGATTGGTTTCTATGCAGAGCTGCACCAGATTCTGCACGCTCCAGTTTTAATAAATCAATCCCTGTGTCTATTAGATTGTAAGCTCTTGTATTTTATTGTATTTTACGTGTACAGTGGAACCTTGGATTATGAGCATAATCCGTTCCAGGAGAATGCTTGTAATCCAAAGCACTTGCATATCAAAGCGAGTTTCCACATAGAAGTCAATGGAAACAAAGATAATTAGTTTTGCATTGACTTCTATTGCATGCAATACCACATGTGGCCAGAGGTGTGTGGGGGGCGCCGGAGAGCCTCGGAAATACTCGAGGACAGCTAGGCTGAACTTGGAAACCCCTCGGAAAGGCTCGGAAACACTCAGGAACTGAGTATTTCATAGTGTTTCCAAGTATTTCCGAACGGCTCCGAACCGTTCCAAGTGTCACCGGCGCCCCCCGCACCTCTGGCCAAATGTGGCACTGCGCCGCCCATTAGCTTGAATTCTGCTCGTTTTGCGAGACAACACTCGCAAACCGAGTCAGGATTTAAAAAAGAAAAGTTGCTCGCCTTTCAAAAACTACTCGTTAACTGCGTTACTCATAAACCAAGGTTCCACTGTACTGTTTTTCTTTCTATTGTGAAGCGCTACGCAAACTGTTATAAATCCTGTATAACAACAATAATAATATGCAGCGGTGGCTGGTCCATAAGGGGCGCAGGGACGCTGCCCCCCTAATCTCCACGCGGGGCGCCGGACGCATGGATTTCTATGGGGTTTCTTTTTTTTGTGAAGCACATGATTATAGCTGGAGGCTCTAATTGGCTTCCAAAAGGTTGGGCTCGGGGCGCAGTGAGCCCACCCACTTGTGACATTAGCAAATGTTGATTTGCTATTGTCTTCCTGCTTCTCCTCAAAGCCAATAAGGACAGGAAGTGGGTCCCAGGACCGGATTGGTCGGGAGAAGAAGTCGGGAAAGCCAGGGAAGCCGCCCTCAAACTGGATGGGGAAAGTGCGGGGTTGGCGGGCGAGCGGGCGGAGTACCAGTACCAAAAATGGAGTACCAGCCGCCACTGATAATATCTACATTTAATGTATTTTATGAATGTTATTTACCTGAAAGGCCTCATGCACACAGGATGTTTTTTTTTTTTTTTTTTTATTCTTTATTTATACAAAAGAGCTGAGAGTCCATTAAGACATCAAGTTCCACAAAATACAATCTCTTATAATACCGATACATTTCAGGATAGCTTAATATTCCACAACTAAATACAAAATATTGCAGCATCAATAAAGCTCCTTCTTGTCTTCATATTTTAGAAAGTAACTACCACTAATGCGTCAGGATTTACCCAAATGGACTCTTCAATTCTCCTTTTATTATTTATTTATTTTATTTTTATTTTTTATTATTTATTTTTTTTTTAAAAGGAAAAGAAAAAAAAGAAAGAAAAAAACAAAAAAACAAAAAAATAGAATAGAATGCATTAAGGTGAAAAAACGGCGAGGGGTTACAACCCCCTTAAGGCTTTAGAACCACTTTAAAGCGGGATTAAACCCAAAAGAAAATATTTATTATATTGCAGCTTACCAATCATTAGATGTGATGTTTTCTTTTTTAGGCTTTCTTTCTTCTATTTTCATCTGGTGATCCTGCCAGCAAGTCTGTTGTTTTTTTTCCAAAGCACAAGCTCTCCAGCAGAATGTATCAGTTTACATGGATGAGACAAACCACTTAACACTGGCAGGGGTGCCTACAATAATCAGCTATTATTTATTAATGCAAAACCTCTATTCCAAAATGGATTTTTTTTTTTTTGCTGTAACTGACTATAAGTGTGAGCTGGAATTTGGCTTCAATTTGTTTGTGTCTCTAAATCTTCTAATACAATTAACACTACCCTCCCCCCAGACTGGCAATGCTGTTGTCCAAAGGTTCCCCTGTGCTCCTTCATCCAGAGTGGGGGCACTCTAATACAGGAGGTGTGTTACTGGCTGGATCACTAGGTGAAAACAGAGGGGAGAAAGTCTCTTTTAAAAAAAATATATTTTTTTAAATTTTTTTTGGGGGGTTGGTGGAAAGGAGGGGAACGGTTTGATACTTTTCTTTATGCTGGGAATATTCGGGTCTGGGATCTGGGGTATGCGTTCCCCAAGATTAGACAGCAATTTGAATGTTTAATTGATACGCATTTATTAAATTTATTAAATGTATTAAAATTCTAGTCTTGACTCGTGTACTAAACGATGTCTGCTCTGCCTATTACTCACTGTCTTGTTTATTAAAAAAAAAAAAAAAAAAAAAAGCAAAAAATAAAAATTTATTAAATTATCCCAGATTTAAGATTATTGTTATATGATATTGGATCTGATGATGTTCTGTTTGTTATTTGTATATCAGTTCTAAATGGCAATTATGGAAGAGGCTGTTCTTTTTTCCTTTGTTAAATAAAAATGAATAAATAAATAAATAAAACAGAGGGGAAAAAAAGCATAAAAAAAGAAAACTAATGCAGCCACCACATCTAATGATTGGTTAGTTAATGGTTGGCTTGCAGTTGCGGCGTGGCCCTGCGATGTAAAAAATGCCATTCGGCAATTAAAAAAAAAAGTAAAAAAGCACAAGAATCAGGAGGCGGAAATAGCACCTCCTGAACGCCTGCCAGCCGCTGCTTTACCGACACTCTCCAAGCAATCCACGGCAGATCACTTTTCAGAGGGCGATAAGCATTATCGTCTGTCTGAAAGGGCCTTTAACCACTTGCCGCCCACCGTAAAATGATGGCTGGGCGGTGCGGTTCTCATTCTGGTTGGACAGCATATGACGGCCTCCCAGAACGACCGGTCTTGTGCGCCCCCCAGGGGCGTGCAGCACGGCGATCGCGGCCGCGCCCTGTTGGCAGGACACGGCGCGACCCTGATCTGTGTAAAGAGCCACGTCCGTGGCTCTTTAACCATGTGAACGCCAATCACAGCTGGTCACTTGTAAACACGGAGATGCCTAATGTGTGCTCCTCGCCTCACACTGACAAAGTGTGAGGCGAGGAGAGCCGATCAGCGGCATCTCCTCACAGGGGGACAGCTAGGGATGTAATGAGGGCACTGATTACAATTAAGTGCCCACCAGTGCCAGCAACGATTGCCCACCACTGCACAGCAATCAGTGCCAACCAGTGCCCACAATTGCCACCAATCTATGCCCACAAGTGTCAGGAATCAGTGCCCACAAGTGGCAGCAATCTGTGCCCACAAGTGGCAGCAATCAGTGGCCATTAGTAATGCTGGCCATAAGTGCTGGCCATCAATGCCCATCACTTCTGGCCATCAATGCTCATCACTACTGCCCATCAATGCCACCCATCAATGCCCATCAGTGCTGCCTATCCGTGCCGCCTATCTGTACCCACCAGTGCTGCCTATCTGTGCCTACCAGTGCTGCCTATCTGTGCCCAGTGCCCGCCAGTGTCAGCCATCAGTTCTGCCTATGAGTGCGACATATTCGTGCCTCCTCATCAATGCCCATCAGTGCCACCTCATCAGTGCCCATCAGTGCTGCCTGATCAGTGAAGGAGAAAAATTACTTATTTACAAAATTTACTGACAGAAACTAAGAAAAACTTTTTAATTTTTTCCAAATTTTTAGTCTTTTTTTTTTTTTTTTAGGAAAAAATAAAAAACCCAGGAGTGATCAAATGCCACCAAAAGAAATGGGTACAGTGTTGTATGACCGCGCAATTGTCAAAGCGTGACAGCGCTGAAAGTTGAAAATTGGCCTGGTAATGAAGGGGGTGTAAGTGCCCGGTATTGAGGTGGTTAATGTCAGTCTTGTGTTGATATAAAGCAGCAGGGATGACGTTGTCAGCAGTTTTCACCCGGCGGGCACCGCGTGTCATACGGACGCAGTTATAGACTTGATGTTTTTTTAGGTTTCTTTTTAAATGTTGGCTAAAAAAAACAACAAATCTGTATTTTCGATGAGCCGTAGTTTTCCATTCCTGGTCCTTTATACACATCACATATTTAGCGTGGTGTGTTTTCTGTTTTATGAATGAATGTCTCAGACAAAGGAGAAGTTCAGAGCAGGATCTACCTGTCCGCCCCCTGCAGGCCATGCCACTTCCTCCTCCCATCAAAGAATTTACTACTCATTTCAATATTGCCGTTGTGTGAAGTGTTCCGCGTCAGCTTTAGTATGAGTAAGAAGTTTCCGAGCCCGAGCTGATTGGAGGAGGGAGAACACCTCATGTATCATGTGGAATCTGTCGCCTTTCCATTGGTGGGTTTGGGGTGCATGTTACCTACGGGTTTATTGCAGGTCGGTGACTTCTGGTAACCCCTGTGCAATATTCTCATACATTCCTACTCCGGGGTGTAACATGAGCAGCAGATTTCAGGGCTCAGCATATAGAGACGGGAGAAGTTATGCTGCACAGACCGGGGAATAGAATAGAACAAACCTTCATCTATAAGCCGCTTTGTTCACATTTCTAAATCCTACGATTAGCTTTATTAAACTTTATTACATTTTATTCTTAGTTTTCTGCTGCTCAGCCAAAACAATATATAAAGAGGTTCTAGTATGTATTGCCTTCATTTAGACTAGACTGGAATAGTAAATGAGCATGTTTTTTTTTTTGGGGGGGGGGAATAGGAGTGTAATTATAAATCATGGGGCCCCACTGCAAAATGATAATGGGGCCCCTGGTGACCTCATTCTGCATCACCTGGGGACCCTGGTGACCTCACTGCGGTTGCCACATCATCCCTTTAATCCAGGACACATATGGATTACACAGGTTACAGGTTCTGTGGCTGATTAAGGTGGTAATTAAGCTCACTTGGTGCCTTATCTGCATTAAATCAGCCTCAGAACCCGTGTAATTAATATGTGTCCTGGATTAACGGGATGATGTGGCAACCCGGCTGGGGACCCTGCAGAGTGAGGTCACCAGGGTCCCCAGGTGATGCAGAGTGAGGTCACCAGGGTCCCCAGGTGATGCAGAGTGAGGTCACCAGGGTCCCCAGGTGATGCAGAGTGAGGTCACCAGGGTCCCCAGGTGATGCAGAGTGAGGTCACCAGGGTCCCCAGGTGATGCAGAGTGAGGTCCCCAGGTGATGCAGAGTGAGGTCCCGAGGGTCCCCAGGTGATGCAGAGTGAAATCACCAGGGTTCCCAGGTGATGCAGAGTGAGGTCCCCAGGTGATGCAGAGTGAGGTCCCCAGGGTCCCCAGGTGATGCAGAGTGAGGTCCCAAGGTGATGCAGAGTGAAGTCACCAGGGTCCCCAGGTGATGCAGAGTGAGGTTCCCAGGGTCCCCAGGTGATGCAGAGTGAGGTTCCCAGGTGATGCAGAGTGAGGTCCCCAGGGTCCCCAGGTGATGCAGAGTGAGGTCCCAAGGTGATGCAGAGTGAAGTCACCAGGGTCCCCAGGTGATGTAGAGTGAGGCCATCAGAGCGTCAGACTTTTGTCAAAAGGTTGTATGCCTGGATCTTGTCTTGCATACTAACGGCACACAATTGTCGGCCAACAAACACGAACGTAGTAACGCACTACGTGGATTTTCAGCTCTTAAGCACCACCCTTTGGGCACATTCTGCTAATGTCGTGTTTGGGGAGCATTGATTCTGATCATGCGTGTTTGTACTTTGGACTTGTGGACTGACGATAGGAAAATCTGACAACAGACCTTTGTCTGCCGAAAATTTACTAGCCTGCCATCCAACATTTGTTGTACAAGTTGGACAACAATTGTCTGAAGGAGCGTACTAAGGGTCTGATTTTAGGACAACAGTCTGCCAACAATCGAACCGTGTGTACGAGGCTTTAGAAAAGAAGCTTTGGGAGACCGGCTGCATGGAGAGAAGGAAACATGCAGGAGCGAGGGATAATGTAAGTAAAATTGCATGTAAAGGCACCCTGGACAAAAATAAACATGTACCCATGTAAGGGTACTTTTATCTTTTTTCCGGGGTTCATTTCTAAACCCCAATACCAGTGGGGGCTGGTTGTATATTTTCTTGGGGGGGGCGGCAAACAGTGCACAGCCAGCCACCACATCCAGCCCCCCCCTCCCGGTCAGGTCACCCGCACCACAACCCCCGAATACCCCACCCCGTCGTTTGAGGTCAGGGTTGGTTGGTCCGCTTTCCCTATGTCTCCCTTTTGACATCACGGCGGTGCCGTGTGTCTCCTCCTCGGCATCATGGTGGTGTCTTTGCCTGTGCGTCTCCTCCTCCCTCGGCTAATAGGGTGGCTTCTCCTTTCGGCCAATCTTGAAACGGGTCTCAGCACCTGCTTCCTGACTGGCCATAAGGAGAATCAGTGTGACAATAGCGAATATTCATTCGCTATTTTCACACAACTGGGTGGGCTCAGAGCGCAGTGCTCTGTGCCCCGAACCCACCCTTTTTTGAACCCTTTTAGAGCATGTGCTTCGAAAAAAAAACACCCCCCCCCATTGTAATTCATGTGTCCGGCGCCCTGCATGTAGATTAGGGGGCCGAACGCATGGATTAGGGGGGCGGTGCCCGTGTGCCCCTAATGGACGTGCCACCACTGCCCAATAACCAAAGGAGCTTCATAAGAAGTCAAAGCAGTAAACCATGGGATCCAATCAGAGCTCACCAGATCAGACCACTACAAGATGGCTTCCATTTGGTTGCCATGAATGCACTTATATAATCACACACACAGGTTGGACGTGACGGACTTGTGTCTTTTTTCGACCTCACCTACTATGTAACTATGAAACTTCACTCTTTGCCGTTTATTAAGTTGGTTATTAATGGGTTCATTTATAACAGATAAACCAAATCAATTAAAACAACAATCACAGAGCCCGTGATCTTATTAAGGAGAAAGTAACATTCTGTTCCTCTATCTGCGTCATTCTTACAAGCTTTCTGAAATACATTGGATTCTCGAGAACTAGGTCACATATGATAATTAATACCAGCTGGGTCATAGGCTTACTGTCAATGATGAAAAATAATTAGTATACATGCAGTCAGTGGTTCTCTTTCAAGGCTAAAGCCCACCTGCAGACATCTTAAAGAAAAAACCCTTTAATGTATACAGAGGAGGTCCTGAGACCAGACAGAGGACCATTCAGTAAGACTTCAGTCTACATTCCATGAGAAGAACTCATATAATGCTCAGAGCATATATTGTACAACTGCAGGTGTCCCCATCATTGTTCAAGGCCTACATCGCCACCTGCTGGGCAAACACCTAACTGCTGACCCCTACCGATATTCTGAGCCTTGTTCTATTAGCTAGTTTTCAGCTGATTCACATTTGCACTCGAAAAAATAGTTTTCTATTATCAGCTAGACCAGTCTGTTACAGAGTCAGGCCATATCAGGGTGTGTTGCCTTGGTCCACCCAACCATTCATGACTCATTCCATTATGTTCTTCTCTATTTTATATATATATATATATATATATATATATATATATATATATATATATATATATATATATATATATATTAGGGCTGTGGAAATTAAAGAATAATTCCTCGATTAATCGTAAATTTTTTTAATCGATCACATTTTTTTTGATCAATCAAAATTCTTTTGATTGGGGATCACCGGATCTCCGACGGAACTCCCTGAGGACCCAGAAGCCCGCGGAGAGGTGAGTACCAATCAAAAGAATTTTGATTGATCAAAAAAAATGTGATCGATTAAAAAAATTTACGATTAATCGAAAGTTGGCCGGGAAGGGGGGAGGAGTACGGTGACGTTGAAGTTCTGATTGAACGCAATGCGTACAGGGGAGGAGCTATGCATGACGTCTCCCGCTGCTGCCCTACGGAACTAACACGATAGTCGGCTTTACATGCTGTGTTTTTATCATCATCTTTATGTGAGTAGTTTGTGTTTTAACACAAAAATTAAATCTTATACTTAAGCGGTGAGCACTTAGATATTTTCTTTCTACCCATGTCCTGGCGTCCTTGCTGAGATCTAAGGAGACGTGAGAGAAGATTATGGTCCGTGTTAACCCTTTTTATACCCGCTTGCATGACCACCTGTTTGCACAGGGGTCCATGCCATAAGGTGAGAGTGATTAGTTAGACCGGAGGTGGAGGGATTGTCGCGCTACTGTGGAAAAAAAAATGACTTACGTCAGTGCTACAGTTTGAATTTAAAACGTATTTGTGTGAACTGTGAAGTTAAGTCACGGATTGTGGAAACTAACTAGTATCGGGTGATTGTATATAGTGTATAGTGTATACCACATTTACCACATTTACCACTGACTAATGCAGAGTTGCAATGCAAGGAGATCAGCTAAAAGAAGTAGTTGGATCTGTATGTGCGTTATAATTAATCGAAATTAGTTATTAGTCAAGATTTGTAATTGCAAGCACCTGATAAAAAGGGCAAAAAAACAAAAAATCAAAATAAATAAATAATTGGGGGTGGTGGTGGTGGTGGAATGTTGCACAAGACTGTAAGAAAAATTGCCTTTGGCGGTGGTGGTGGACGGTGTTGCCACAGACTGTAGCCCATACGGTGGGCGCAGGAATGGGCCCTGCCAGTGAACTATTAGATCAAGATTTGTAATTACCCGCCCCTGTTAAACAGGGGGCTGAAAAATTGTTGCCTTAGGCACTGGTGCGGGTGCCACAACACTGCACCCCTTTTGAAAAATTGTGCCTTAGGCACTGGTGCTGGAATGCAACCCTCACAGATACTGTACTTGAAGCACATTAATCAAACACGTGTTGCGAAATTTTAAAATCAGTAACATCCCCTGTTATATAAAACAGGGCTGAAAAATTGTGCTTAGCACTGGTGCTGGTGTCCACAACACTGCAACCCCTCACAGATACAGCACAGCATCCTCCCAACGTTTTGAAGCATGGGGGGCTGAAAAATTGGGACACCTTAGGCACTGTGCTGGTACAACACTGCAACCCCTCACAGATACTGTATTGGAGCACATCCCCTTGCCACACCCCCCCTTAAAGGAGAATTGTACAAAAAAAAAAACTGCAACCCCTCACAGATACAAGATTGCAAAGGTTTATTACCCGCCCCTTGTTACCCACAAGCCTACACACGCAACCCCTCACAGATACTGTACTTGGAGCACTGCAGCAGTCACACGTGTTGCAAAGCATTTTTTAAAAATTGTAAGTACACACGCCCTGTTAAACAGGGGGCTGAAAATTTGCCTTAAATGGTGCTGTGCCACAACACTACTGCAACCCTGTACTTGGAGCACAGCAGTCACACGTGTTGCGAAGCATTTTTAAAAAATTGTAAGTACCACGCCCCTGTTAAACAGGGGCTGAAAAAATTTGCCTTAGGCACTGGTGCTGGTGCCACAACACTGCAACCCCTCACAGATACTGTACTTGGAGCACAGCAGTCACACGTGTTGCCAAGCATTTTTTATAAAAATTGTATGTACACGCCCCTGTTAAACAGGGGCTGAAAATTTGTGCCTTAGGCACTGGTGTGGTGGCATGGATCATTGAGGAGGAGGAAGAGGATAGTCAGTGAACATAAGAGGACAGTCACTCAGCATCAGCATAGGCAGTCTTGAAGGGATGTGACATTAAAATTATTCGGTTATATCCGCCTCAGGTGCCTGGTAGCTGGTGGTGATCCAAGACTGATTCATTTTGATGAAGGTCAGTCGATCACCGAGGCGGTGGACAGGCGCACCCTATGATCGGTGACAAATCCTCCAGCAGCACTGAATGTGCGTTCAGAAAGAACGCTGGAGGCAGGACAGGCCAGTAGCTCAATTGCATACTGTGCAAGCTCTGGCCAGTGATCCATCCTCAGGACCCAGTAAGCCAGAGGATTTTCGGTGGAAAGGTGTCCAAGTCTGACCTTGCCCCAAGGTATTCCTGCACCATGTATATCAGACGCTTTGGTTGCTGGAACCGATCATACCTTGGGGCTGCGGACTAAAAAATTGTCTGAACGCATCGGTCAGACGTCCACCTTCCCCACCGCTCCTTCTCTACTGACCGAAGCCTCAGCAACTCGTCGCCCAGGACCAGGAGTTTGTAGCCTCCCAGTTTCTGGGAACGCGTTGCACAGACCTTTCTGCAAGGCCTCCCTGAGATGTCTCATCCTCTGCTCCCTCTGCGACGGCAAGATAAGGTCCGCAACCTTACCCTTGACCGCGGATCAAGGAGAGTGGCCAGCCAGTAATGGTCCCTCTCCTTGATCCGAAGAACACGAGGATCCTTCCGCAGGCTTTGAGGATCAGGGAGGCCATGCAGCGTAGGTTAGCTGAGGCATTCGGTCCGGAGTCTTCTGGGTCACTGAGGATGACATGATCGCCAGCCACCTCCTCCCAGCCACGTACAAGTCCACTGGTTTGTTGGGACTGTACATCATCCCTAAAAGACTGCTGCTCTGATGCTGAGTGCCAGGCTCCACCTCCATGCTCACACAATCCTCCTCCTCCTCCTCCTCCTCCTCCTCCTCATCCTCTTCCTGTGTTATGGGTGGGACAGAAGGAACACTGTCCGGATAAAGGGGGCCTTGAGAGGGCAAGGAAGTCCTCCTCTTCCTGCCTCTGTTCTGCCTCAAGTGCCCTGTCCATTATCCCACGCAGCGTATGCTCCAACAGGTGGACAAGAGGGACAGTGTCACCGATGCATGCACTGTCACTGCTCACCATCCTCGTGGGCCTCCTCAAATGGTGAGAGGACAGTGCATGCATCCCTGATCATGCTCCACTGACGTGGGGAAAAAAAACCAAAGCTCCCCTGACCCTGTCCTGGTGCCATAGTCGCAAAGGTACTCATTGATGGCCCTCTGCTGCGTGTGCAGTCGCTGCAGCATGGCCAACGTTGAGTTCCACCTGGTGGGCATGTCACATATTAGGCGGTTCTTGGGCAGGTTCAGCTCCTTTTGCAGCTCAGTCAGCCGAGCACTGGCATTATAAGATCGGCGGAAATGCACACAGACTTTCCTGGCCTGCCTCAGGACATCCTGTAAGCCTGGGAACCTGCCCAAGAACCGCTGCACCACCAGGTTGAGGACGTGAGCATGCAGGGCACATGGGTGAGCTGCCCCTGTCGCAGGGCGGAGAGGAGGTTGGTGCCATTGTCAGAAACGACCATTCCTGGCTTAAGCTGACGTGGCGTCAACCACCTCTCGGCCTGCCCCTGCAGAGCTGCCAGAACCTCTGGCCCAGTGTGGCTCCTGTCCCCCAAACACACCAGCGCAAGCACGGCATGGCATCTTTTTGCCTGCGTACTTGCGTAGCCCTTGTACGCCTACGGAGCACCGCTGGTTCCAAGGACAGAGCACTGGGGAAGAAGAAGAGGAGGGGGTGGAGGAGAGAGGTGTGTCACACCAGTAGCAGTAGTAGCATTTTGGAGGCGTGGTGGCGGAACAACCTCCAACACTACTGCACCTTGTCCTGCATCCCTCCCAGCTGCCAATAGAGTGACCCAATGGGCCGTGAAAGAAAGGTACCGTCCCTGTCCATGCCTGCTGGACCATGAGTCAGCGGTAATATGCACCTTACCGCTGACCGCCCCTGTCCAGCGAGGCATGGACATTGCCCTCCACATGCCGGTAGAGAGACGGAATCGCCTTCCGTGAGAAAAAAAGTGGCGTTTGGGAACCTGCCACTGAGGAACCGCACATTGAACAAACTCACGGAAGGGGGCCGAGTCTACCAACTGAAAAGGCAGCAGTTGAAGTGCTAGCAATTTAGCCAGGCTAGCATTCAACCGCTGGGCATGTGGATGGCTGGGAGTGTACTTCTTTCTACGGTCCAGCAGCTGGGCAGGGAAATTTGCCTGCTGCAATCGGACGTCGGTGTACTGCAAGTACTTGGTTGTGACACACCTAATTCTACACCTTCAGTCCTCTCAGAGCAGCTTTCAGAGAGGACTGAAGGTGTAGTGGGGATGGAGATCCCAGCTGAGGAGGAGCAAGGAGAGGTCCGCTTAGTTCTTTGGTGTGGGTCTTTTATGTGTGCCTGCCAACGAGCTGCATGGCAGGTCGCCATATGTCTGGTCATGCTTGTGGTGCCCAAGCGGCTGATGTTTTGGCCACGCGAGATACGCTTGAGACAAATATTGCAAATAGCAGTGGTGCGATCTGATGCACTCGTCTCAAAAAAGGCCCACACCAAAGAACTTTTCTGATAACGTGCAGAGGCAGCGCCCTGCACAGGCGGAGCTCTGCGGTGTTGTACAGTTGCTGTGCTGGCCTCTACCTGGCCTCCAGGGGGCATCCTGCCTCGTTGGACATGTGACACCGCATCCTCCTCCTCCTCGTCCTCCTCCTCATCCTCTCTCCCTTCAGGCACCCATGTGGAGTCAGTGACCTCATCATCCCCTCCCTCTTCACCACTAGAGCAAACCTGGCAGTAAGCTGCAGCTGGTGGAACAGTACTGCCAGATTCCTCAAGCTGGGTATCATCATCCGAGCCTTCGAATCGTTGGGCATCCTCCTGGAGCATGTACCCAACACTGTGCTCAATGAGTTCGGGGGACTCCTCAGGAGGACATGGTGGGTCTAGGGAAGGGGTGGCTGATGATGCTCTGCCAGTACCCTGAGCCTGGGTGAGAGAGGATGAGGAGGATGAGGAGGGCTTGGTCATCCATTCTACCAAGCCTTCAGCATGATGCGGCTCCACATGTCCAGCTGCCGAAAACAAAGACGCGCGTGTCCCATGGCCACGTGCTGATGACGATGCACGACCACGGCCACGTCCACTAGAAAGAGAGCCTGCCTGCCCTGTGTTCTTGGCTCTGCACGCTCTGCCTCCCCTTGGCGGTCTTCCAGCCATTGTAGTCGGTAGTCCTGTGGGTGCTGCTGAGAAGAATATATAGGATCTCTGTGTGATGCCACTAACACACTAGAAGTCCTATGGGTGCTTCTGCAAAGAAAATAGAGGAGCTCTGTGTGATGCACTAACACACTAGAAGTCCTATGGGTGCTTCTGCAAAGAAAATAGAGGAGCTCTGTGTGATGCCACTAACACACTAGAAGTCCTGTGGGTGCTTCTGAGAAGAATATATAGGAGCTCTGTGTGATGCACTAACACACTAGAAGTCCTATGGGTGCTTCTGCAAAGAAAATAGAGGAGCTCTGTGTGATGCCACTAACACACTAGAAAGTCCTATGGGTGCTTCTGCAAAGAAAATAGAGGAGCTCTGTGTGATGCCACTAACACACTAGAAGTCCTGTGGGTGCTGCTGAGAAGAATATATAGGAGCTCTGTGTGATGCCACTAACACACTAGAAGTCCTATGGGTGCTTCTGCAAAGAAAATAGAGGAGCTCTGTGTGATGCCACTAACACACTAGAGTCCTATGGGTGCTTCTGCAAAGAAAATAGAGGAGCTCTGTGTGATGCCACTAACACACTAGAAGTCCTGTGGGTGCTGCTGAGAAGAAAATATAGGAGCTCTGTGTGATGCCACTAACACACTAGAAGTCCTATGGGTGCTTCTGCAAAGAAAATAGAGGAGCTCTGTGTGATGCCACTAACACACTAGAAGTCCTATGGGTGCTTCTGCAAAGAAAATAGAGGAGCTCTGTGTGATGCCACTAACACACTAGAAGTCCTGTGGGTGCTGCTGAGAAGAAAATATAGGAGCTCTGTGTGATGCCACTAACACACTAGAAGTCCTATGGGTGCTTCTGCAAAGAAAATAGAGGAGCTCTGTGTGATGCCACTAACACACTAGAAGTCCTATGGGTGCTTCTGCAAAGAAAATAGAGGAGCTCTGTGTGATGCCACTAACACACTAGAAGTCCTGTGGGTGCTTCTGAGAAGAAAATATAGGAGCTCTGTGTGATGCCACTAACACACTAGAAGTCCTATGGGTACTTCTGCAAAGAAAATAGAGGAGCTCTGTGTGATGCCACTAACACACTAGAAGTCCTGTGGGTGCTTCTGCAAAGAAAATAGAGGAGCTCTGTGTGATGCCACTAACACACTAGAAGTCCTGTGGGTGCTTCTGCAAAGAAAATAGAGGAGCTCTGTGTGATGCCACTAACACACTAGAAGTCCTGTGGGGTGCTGCTGAGAAGAAAATATAGGAGCTCTGTGTGATGCCACTAACACACTAGAAGTCCTATGGGTGCTTCTGCAAAGAAAATAGAGGAGCTCTGTGTGATGCCACTAACACACTAGAAGTCCTGTGGGTGCTGCTGAGAAGAAAATATAGGAGCTCTGTGTGATGCCACTAACACCACTAGAAGTCCTATGGGTACTTCTGCAAAGAAAATAGAGGAGCTCTGTGTGATGCCACTAACACACTAGAAGTCCTGTGGGTGCTTCTGCAAAGAAAATAGAGGAGCTCTGTGTGATGCCACTAACACACTAGAAGTCCTATGGGTGCTTCTGCAAAGAAAATAGAGGAGCTCTGTGTGATGCCACTAACACACTAGAAGTCCTGTGGGTGCTGCTGAGAAGAATATATAGGAGCTCTGTGTGTGATGCCACTACACACTAGAAGTCCTATGGGTGCTTCTGCAAAGAAAATAGAGGAGCTCTGTGTGATGCCACTAACACACTAGAAGTCCTATGGGTGCTTCTGCAAAGAAAATAGAGGAGCTCTGTGTGATGCCACTAACACACTAGAAGTCCTGTGGGTGCTGCTGAGAAGAAAATATAGGAGCTCTGTGTGATGCCACTAACACACTAGAAGTCCTATGGGTGCTTCTGCAAAGAAAATAGAGAGCTCTGTGTGATGCCACTAACACACTAGAAGTCCTGTGGGTGCTTCTGCAAAGAAAATAGAGGAGCTCTGTGTGATGCCACTAACACACTAGAAGTCCTGTGGGTGCTTCTGCAAAGAAAATAGAGGAGCTCTGTGTGATGCCACTAACACACTAGAAGTCCTGTGGGTGCTGCTGAGAAGAAAATATAGGAGCTCTGTGTGATGCCACTAACACACTAGAAGTCCTATGGGTGCTGCTGAGAAGAAAATAGAGGAGCTCTGTGTGATGCCACTAACACACTAGAAGTCCTATAGGTGCTTCTGGGAAGAAAATATAGGTCTGTGTGTGGGATGGGACTAACACGCTTCAAGTCCTATAGGTGCTTCTGGGAACAAAATATAGGATCTCTGTGTGATGGGACTAACACACTTCAAGTCCTATAGGTGCTTCTGGGAACAAAATATATGATCTCATGGGACTAACACACTTCAAGTCCTATAGGTGCTTCTGGGAACAAAATATATGAGCTCTGTGTGATGGACTAACACACTTCAAGTCCTATAGGTGCTTCTGGAACAAAATATATGATCTCTGTGTGATGGGACTAACACACTTCAAGTCCTATAGGTGCTTCTGGGAACAAAATATATGCTCTCTGTGTGATGGGACTAACACACTTCAAGTCCTATAGGTGCTTCTGGGAACAAAATATATGATCTCTGTGTGATGGGACTAACACACTTCAAGTCCTATAGGTGCTTCTGGAACAAAATATAGGTCTGTGTGATGGGGACTAACACACTTCAAGTCCTATAGGTGCTTCTGGGAACAAAATATATGATCTCTGTGTGATGGGACTAACACACTTCAAGTCCTATAGGTGCTTCTGGGAACAAAATATATGATCTCTGTGTGATGGGACTAACACACTTCAAGTCCTATGGGTGCTTCTGGGGAACAAAATATATGATCTCTGTGTGATGGGACTAACACACTTCAAGTCCTATAGGTGCTTCTGGGAAGAAAATATAGTCTGTGTGATGGGACTAACACACTTCAAGTCCTATAGGTGCTTCTGGGAACAAAATATAGATCTCTGTGTGATGGGACTAACTTCAAGTCCTATAGTCCTATAGGTGCTTCTGGGAACAAAATATATGATCTCTGTGTGATGGGACTAACACACTTCAAGTCCTATAGGTGCTTCTAACAAAATATAGGATCTCTGTGTGATGGGACTAACACACTTCAAGTCCTATAGGTGCCTTCTGGGAACAAAATATATGATCTCTGTGTGATGGGACTAACACACTTCAAGTCCTATAGGTGCTTCTGGGAACAAAAATATATGATCTCTGTGTGATGGGGGGACTAACACACTTCAAGTCCTATAGGTGCTTCTGGGAACAAAATATATGATCTCTGTGTGATGGGACTAACACACTTCAAGTCCTATAGGTGCTTCTGGGAACAAAAATATGATCTCTGTGTGATGGGGGACTAACACACTTCAAGTTATGGGTGCTTCCTTTATATTGGCTTTTCTGGGAACAAAATGGAATTTAAATCAAATGCACTAAAGCAATGCATTGCGGGGCCGCTCGCATCACACGAACGTGATGCGAGCAGCCAAAATTGGGTTCGCATCGAGCACCGGCCCATCCCTAGAATCAGATGAAAGGTTAATCAGCTAAAAGTAGTTGGATCTGTAAAATTAATTTAGTCGATAGATAAAAAGAAAATTTTAAATCAGTAACAGCCCTAATATTTATATATATATAGCTCATTCTGTCTAAATATGCAGACACCTATACAACATCTCAAAACTGAGGGGGACAGATGAGGTCAGGCCACACCCCCTTGCCACACCCCCTTAAAGGAGAATTGTACAAAAAAAAAAAAAACATTGGTTAAACCCACAAGTGCTTTTTTTACCACTACTACCTTTATATTGGCTTTTGGAATTTATGCAGCAATTTAGAAATCAGGGCTGGACAGATCAGACCAAAATGAGGGACAGATGAGGAGGAAGGAGGGACAGAGGGACATTCAGGGACAGTTGGGAGCTATGCATCTGCTGAGTGGTACAGTTAAACCCCAAACCTTTACATTATATGTTGAGGTTTCTAAGAAAGAAAGGGAAAAGAAAAGGAGAGGAACGGAGCGGAAAGGAACAAAGAAGAGGAAGTGAAAGGGATGGATCGAAAGAGAAGGGAGGATGGAAAGGAGGAACAAAAAAAAAGGAAGAGAAAGAAAGAACGAAAGAAATAAAGAAAGGAAGGAAGGAAGGAAAGAAAAAAGGAAAGAAGAAAGGAAAGAAATTGATAAAAAGAGAAGGAAGTAAGATAGGAATGGAAAGAGAAGGAAAGACGGAAGGAAGGGAATGGATAGAAAGGGAAGAAAGGAATGGATAGAAAGAGAAGGAAAGGAATGGATAAAAATGGAATAGATAGAAGGAGAAGGAAGGTTGGAAAGAAGGAACAAAGAAAATGAAGAGAAAGAAACAGGAAGGAAGGAAGGAAAGAAAGAATGAAAGGGAAAAAGAAAGAGATAAAAAGATAAGGAAGGAAGGAAAGGAATGGATAAAAGAGAAGGAAGGGAGAAAGGAATGGAGAGAAAGAGAAGAAAGGAAGGAAGAAAGGAATAGAAAGATAGAAAGAAAAGGAAAGAAGCAATGGAGAGAAAGAGAAGGAAGGAAGGAAAGGAATGGAGAAAAGGAATTGAGAGAAAGAGAAGAAAATAAGGAATGGAATAGATAGAAAGAAAAGGAAAGAAGGAAGGGAATGAATAGAAAGAGAAGGAAGGAAGGAATGAAGGAAAGGAATGGATAGAAAGAGAAGAAAGGAAGGGAAGAAGGAAAAGAATGGAGAAAAGAAATGGACAGAAAGAGAAGGAAGGATGGAAAGAAGGAATGAAGAAAAGGAAGAGGAAGAAAGAAAGATAGAAAGAAAGACTGATGTGCGGATTGGTGTCAGGCAGCCAGCACATGCTAGTAATAGGTCCTCCAAGGTACAGTATCTCACAAAAGTGAGTACACCCCTCGCATTTTTGTAAATATTTTATTCTATCTTTTCATGTGACAACAATGATGAAATGACACTTTGCTACAATGTAAAGTAGTGAGTGTACAGCTTGTATAACAGTGTATATTTTCTGTCCCCTGAAAATAACTCAACACACAGCCATTAATGTCTAAACCGCTGGCAACAAAAGTGAGTACACCCCTAAGTGAAAATGAACAAATTGGGCTCAAATCTCAATATTTTGTGTGGTCACCATTATTTTCCAGCACTGCCTTAACTCTCCTGGGCATGGAGTTCACCAGAGCTTCACAGGTGGCCACTGGAGTCCTCTTCCACTCCTCCATGAGGACATCACAGAGCTGGTGGATGTTAGAGACCTTGCGCTCCTCCACCTTCCGTTTGAGGATGCCCCACAGATGCTCAATAGGGTTTATGTCTGGAGACATGCTTGGCCAGTCCATCACCTTTACCCTCAGCTTGTTTAGCAAGGCAGTGGTCATCTTGGAGGTGTGTTTGGGGTCGTTATCATGTTGGAATACTGCCCTGCGGCCCAGTCTCTGAAGGGAGGGGATGCTCTGCTTCAGTATGTCACAGTACATGTTGGCATTCATGGTTCCCTCAATGAACCGTAGCTTCCCAGTGCCGGCAGCACTCATGTAGCCCCAGATCATGACACTCCCACCACCATGTTTGACTGTAGGCAAGACACACTTGTCTTTGTCCTCCTCACCTGGTTGCTGCCACACACGCCTGACACCATCTGAACCAAATAAGTTTATCTTGGTCTCATCAGACCACAGGACATGGTTCCAGTAATCCATGTTCTTAGTCTGCTTGTCTTCAGCAAACTGTTTGCAGGCTTTCTTGTGCATCATCTTTAGAAGAGGCTTCCTTCTGGGACGACAGCCATGCAGACCAATTTGATGCAGTGTGCGGCATATGGTCTGAGCACTGACAGGCTGACCCTCCACCCCTTCAACCTCTGCAGCAATGCTGGCAGCACTCATATGTCTATTTCCCAAAGACAACCTCTGGATATGACGCTGAGCACGTGCACTTAACCTCTTTGGTCGACCATGGTGAGGCCTGTTCTGAGTGGAACCTGTCCTGTTAAACCGCTGTATGGCCTTGGCCACCGTGCTGCAGCTCAGTTTCAGGGTCTTGGCAATCTTCTTATAGCCTAGGCCATCTTTATGTAGAGCAACAATTCTTGTTTTCAGATCCTCAGAGAGTTCTTTGCCATGAGGTGCCATGTTGAACTTCCAGTGGCCAGTATGAGAGAGTGAGAGCGATAACACCAAATTTAACACACTTGTTCCCCATTCACACCTGAGACCTTGTAATACTAACGAGTCACTAAACACCGGGGAGGGAAAATGGCTAAT